>CM053582.1:188200229-188253912 GCA_028627135.1 Pseudochirops cupreus | reverse complement strand
TGAACGACTAAGTCATTTTGACTATTATAAATACCCAAATTAACAAAGGACATGTGAAGGAAGACAGTATCCACATTCAGAGAAAGATCTGAAAAATAGAAGTATGAATAGAGTGATTTTACACATATTAGAGTCTAATGGTAGCCATCTGGAGGGGGTGGAAAAAAAAGAAAAAAAAGAAATTTAAATAACTTTATACTATATATTTCAAAGGAATAGCAAGTTATACATAATACATTTGCAGTTTCATGTGCAAACACCTTTTTTATTTTGCTAAGTTATGGAAATGCTTATTTTATTCCATAAATTTAAAATGAAATAAATAAAATTTTAAAAAGTAAAAAAAAAACAATATAGAGAACTTATTTCACATTTTCTTTCTCTCTCTATAACTAGCAGCTTGGATGAAGTTTTAAATATGCACAAAAATTATACTCCTCTGAGATTCAGAACTTTGAGTTTGTGGTCCAGGGCCAATAACAGTTTTAAGATGTTCTATTTCATAAGCTTCTGAGACTATGAAGAAATAAGTTACAAAGGGAGAGAAAAAGGATGACCAGATTTATAATGTTAGGAAGTTTTTCAGAGACGTTGAATTAGAAATCAGAGCAGTCACATTTTTTAAATATATGTGTAGAGCTTTCATAAATTTCACAAATATTTAGAAGATTGAATAGCCAATAAAATCTGTGAACAAAAAACTCTAGCATTTAAAAAAAATCATTGGGCTTTATTGTACAACTTCACTCAATTATAAGTAACTACCAAAAGTTTAATATAAATGGATAACGGTGGGTTATGTAGACATTTTTGTCATTCATTTTTTCAGCTGTGTTATTCATGAACTATGAGAGACATATTGAGATGAGCAGAAACAAGAACCAAAGAGTTTTATTTTACAATGAGTATTATTAGAACATTATAATATTCAGTTTGGTTGTTCAACTCCATTCCCCCACCCAAGGGAATTTCTATGGGCTTCAGATATCCTATGTTACAGTCATAAGACTGCTAAAAAAAATGGTTATATTCTCATCTTAAGTTGTTCTTAAGAGAAACAGAGATAAAGAGAACTTAAGTGCTTGCCCAAGGCTCCTGATTTAGGGTCAGTTGAAATTCTATTTCCAGTTCCTAGCAATGGATTTTTTTTTAAGGCATCTCCCTCTCTTGTGTTATGGATCAGTAAGGACCCTTGCTGCTGTTTGTTCTTTGTTCTTGAAGAGGACCATGACGTCACAGAGGTGATGCCATGACATGCAAATGAATTGCGTTTAAGTGAGGGAGGGCTGTGCAAAATCACCAGCCTTATTTTCTCCTTCTGAGTCATCTGGGTCGAGTGACTAGATATAGGTGAGGACTACTAGAGAAGACCCAGGATTTAATGGGGGACCTTGGCCTTTTCAAGCTAAGGCCTTTAACAGGTTTCAGTTTGACTGAGGGCAGTACCCATTCAGTGATTGAGGCTTAATTAGAAAAGAGGCAAAGAATGACCTCTTTCAAAAAGTGAATAGATCTGGAAGGAGAAGAGCCACAGTGTTTCTGGCCAAAACCGAAATCTTTGTTATTTATGTTAGTTCTGAGCCAGTCAGGGCCCAAACATTGCACAAGGAGTGAGGTTGGCATGGGACTTATTTTTGACCAGCCTTTGAGAGCCAGTGTTTTGGGGTTAAGGCTGATCTTTAAGAAAGAAAAAAAAAGTTTCAGAGATTAGAAAGAAAATAAGAAGGAAGGAAGGAAGAAAGGAAGGAAGGAAGGAAGCAAGCAAGCAAGCTGTGTCCCCCTATTGGAAGTTTGGTTTCCCTTTTCCTCTGTCCACATAGGGTGCCACACCCTTACCTGCGGGTACTCTGCCCAAAGGGAATGTACGTTTTAAAGGACCCTTACATTTTTCTGGTAACTTTTTTTAATATCATTTTAATTTCGCCCATTAGCCTTCCCCTTCACCCTTCCAGAGAAGCATCCCATGTAACAAATAATATTTAAAAGAAAAAAGAGGAAGAAAACACAAAAAAGGGAAAACCGATCAATACATTGAAAATATATGCCATATACCACACCTGGGCCTCTCTACAAAGGAGTAAGGGGGAGGGTACTTTCATTTCTTTCCTTTGGAACCATGCTTGTTTTTTGAAATTCACCAACATTCATTTTTATTATTTTGTGATTGTCCTTTTCCTTTTAGTTTTTGTAGTTATTATGTATGTTATTTTCTTATTTCTCTCTGTCATCTGAAATGCTTTCCATACTTTTCTGTATTCATCATATTTTAGGGTTTTTTTTACAGCATAGTAACATTCCATTATGTTCATGTAGGACAGTTTGCTAAGCTATTCCCCAAGTCAATGGGCATCTACTGTGTTTCCAGTTCTTTGTTTCCAACTCTTTGTTCACAAAAAGTGCAGCTACAAATATTTTGGTATGTATAGAGATTTTCAATCTTATCAAACTTGGGATCAAAGGATATGAAATTTTTGTCATTTTATTTGCATGAAGGACTCTATTTTTAAATGAAAATCAGTGATTGAGTAGGATCCTAGATCTAGAACTGGAAGTAGCCTTGGAGATCATCTAGTTCATAGGTTCCTAACTTTTTTTACATTAGAGACCCCTTTGGCACAGTCTGGGGAATCCAATGGAGCCCTTCTCAGAATATTATTTTTAAATGCATAAAATAAAATATATTGGGTTATAAAGAAAGACAATCATATCAAAATACAGTTATCAAAATATTTCTTTTTAAATTTCACGGACCTCAGGCTAAGAATACTTGATCCAATATATCTCCCTTTTATAGAGAAAGAACTAAGACCCAAAGAGGTGGTGATATGTCCAAGATCACACAGATAATGAATGACACCCAGATCCTATAATGTCAAATTTAAGACTTTGTCCATTATGTCATTCTGCCTCCAATATGATGCCAAAGACCCACAAAGATCTCATCAGGACTGTGAAACTTCTTGATAGGAGGGACTGTGTCTTGGTGGTTAATGTGTTTGTATGAACCATGATGCCAAACAAATTACTAAAGACGTAATAGATAATCAAAAAATACCATCCCCCATTCCCATAGTCAGAATCCCATAACCTCTTACTGTTAAGTGGTCCTAACCTCTGACAAAGCATAGCCTAGTGAAAAAGAGAATGGCTTTGAAGAGTGTTGCCAAGGATAAAATTTTTCTGACTTGATTTTTCGTCATTGCCAAATTCTTTGGTGTTCTTTATATGAACAATTTGGCAGTATGTACTGACACATGACATCCTTTGGAAACACACAGAACAGGAAGAAATGTACTTGGAAATATTCAAGGAAAAACATCTAACAACAACCTGAATCATAAAGCCATACTGTTCTACTTCAACAAGGTCCCACCCATTTCCTTCAAAACTATAGAGCATTCTGCATTACTGTTATTACTAAATATATTGTCAAACAGTAGCAGAGAATCTTGGTTTCTCTTTGCTTTTATGTGTTGGCTCCAGGCAGTCACAGTGTGGGAGAGTGGTTATTCCATTCCTCAGAATTATTACCTACAGCCCAGCTTTCCTGTCATACTTATTGTGTATTAGGTGTTGAGGGAGGACTAGCACCTCTGGTGTGAGGACTAGCCAAGCTATTTCACGTCTGCTCATCCACCTTTGTTGTCCACCTTTCACTCAACTCTCATCTGTGGCTCCAAGAAGCTGTGGTTTGTGCAGCAACCACATCCCAGGAAAACCATCTCAGCAGATGGGCCAAACCAGGGCAAGAGTAACTGACAACCCTCAAACCTGTTGGTGAGTAAGGGGGATGTCTGCTCCAAGCACATTAAGACAGAATGGGTGGATGAGAATGTTTAGTTTACATTTTCCAGTGGCCATCAGGGCACCTGAAACAGGCACTGTGGAGCACTTAGAGCTCGGTCAGACATCAAAGATGCCAAGACCATCCACTGGGCCATTGCTAGTTATCTTGATTTTTCTCTTGCCACTGGACTTTTATGATTCTGGGGGAATAAAGTGAGACTGACAGCTTTGTGTACCTCTGCCTCACTTAAATCCAATTCATGTGCAAGTCAGGATATCACCCTGTGATTCACTGGTTCTCTTTGAAATTGAGGAAGAACAGCAATTATGCTAACCCTATTTCAGTTCTTCTCTCAGAAGAGAAAGGTTAAGTGTCCTCTTCCCATATGCCCAGGGGAGAGTGTAGGAAGTGTTTGCAAAAGCATGTTTCTTAGGTGATAGCATGGTTAATTACACTATTCAAAGTGTAATTTGGCTCATAAAAATCCTTGTTAACTGTTGGTCAGCTTTTTTCCCCCTCAGTTAGCTATTTTGTAAAAACGAAGCCTTTTGGTTACACACCTGTCCCTGATGTATAAATCATATTAAAACTGTCTGACTCTTCTTAAATTTTCTGTATCTACTTCATTCCTAAAGCTCCTCCCTTCATCTGATACTGAACTTGGATTCCAACTACTATAGGGGACTCTATTATGACAGGGGTAGGGAGAATTAGCACAGACATCATCCTCTCATCCCCCACTACAGCCTAATTGAGAAGTTGACCCACACTCAATTTAAACCAGAACTGTGCTGACTGTGCCTCTGGTTTAGGTGATTTAGCCTTCATGAGACTGCTATGACCATAACCCACATAGAGTTTGGGATTACAGAAAGGACTTTATGCATTACCCACAGAACTAAATCTCATGACCAACTTTTTGGGTCAGATTAGAGAGGGAAATTAAAACAGAGAGGGAAGATAATCAGATAATATTTAAGTCTAGAAGAGCTGGATGTAGTTCTAACATGATGGTTATATTCAAAGAAGAACCAAAGAAATATAATACTTGTCTTATTGATCATAGTGTCCCCTATACTTAGAACTGACTACCTCCCCCCTCCACCTGTTTAAATCCCTCTTTTCCTTGAAAGCTCAGCTTGGACACCCTGGAAATATTTCCCTGATTTCTGCCCATCCCACCAGAAGTTATTTCTTCTGCCTCAGGGTACTTTCTTTCAATTCTATCTTGTCTTATGCTTACCTATCTATGTACATGTCTTATTCCTCTATTAATATTGAAATCTCCTTGAGGACAGGGAAGTAGTTTATTTCATCTTTGTATATCTAGTGTATACCATAATGTACAGAGCAGGTGCTTAATAAAGGTTATTTAGTTAATGAGTTATTTATTACAATGTGCTATAAAATCTAGGAGATAATGTTTTAGTAGTTTTGGTTAAGGTTTCATGATGTGTTGGGGCGACACTGTCTCAAAGAATTCAGAGTCACATTACCTCTAATCCAAGTACAGGCATTTATTAAGGATTGACACCCCTCAGAAGCGAGCTAGGTTTCAAGAGGAGTCAGCAACTTCAGAGAAAGCAATATGGATTTTTATAGAGTAAAGATTCGATTATATAATAAATTATGAATATTAAAAAAGGCAGAAGGAGTTTGTTAAGGGATTGGATAACAGGGGAGGGGTTCCAGCTACATTGGAACTGAGCATGCAGTTACAGTGCATACAGAAAAAGCCATTGGGGGGGGCTGTGTGTGTATATAAATATATATATATATATATACATGATAATGATGTTATAATAAGCCTCTCTATGGCATAAGTTCACCTTAAGGACAGCTTTTTCTATTATTGCACAGGACCCTACTTGGGGAGAGTCCCTTCTATTATTTTGAGGTCTACATCCTCCTTGGGCATCCTGGTGGTGCTGCTTTTTGATTGGTGGAGTGTAGCCCTGTCTCAGACTAGACGGACACAGTTATAGTTGAGTGCATGGACACATGGACACACCTGCTGTTTCTGTGGGAAATGAGAGTTCATGGACATACCTGTTGTTCTAGTGAGCAGTGAAGCATATATGAAGTTAGGCTGTTGAGTCAGCAGAGGGGAGTGGGCCTGCTGTTCAGGGGGGCCCACAAGGAAGTTAGAATATTGGGGCTGGGACAGCTTTATTAGTGTTCCATCAGTTTGATTGGAATGGCACTGAATAAGTAAATAAATTTAGACAGAATTGTCATTTTTATTATGATGGCTCCGCCTACCCATGAGCAACTGATATTTTTCCAATTGTTTAGATTTTACTTTATTTCTGTGAAATTGTAATTGTGTTCATATAGTTTCTGGGTTTGTCTCGGCAGGTAGACTCCTAAGTATTTTATATTGTCTGCAGTTATTTAAATGGAATTTCTCTTTTTATCTCTTGCTGTTGGGCTTTGTTAGTAATACACACACACACACACACACACACACACACACACACACACACACATATAGAAATACTAATGATTGATATGGGTTTATCTTATATCCTGTAACTTTACTGAAGTTATTAATAATTTCAAGTAGATTTTAGTTGATTCTCTAGGATTTTCTAAGTATACCATCATATCATCTGCAAAGAGTGATAGTTTTATTTCCTCATTGCCTAGTCTAATTCCTTCAATTTCTTTTTCTTCTTTATTGCTATAAGTAGCATTCTGAGTACAATAATGAATAATAGTGGCGATATCGGGCATTCTTACTTCATCATGAATCTCACTGGAAAGGCTTTTAGTCTATCCCCATTATAGATAATGCTTTCTAATGGTTCTAGATAGATACTATTTATCAACTTTAAGGAAAACTCCATTTATTCCTATACTATCTAGTGTTTTTAATAGGAAAGGATGCTATATTTTGTCAAAAGTCATTTCTGAATCTATTGAGATAATCATATACTTTTTCTTGTATTTGTTATTGATATGGCAATTATGTTGATAGTTTTCCTAATATTGAACCTGCTCTGCATTCCCACCTGGTCATAGCGTAAGGTTCTGGTGATATATTGCTGGAATCTCTATGCTAATATTTTATTTAAAATTTTTGCATCAATATTCATTAGGAAAATTGGTTTATAGTTTTCTTTCTCTGTTTTCATTCTTCCGTCAGCACCATATTTGTGTCATAAAAGATAGGACTCTTTTGCCTATTTTCTTTAATAGTTTATATAGTATTAGAATAAGTAATTCTTTTAATGTTTGTAGGATTCACTTGTAATTCCAGTCTGGTCCTGGGGAATTTTTCTTAGGGTATTCATTGATGGCTTGTTTGATTTCTTTTTCTAAAATTGAGTTATATAAATTATTCCCTGTTCTGTTAATCTGGGAAATACATATATTTTTGTAAACATTGATCTATTTCACTTAGATTGTCAAATGTATTGGCATACCATTGGTCAAAATAGCTCCTAATTATTGTTTTAATTTCTTCTTCATTGGTGATGAATTCACCCTTTTCATTTTTTGATGCTGATAATTTTATTTTCTTTCTTTTGTTTTCAGTCAGAGCAGCCGCTGGTTTATCTATCTTACTGGGTTTTTTTTTTCAGAAAACCAGCTTCTAGTTTTATTTATTAGTTCAAGGGTTTTCTTATTTTCAGTTTTATTAATCTCTCTTTTGATTTTCAGGATTTCCAATTTGGTGTTTAATTAAGATTTTCAATTTGTTCCTTTTCTAGCCTTTTAGTTGCATGCTCAATTCGTTAATCTGCTCTTTCACTGTTTTATTGAAATAAGCATTTAGAGATATAAATTTTCCTTAAGTACTGCTTTGGCTGCATCCCAAAAATTTTGATATGTTGTCTCATTATTGTCATTAACTTTGACAAAATTGATTATTTCTTTGATTTGTTCTTTACCCACTCATCATTTAGAATAAGATTATTTCGTTTCTAATAAACTTTAATCTGCTTTTCCATGGCCCTTTATTAAATGCAGTTTTACTGCAGTATGATCTAAAAAGAGGCATTTAGTATTTCTGCCTTTCTGAATTTGATTGTGAGGTTTTTATGCCGTAATACATGGTCAGTTTTTGTGTAGGTGTCATGTAACATTGAGAAAAAGGTATATTTCATTCCATACCCATTCTGTTTTCTCCAGTTCTAACATATCTAACTTTTATAAAATGCTATTCACCTCCTCAACTTCTTTCTTGTTTATTTTGGGGTTAGATTTATCTAGTTCTGAGAGGGAAAAGTTGAAGTCACCCACTAATACAGTTTTTACTCTCTATTTCCTTCTATAACTAATTTAACTTCTCCTTTAGAAATTTGGAAGCTATACCACTTGGTACACATATATTTAGCATTTATCTTACTTCATTGTCTATGGTACATTTCAGCAAGATGTATGTTCCTCCTTTTCTTTATTAGAATTATTTTTGCTTTTTCTTTGTTTGAGATCATGACTGTTACCCCTGCTTTTTTTTTTTACTCCACTTGAAGTAGAATATATTCTGCACCAGCCTTTTACACTTAACTCTGAGTCTCTCTGCTTCAAGTGTGTTTCTTGTTAACACATTGTAGGATCCTGTTTTATAATCCACTTCCATTTTATGGTAAAATTCATCCCATTCACATTCACAGTTACAATTACTGTGTATTTCCCTCCATCTTATTTTCCCCCTGTTTATACTTTTCTCTCTCTTCTTTTACCCTCTCCTTCCTCACCAGTGTTTTGCTTCTAATTGCCCCCTCCTTCAATCGGCCCTCTCTTGTATCAGTCTCCCTCCTTTCCTGTAGGGTAAGATAGATTTCTATATCCAACTGAATTTGTATGTTATTCCTTCTTTAAGCCAAATTTCATGAGAGTAAGGTTGAAACAATGCTCACCTTCCTTCTTTCTTTCCCTCAAATGTAATAGGTCTTTTAAAATTTTCCTTGTGTGATAATTTACCCTTCTCTTTCTCTCCCTTCCCTCTTCTTCCAGTGTAATCCTTATTTTCTCCCCTTAATTGTTTTTAACATCATCCATCAAAGTCACCTTATACCCACACTCTGTTATCTATATCTACTCCTAACTGCCCTAATAGAGATATAGTTCTTAAAAATTATAGGGTATCATCTTTCCTTGTAGGAATGTATAAAGGGATATAACATGAATAATATGTTGGTTTTTTTTCCTTTCCTGTTTACCTTTTTATGCTTCTCTTGAGTCTTGCATTTGAAAGCAAATTTTCTCTTCTGTTCTGGTCTTTTCATCAGTAAAGTGTGAAAGTCCCCTATTTGATTGAATATCTATTTTTTTCTGAAAGACTGTACTCAGTTTTGGTAGATAGTTGATTCTTGGTTATAATTCAATCTCCTTTGCCTTCTGAAATATCATATTCCAAGTACTCTAATCCTTTAATGTAGAAGCTGCCAAGTCCTGTGTAATTCAGACTGTGACTCCTTAATATTTGAATTGTTTCTTTCTGGCTGCTTGCAGTATTTTCTCCTTGACCTGAGAGTTCTGGAGTTTCATTATAATATTCCTGGGAGCTTTCATTTTGGGATCTCTTTTAGGAGATGATCAGTGGATTCTTTCAATTGATATTTTACTTTTTCCTTGATAATTTCTTGAAAGATGCTATCCAGGCTCTTTTTTTTGATCATGGCTTTCAGGTTGTCCAGTAATTTTAAATGATCTCCCCTGGATCTATTTTCCAGGCAGTTGTTTTTCCAGTGAGGTATTTTACATTTTCTTCTATTTTTTTTCAATTCTGGAATTTTGTTTCTTCTTTTCCCCTCTGAAAAAGGCCTCATCTCTCAAATATATAGAGAAGTGAGCCTAATTTATTTATATTTTTTCCAAAATTTTATTTTACACTCAGATGCCAGAAAACAAATAGAGAATAGAGAAAAGAAACAAAAACATATCACAAACTTAAATATTTGGAACTTAAATACAAATTTAGAAAGGAAAAAAAGTGTGTTGTATGCATAGCAGAACATGAGAGGATTCAAAATAAGTAACAAATTTTCATTTCAAGAAAGCCTATACTATAAATAATACTCATTGTGTTGAGTATTAGTCATCTTTTCTTCATTTCCTTGTAAGTTTTCTTTTGTTCTCTGCTGTGTACTTTTTACTTTGTCCTTTTTTTCACTTTCCCCTAACTCCCTCCCCCGAAGACCACAATACAATTTAGATGTTGCTCTATAGCAATAGATATATCATACATACATGTTTGATTGATTCTTGATATCTCATAGAATCAGTAGCTTGCTCTTACCCAATTCTCATTTTTAAGGAATTATTTTCTTCATTGAACTTTTGTATCTCTTTTTCCATTTGGCCAATTCTACTTTTTAAGAAATTGATTTCTTTTTCCAATTTGTTGCCTATTTTTTCATGATTATCTTGCATTACTCATTTCTTTTGCCAATTTTTTTCTACCTCTATTATTTGATTTTTAAAATTCCTTTTGATCTCTTTCAAGGGGACTTTTTGGGCTTGAGATACAATTCATATTTCATTTTGAGCTTTACATATAGGCATTTTGATATTGTTTTACTCTTCTCTGTTTGTGTTTTGTTCTTCTCTGTCACCATAGTAACTTTCTGTAGTCAGAACTTTTTTTATTTTTATTCATTTTCCAGCTTATTTCATGACTTTTAAAGTTGGTCTCTGCTTGTGGGGCACAAGGGGCAATGTCCCAGGCCTCTTGTGCTGGAGTTCAGGGACCTGATTACTGACCCAGTCGCTTCTGGGGCTGGCACCTAGCCTCTTGTGCTGGAGGCTACCAGGCTGGCAGTTTATCCATTGAGATGGGGTTGCTAGGCCTAGTCCTACCTGTTTTACTAGGGATTTGGGGGCTGGCGGTTTTCCTGCTGTGTTGGGACTGGAGGCCTCAAAGTTGGCCTGCCGTGCTGCTGCCTGCTGAGCCAAGACCTCCAAGCCTCAGTTGCTGATGTATGCTGGCCTGTCTAAACACTGCCAGTGCTGGGCTGTCCTTCTAAGTTATCTTGGGCTTGAAAATGTTTCACCCCGTCTTTTTGTGGGTTTGTCTCTCCAGAATTCATTTTGAGGCTCGATTTAAAGTTGTTTAGAGGGAAAGTGGGGAGAGTGCTGACAACTTTTTTTCTTCTCTGCCATCTTGTCTCCATCTCTCCTGTTCGTTGCATTGTTGAATAAAATTGTCGATGGCTTGAATTTTCGTGCTGATGAAGAGGTGCAAATCTGTCATGTTTAAGATAAAACTTTTACTTTATAGCTGTTGAATTTATTTAATATTTAACCGTCCAGGCAATGTCAGGTACATTGGTCACTACTCTCAGATTGTGGCAGCGTGATCCATGTCACAAATGAGACAAACACAGTAATAGGATGGGTAGAGAGCTGGTCTTAGAATCTGGAAAGTCTGTGTGCATGTTCTACCTCTGAAAAAGACCAGCAGGGTGACTGAGGGAAAGTCATTAAGTCTCTCAGTGCCCCAGGAAACTCTCTAAGATTAAAAGTTGCAGCCTATATTGGTAGATGGTTTCCTCACTGGGAGTGTCCTAGGTCAGTGATATCTCACATGTCTTAACCATACCTGTCCCCAACTGCTCTTAAAATATGTATAATATAAATTGCATAGTAAGCCCATGGTATATATACATGTACAGTCTAAGACAGGGGTGGGGAACTTGTGGCCTTGAGGCCACATGTGGCCTTCTAGGTCCTTGGGTGCAGTCTTTTGACTGAGTCCCAAGTTTTATAGAACAAATCCTCTTATTAAGGGGGATTTGTTCTGTGAAGTTTGGATTCAGTCAAAGGGCTACATGTGGCCTTGAGGTCACAGGTTCCTGACCCCCTAATTCTAAGGCATTGGCTGTAAATCGAATTTAAATATCAGTGAAACATTAATGAAACCTTCCAGATCTAAAGTGTCTTCTGTCTTAATGTCATAACATCAGTTGTTGCTTAGAATTACTGTGTTCTTTCCCTGTTGCCCAAAGGTGGCGTTATTCAGGTGGGTCTGTTACTGTGTAGATAACCATTACTGTTTTTTGTGACTCCATTTCAGTAATGCTGTTCCTATATCTGACCTTTGCCACTGGTGGGAGGTGTCTTTGTTGCAGCATACAGCACAGTTGCTCAGATTGCATCCCAAAACTACCCTTTATTTCTTAAGTCTGACCTCAGAAATACTTATAACAGAAATGCTCCTCTACATTGCCAGTTATACAGCCCAAAGTCCTTTATAGTCCCATTGTTAGGAATGCAGTCATAACCCTTGTTAAGACTAGGTTTATGTTTTCCTTACTCCTTTTCTCCAATCTCCTTTTAACAAACAGAGATAGTAGCTTTCCTTTAGGCCAGTGGTTCTCAATCTTCCTAATGCCACGATCCTTTAATAGTCATATGTGGGTGTGTCTGTCTGCATGTGGGCGGACCCTCCTGGAGACGGGTAGACCCCCTGTGACCCCTATAAAAGGGTTGTTTGACCCCAAAGGGGTCGTGACCCACAGGTTGAGAACCACTGCTCTAGGCCCTGAAGATAGTGTTCTATATCTGTGGAATGACATATAATATTGTCAGTTAAAGACCTGACATATTATAGGCATTGGCCCTTTTAGCACTAAAGGGAGGATCATATATGGTCTTCTCTATGGTACACGTGTTGGAGCAAAATCTAGTATATGTCCATGGCTCTGAGAGGAATGCACTATTTAGATATACATGGGGTCAGATTAATGAGACCTTGGCTTGAATTGGGTTGGGTTGGAATATTAGTTTGTTCATGCTATTCCTGACAGACTACTATAACTGGGTGAGAAATGCTAATCCCTCAGTTTGCTAATCTTAGTGATCTATGGAAGGGACCCTGTCATGTGACAGAAGTGATACAGGCTGGTTTCTAAATCATGTGACTATTAACTATGGGATCAACCCTTTGTGAAAGTATATGCCCAAGATACATTGTGTTTTGTAGGCACATACAGATATATGTGTGAACCATGCTATAATAATATTCATTATAAAGCAACACAATTTAACAGACAATTACTAAGCACTTTACAGCACTGTGCTAGGCAGTGGGGATGTAAAAACATAGCATCCTCTGCCATCAAGAAGCTTATATTGTATCGGAGGAGTAGAGCATGCACATACGTAAATATAGTATAAAACAATGGGAAGTACCATTGTCAAGGGCTCATTAAAAATTGTCCATCCTGTATTTTATTCCAGAGCTAGGCCTACAATTTAGGTCTTCAGATTTCAAATCTAGAATTCTTTTCTCTATTCCATATGGCCTTAATAAAACAACCCCAAGTCTTGAAACACTTTTATCTTTGGGGAGTGGATAACTAGGGTACCAGTCATTATCTAGCTGTATCACATTTCAGAATTGGCAATAAAATGAGGATGGAAAAATGTGGAAACTTAGCCCAAATAAAATGCAGTTATAGAAAAAACTTAGTCTTAACATAAAGCACAGATTTAAAATTAAAGGCATTTGGCTTAGAAACCTCTTAAACCCATCTAACTGTATTGAACACATAAGAAGAGCTTTTTTTAAAAATCAAGGTTAATGGAATCATATCTACTGGGCATATTTTGATGCCCAGAGGATATATTTGAGTTACCTCTCCTTTGGATCAGGAAGGAAGCTAAGTGTATTATTAGGAGATGGTTGATGAAGAAGTACATTGCAAGCTGGAGGTGGGTTACAGACTATACAGACCCAGAGGCGTGAAATAACATGTTGGGTTTGAAGACAAATTAAGTAAGCCAGTTTGACTGTAACAATAGAGTACGTAGAGAGGAATAATGTGAAAGAAGTCTGAAATGGTAGTTTGGAGCCATATTGTAAAAGACAAATAGAGCAATTTGTACTTTGTCTTAGACAGCGACATAGTCAGGATTGTGCTTTAGGAACATCGATTTGAAAATGAGTTGGAGAGGGGAAATATTAGAAGCAGGGAAATTATTAGGAAGTTGTCAGCAAATAGTCCAGGTGAGAGGCTATGTGAAGACCTGAACAAGAATGGTATCTGTGTGAACAGAAGGCATAGATGAAAGAGATATTGAGTTAGAATCAGCAAATGTAGACAACTAATTATATAGAGAGAGAAAGGGAGAGAAAAGAGTAAAGGATGACCTCAAAATTTGTGGGCCTGGCTGACTTGAATGATAGTGGTACTCACAGTGGAAACAGGTGTGATGAAAAATAGAGGTGAGGGAGATGAGTTCCATTAATTGCATATTTACTTCAAAACTGCAGCTTTATATATTTTTTTCATTTCCCATTAGTCTCTTGACTGGACAGCCTCTCTGTCCATTTCATCTTTAGTTATAACTACTTTGAATTTTATTTGATTAATACCACCTACCCCCACCTGCAGCCATAGGAATAAAATTCCCCACGATCCTCCCTTTTTAATCCAACTTAAAATCTGGCCCCATTAACTCTTTGAATGCCACTGGATTTGGCATTAAACCAGCATAGTGTCATTGGAAGAACCCTAGATTTTTAAGCAAAATTAAATCAAGAAATACATTATTAAGCACTCTCTGTAAAATGTAAAATGAGCTAGAGAAAGAAATTTGGCAAACCACTTCAGTATCTTTGCCAAGAAAACTCCAAAATGGGATCACAGAGAGTTGGATACTCTGGTAGGTGCCAGGGATGCAAAACCATCAAATGAAGACTTGGCTTTATTGCTCTGTATGACCTTGAACAACTCACTCTACTACTCCAGAATCTCAGTTTCCTCATATGTAAAAGAGGAGTTGAAACTATATTTTCACTAACTTATTTTCTCGGTTCTATGATGCTAGGGGACCTAGATTTTCATCCTAGCCCTGTTAATAACATGCCACAGTGGAAAGAATAATTGATATTGAAGCAGGAGACCTAGGTTTGAATCCCTAACTTCTCTTTTGATGACTTCTTTGTCCTTAGAGACAAGTCATTTAAACTCTCTAGGTTTCACTCTTCTTATCTGTGGAATGAGAGTGTTGGATTAAATGATCTCTAAGGTTCTTTGCACCCCTTAAAAAGTCAGAGAACTCTCAATCACTTAATCTTACTATGTCTGCCTGGGGATAATTGAACATGCCAGTAATACAGCTACCCATCAGGCTGAGGAGGCTGGAGTATGTCTTGATCCCAGTAGTGCTAAACTATGGTAGAGCTAAAGTTGAGCAGGTGTCCTCAATACATCCATCATCATTATGAGCTCTCTCAACTTGGGCGTGGCGGCACCAGGTGGCTTACGGAGGATCAAACCAGCCCAGGTCAGAAACAGAATTGATCCTGCATTAGTTTGCAGTGAGACTGGGTCTGTGAATAGTCCCTGTACTTCCTGTGCTACTGCTTGAGGGGGATAGGAAATCTCGCTATGACCATTCATCATCTCTCAAATGGGGATGTAATTTTGATGCTTCTGTGAATCAAATGAGAATTATGTCCACAAAAGTACTTTTAAAAGCATGAAACAAAATCCCAAGCATTATTCTAATCTGGAGCTGACTGACAATTTTTTATTCGCAAATCCTCTAAATAATCAGTCGGCCTTCTTTTGGCAAGGGAAACGAGAATGATATCACAGATCTCTTCTTCAAGAAAGTAACAGGACACAAAAAGGGGTAGGGAGTGGCCAGATACGAAGGAGAACCTACTCTCTATCTAATTTGCCATCATTTCCAGATACATTCAGACTAAGGCTCTTCCTAACTTGTCGTAGTTTTTTAGTGGTGGATCAAGCAGGATATAAATATTGATTTTTAAAAAGAAAGATCCCTTTAAGACCATAAGAATCTTTAAAAGCCAAGAACCCTGAATGTCTGATGTACTTCAGGGAATCCAAATAATTAGCATTAAAAGAGGTATTCATTGCCTGTATAATGCTGCTGTATGCAAAGCTTCCTGCTGAAACAGTCTGATAGAGCAGCCTTAATCAACTTGAGCTTTAGAAGGCAGTGGATTTGACCACTGAGTTAATTTTCTGATATGCATATTTAAAGTGACATATTCTTCCCTGGAAGGCAGAATTCAGACACGGCTATACTACAGTAGAAAGAGTAGCATGATATTAGCTTCTCGTAGGAAGAGATTGGCAAGGGACCCAGTCTGAGCTTTAATTCAGTTTTTGCTATTGGATCGCCAGTGTCAGATCAATTCAACATTCATATATTACACCCCATTTGGGGATTTTCCTGGCAAAGATACTGGAGTGGTTTGCCATTTCCTCCTCCAGTTCATTTTACAGATAAGAAACTGAGGCAGGTTCATGCAGCTACTAAGTGTCTGAGGCCAGATTTGAAGTTGAATCTTTCTGACTCTAAGCCCAGTGCTCTATCCACTGAGCCACTTAGTGGCCCACTAGGTTTACTCTTTGGAAAAGACAAATGTAATTATGTCTGTCTTTTCTCTCTTCCCTTTCTCTTTGACATATGAAACAAATGTATAGAGCAGGAGCAATGTCACATTGAGGGACAGTGGGACTCCATTACAACCAAAGTTATACTACCCTAGAAGTCATTCAGATTTTTGGCTAGTGCTTCTTTTTGGAATTCCCTGTTGTTGTTTTTTAAGGTTGAGGGTAATGAAAGTATAGTATCTGGCAGCTGAGTTTCACCTCTAATGTTTTATTCTTCTCTGTCCTGGGAGGTGGACTCCCAAATATTTTATATAAGAATATATAGTTATTTTGAGTGGAATTTCTCCTTCAATCTCATCCTACTGGGTTTGTTGGTTATATCCAGAAAGGGGCTATGATTTGTGTGAGTTTATCTTATATCTTGTAATTGTTTCTTGACATTTTTGTTATTATTTAGTGTAGGGAACTAAGGTAGTCTAAATAGTCCATCATATGGATTCATAGATTCAGAACTAGAAGAGACTTTATAATCTATTAAATCCAGTCTTCTAACTTTATAGATGAAGAACTGAGGCATGGATTTCTCTAGGGTCATATAGCTAGTAAGGTTCTGAGGCAGGATTTGAATTCAGTTCTTCCTGACTCCAAGTTCAATGTTCTACCCATCATTTTATCTAGCGGCCTCAGATTGCCTACAAAAAGATTATTTTGTCTATACTTACTCTGCTAATTGCATTTTCTTATTGCTAAGTTGCATTTCTGCCACTTTATTTATACCACCAGTAGTGGTATTAGTAAACATCCTTGCTTTACCACTGAATTTTATTGAAAAAGCCTCTAGCATTTTTCAGTTACCCATAATTCTGGGTTTGGGATTTGTATAGATCCTATTTTCCATTTTAAGGAATAGTACACTTATTCCAGTGCTTTTAAATGTTTTTAAACAGAATGAATGACTTAATTTGACAAGCTTTTTTCCATAAATATAGATATTATCACATGATTTTTTTTATGTTACCATAGATAATAATATGTTTATAATATTCACAATATTAAACTAACCTTGATTTCCTGTTGTAGATCAAACTGGTAATAGTATAGCACTGGCTACTATTTATGATTCCATAAAATATAATGTCCGGGATTTTGTTGTTGTTGTTTGGTTTTGGAAGGAATCCAGTGATTCTTAAATTATCTATCCATTTATCCTTGACTTGTCTTACAAGTTAACTGTTTGAAAGCAAACATTTTAAAATCCTTCCATTTTTTACACTTTTTTTTAGCTAATAAAATCATTGCATTCTTTTTTCTCCATTCTCATTTTCAGGGATTCTCTTACTCTCAGGTAAGGTATACATTTTAATTTCAATGCTATTTATTCTTCTTTCCATTCTTTCCTCTAGAGCTCTTTCTTCCCTTATAACTTCATTGTCTTATCTATTTCTTCCAGGTACTTTTGTAGTCCTTGCAGCCATGCCATCTTTTTTTTTTCTTTTCTTTTTTGAAGCTCTGCTTGCAGTTGTTGTGGAGTTACTTTCTTCTTCTGTTTAGTGCTTGGATATCTTTTGACCTATATTATTTCTATATAAAGCAATAAATGTATTGCTTCCTTTTATTTCTTCCTATCCGCAGTCTCAGTCCCTGATTTGGGACTTTGTGTCAGGACTTCCCTCCACCCTATCCAGTACTTGTAGATAATGTGATTAGTTATTTGTTTCTAACCTTGATTTCTTTAATTTCTGCTACTGGCTTCTACCTTTTCAAGTATGTTTACACTCAGAACAATGATATGTTTTAGACTCCCAAGACTGTCTAGGATTAGAGTACCATTGTCTTCAGGGCTTCCTGGAAGTATTTCAGATCAGAATTCTGTAGAATTGTAGAATCCTCTTATCCTCTGCCCTACCCAGCTCCCAGGGCATCCTGTTCCCAGTCATCCAGCTTTCAGTTCAGCATCCACAGTCAGAGGAATCACAGTCACATGTTTCTGATCCCCTTGGGACTTCCCCATTTGAACATGGACAGGCTTCTGAATCATTTACCTGTCCATCTGCCTCTCCGACAAGATCTCTGTGCCTTCAGACTTTTAGCTGTCTTTTTGTGTAGTCCTAGTCAGATAAGAAAGAAATTTACTATTTCCCTTCAGGCTTCCTGATCATTACTCAGTCTGATTCTGCTTTTTTAGATCTTTGCCAAGGTGCATGTTGAAGAGTTGGGACTTCTCTATAACTTATCATATCATCATCTTAACCAGAAGTTTTTGGAGATGTCTGTTATTATTATCATCATGCCAGTTAAGATCTTTTCTCAGGAGCTACCCTCTCCTCACATTCTTTCATTATGGTTTTCAGGAGCAGAGTGCAAGTGAGATAGGAAATGAGAAAATTCTAAAAACCTTTCTTTACTTCTTCTTAATTGATCCTCTTCTAGAGAGTTTGGTAATATTCCATAGCACTCCCATTGGGCTAACCCAGAATGTTTAAGATGTTCTGAGCCTTCCTTGAAAATCATACTTTTTTATAGCCAGGGTATCTGTCTTAGATCTATTGCTTTAGTTTGCCCATAATCTTCCAACCTTATCAAAACACACACGTATGTGTATGTCTCATCATATTCAGATACATTCTTTTTTTCCTTGACCTTGTAACAAAATACATCCCCTTTATACACTAATCTATGTTTCTCTTCTCCTCCCCAATTCCTTTCAGCAGAGGGCAAGCCACAAATTAATAGCTGTGTGTATTGTAAATTTGAAATTTAGTTTCACATTTTCCCTAGCATTGTGTACCTGACAGTGAGTCATGCATGCAATAGTGTATTTTTTTTCCCTTCCTTATATCCTAAAGAGATCTGCAGTAAATTATACATAGATTTCAAAAAGTTGTCTGTTGATTTGTTTACTTTTTTTAAAGAGCTATAGCAATCATGTAACAGGATCAGGGTAAGTGGGAAGTGCTATTTATCTCTGTCACACTAATATTAGGGATCAGGTCACTAAATGCTCATTTCATGCTACATTAAGAGAGAACCAAATTATTTACCAATCTGCTCTGGTTTGTGGCTTCTTCTCATAGGCACATCATCTTTGCTCCAAGTAGTCACAACAAATATGCAGGAGAATCATTTCCAGGAATCTATGATGCCATGTTTGATATTGAAAACAAAGCAGATCAATACAAGGCCTGGGAAGAAGTTAAAAAACAGATCTCCGTTGCAGCATTTACAGTTCAAGCAGCAGCAGGGACTCTGAAGGAAGCGTTATAAGAAGATTCCTGAAGAAACTCTGTGTCCATGTGACTGCCACAAGCACTACCAGGAAGGAAACCATAAAATAAGAATTGTCTCCAATTTTTCTCTGATAACCCATGGAGCCATAGTTTAAACAAACAAAACCTGCACAACTGCTGTTTTTTATGATATTCTTCATCCATTCACTTCAAAGTGCTTTATCAGTTTAGCTAATGACCTGCTTGAAATTACTTAAGAATTCCCCCTTTGCCCAGCTGTACCTGAGAAAAGACATTGGGAGATAGCTAGGTGGCTCAGTGGATAGAGCACCGGCCCTGGAGTCAGGAGGACCTGAGTTCAAATGTGGCCTCAGACATTTAACACCTACTAGCTGTGTGACCTTGGGCAAATCATTTAACCCCAATTGCCCAACCTTCCCCCTCCAAAAGGACAAAAAAAAAAGACTTTGGAAGCTCTTCACATATGCATAGTTCTATTACATTTACATTGGCAGGGACTAAAACAAAAATCTTGAAGCAGTAGGAATCAAGTTTGCAAAATGTAGGAAGTTGAAGTAGCAGCTACAATTCCTTCAACTTAATTCAGGCCGGGAACCTAGCTGAAAAACAGGAGTCAGAGACTTAAGAGATGCTACCATTAAATGGTGGTGTAGTCTTCTAAAGGAAATCCATCACACTGACAACATGAAAAGTCCTAGTTGCTTTCCTTAATAGAGGAATCACTTTTAGACGTCCCCTGATAATAGTTTTCTACCTTCTGCTTGAAGATCTCCAGGGATGAGAGAGACTACTACCTCTGGAGGCATTTAGGTCCATTTTCAGATAGAATCAATTGTTAGGGATTTTTTCCTGCTATCAAATGTAAATCTGCCTCATTGTAGCTTTCCCCCTTATTGTTCAAAGTTCAGCCCTCTGGAGTCACACAGTAAGCTTATTATCTCCTCCACTGATCCATCTCATCAAACTAAAGACCAACATTTCCTTCAGCCAGCTTAGGCACTTTCAATGAACATGCTCCAGTTTGTCAATATGTGCCTTTAAAGAAACAGTACTTCAAGTGTGGTCTGGCCAACAAGGGTCATAGTGCATTATTATTTCTCTCATATTTCTATTAGCCTAATTTAATCATGTTAGTAGGGTTTTTTTTTGGGGGGGGTGGTATCTGTCTGACAATATCAGATTGCAAACTCATGTTCAATTTGCATTCAGTTTTAAAAATGGAACCTTTTCTTGAATATCTTTTTTCTTAAAAAAAAAAATCAGCACATCACCGGTAGACAGATGAATTCAGCAGTACCAAAGCTTTGATAATTTAGACATTAAAGATTACTTTATGCATTGTTTATGCATTGTTCTAGGCACTAAGAGTACAAAAATGAATAAAAGCCAGGCCTCTTCTGGCCTCTAGAAGCTTTTGATCTGATAGACGAGCACAGAAATAATTAATGCAAATTTAAATGTATTAAGTCCAAAGATGGGAACAAAGTTACCCCTAGAGATTTGAAGAACACATTGTCTTTATCTTGGAATGGGAAGATAAGGTAAATGAAGTGGCGCCTGCACTTACTTGGCATCTTCACTATCTTACTATAACTCTAAGTGATATTGTCACAAAGTTCATGCCTTTCTTTTACTTTGTAGGAGAGCTATGGAAGTAATTGTACTCATTTATCTAGAGATTACTTTGTTAGGTTTGGGTATAAAATAATATTAGTGATTTAATAAACTTGGTTATCAGAAATATTGCCTGTCTGTATATTAGGAATAAAAAATTATGAGAAGCTGAATTTCTAAAAGTCAACATACATTAACATCAGTTAGGCTGATTTCCCAGCCATGAGATGGAAAAAGAAAATTTAAAATATTATACATGTACCTGTATTATTACTTGTAATATAAGTAGTATATTAAGCATAACAACAGGTAGCCTGATTTCCCAACCATGAAATAAGAAAACAGTTAAAACGTTATATATATGTATATATAGATATATAATACACATACACATGTATATGTATGTATGTAATATAACATTATAAGTAGTATGTTAGTAATATAAGTAGTATATTATGGAGGTTTCAAGCTGGGTCTTCTTTAGACACCTTAAACTCAACATGTAAAAAACTGAACTCATTGTCTGCCCCACACACACCTCCGTCTTTCCAAACTTCACTATTACTGTTGATACCACACACCACCATCCTCCAAGTCACCTAGACTTTCAGCTAGGTGTTCACCTTGCCTCTTTTCTCTCTCACCCCCCCCCAAAATCCACACTCTTGCCAATTTTTGTCAATTTTACCTTTGTAACATCTTTACTGTACACTCCCTGCTCTTCTCTAACACTGCCACTAAGCCAGTGCAGGCCCTTATCATCTCACATCTAGATTATTGTAATTCCTATCACAAGTCTCTCCCCACTCTAACCTCTGCTCCACTCAGTCGTAAAACTGATTTGCCTCAAGTGCAGAATTGGCCATGTCACCCCTCTTCTCAATAAGCTCTAGGGGCCACCTGTAACCTCCAAGATCAAATATAAAATCCTCTGACATTCAAAGCCCTTCATGACTTCCATCCTAACCCTCCACCCTCTCCTTTCCACTCTTCTCAACAATGCTCCACATATTCTGTGAGCTAGTGACTATGGTCTCCCTGCTATCATGTGTATGAATGCTTAATAAAACAAATTCTAGGATTTTAAGGGCTAGCTAATGGAAAAGAGATTGAATTTATTTTGCTTAGTTCACAGGGGTAGAACTAGTAGCAATAAGTGAAAGTTGTGATGAAAATAATTTTTAATGAGAGTAATCTGTAAGTAAATAGTGCATCACAGTGTGCCTTAAGATATAAAAAGGTTTTTTTCCTCTTTGGAAGTTTCTAAGAATCTCGAAGTTACCAAGCAAATTTAAGTGATCTAGTTAAAAGATAGTGTTGCCCCTAACTAGTTTATACAAGGGTTATATATTTAGGACTCTTCCCCTCTGTCTTCTTCCTTTGAGCAATAGGAATTTAGGAGAATGGATAGAATATTGGACTAGAGAGGTCTTGCCTTGGCTTTTCCATTGAGTATGATTTTAGTTTACTCATTCACACTTTCTAGGTTTCAGTCTCTAAATTAATTATTATTTGTGGACTATACAGGATGCTAGGTGGTACCATGGATAGAGCACCAGTCTTGGAGTCAGGAGAACTTGAGTTTAAATCCCACCTTGGACATTTATAGCTGTGATCCTTGGACAAGTCATTAACCTCTGTTTGCCTCAGTTTCCTTATCTGTAAAGTGGGAATAATAATAGCAGCTATCTCCCAAGGTTGTTAGAAGGACCAAATGAGATAAATGTAAAGACTTAGCACAGTGCCTGGCACATAGTAAGCACCATATTAACATTGTGGTTTGTTTCAGTTGTGTCTGACCCTTCATGACTCCATTTTGTGTTATCTTGGCAAAGATACTGGAATAGTTTGCCATTTCTTCCAGGTCATTTTACAGAAAAGGCAACTGAGGCAAACAGGGTTAAGTGACTTGCCTAGGGTCACACAGCTAATAAGTGTCTGAGATAGGATTTGAACTCAGAAAGAGATTTCCTGATTCCAGGCTGGGTGCTGTATCCACTGTGCCACCTAGCTACCCATAAATGATTTTTTTTATCACTGTTCTAGTACCTTTATATCCATCTTTTTAAAGTTTTCACTTTTATCCTTCTGTGGAAGGTTCTCTCTCCCTTCTCAAAAATGGTCCTGATAGAAGATTATTTGGGAAATTAGAAAAAAAAAACTAAGCCACCATTGACCTTTAGAGTTTCTAGTGGGAAGGATTATCAAGTAATAGTGCCAAAGGAATAAGAGCTATAAGGCATTTGCCAGCACTGTCCAGCTAAACTAGAAATTTTTCCTGGGAAGAAGTGCTTTACAATTTACAGCTTGTTTGTTATTTTTTTATGTTGATTAGGTTGCTAATGTACCCTTGGTACACAATTATATATAAAGAAAAAATTTTAGTGCCTTTTTTCTTACCACTCTGTAGAACTTCTTATTTAACTTTTCACTGAAAGAGAGTTTCATGTCTTTGAAATGAAAATGAAGTTGACTAGGCAGGTGGGGCCAAGTGTGATTTTAGTGCCGTCTGCAGTTGTGTTTAAATCTGCTGTCTTATTTCTTTCATTGCCATCACAGAGATTTATGTTCTCTGCCTCAGAACATGGGCTTCTGATCATCCAGGTTGGTGAAATCATGTAGAGATGCAGCAAAAGTTTCTAGAACTCTTCCCATTCCTTTTTTCAGAGAACAGAACCAATGAGGTTGGAACCATTTCATGGAAAGAAGTATTTATGAAGCCCGACTTTCCTGTGCAGGTTTGACCGTGTATCCCAACCCTTTATGGATTATTGTCCTCACCATTTTTCACAGCCATAGCCAAACCTAAGGTCAACTGCTTATGAATTTGCAGCATTCACTGTAAGGAGGGATGGGTAAAAGTATGGATGGCTAAGGGAAAAATCCATCTCCACTAACGACTAGAGAAACTCAAAGCACATTCAAAGGTCATTAGTGTCTTACATTTATATGCCCATGGCAGCATGTTGTGTCCAAAAGCTAGCTCCAGTGTTAACATTTGTATAATCACCTAGGTGTTCAGAATTCCTAACTATGAATTATAAAAAATAATATTTTCAGTCTTCCTCCTATACCTGATTTGTCTAATGTCTCCTCCTCTAACCAAAGGGCTACCCTGTCTTTTTACAAAGAAGCAGTCTGGATAGTTCACATTCATGTGCTAGCTGATTTCCTCACATTGTTCTCCTGATTTTTTTTTTATGCCAGTGAAACTACCACCCACTCCTGGCTGCTTCACATTGTCCTTGAGTAAAATGTCTGTAATCCTGAGGTGGGCTTGTGATTTTTAAAAATATCATCAGGCCTCCTTTTCTCCCTGTCAGTTCTCAATACCCCCTCATAAATTTCTAGCCTCCATTGAAAACAACCATAATCCCCATACTGAAGTCCGGCACTGAACCTCATCATGGTATCTTCAAAGGTTACATTACAGAGATCAAATTCTGATAGGTTCTGCCAAATTACAAAAGGTTTGAGTACTAGTACAGTGTCAGATTGTGCCTTTTTCAGAGGACCAGCACAGTTAAGAACTGACATGCTCATTGACAGAAGGTTGACTTGGCCTCTTTGTGTTTTGCATATTTTTTTTAAACTATTACAACAGATAAAAGAACAAAGCCATGTACAGTTGTCTTTGTTTTCTTTCTTTTTCCTTGGTGATAGTAATGGACTTACACAGAGAGAGAGAGAGAGAGAGACAGACAGAGATATGGTTCTAAGAATCCCAGAGTTCTTAGTCTAAGGTCATTAACCGTTTGGTACTCTCAATATACAATCTTTATGCAATGATTAACAAATGTACACTCTGCTTGGGAAACTTAGCTATATCCAGAGGAACATTCTTTTATCATAAATGAAGCCAGAATAAATAAAGAAGTTATGGAATGACTCACATGCTCTTGGAATTTAAAGAAGTTGGCAGGCATGACATTATCATGTAACCAAAGAGTAGAACAACATTATTTCATGGACTACTTATTTGCTTATCTTGTCCTGTGGCATTCATGGTGAACATAAGCAAATGTAAGAATATTGCATTTTAAGAAATAAAGCATTAAGTGGAAAGCCAAAAGGAGAGGGGTAAGAAACTTTTAAGAATAACAACTAGATTTTGTAAATTAAATGGAGTCACTGGCACAGGACTAGATGACAGATGTAAGGATGTAATAGTTGTAAGGAACAATGGCTTCTGAACTTCCTATAAATTCTCTCTGTAAACCCTTAAATATCAATGTTTAATTTGTATAACTCACCTCAGCTGGCCTAGAAAAGGAAAAAAAAAGTGAGAATATACTCTTTTCTCCCAAAAGACTCAAGGAAAAATGACATTTGTAGTGGGAAACTCTCCATTCAGTACGTGGCATGCGAGAATGAAGTAGAGCCACAGTGAACTATCCTTGAGTAGAAAATACACCCATTCATGCAGTTAAAAGTTTTCCAACAGTCACTTAAAGATGTCTTTAGCTAAAGGTAGAGCCACTGGATCAAGGTGTAAGACAAAAGATTTAAATCATGTAAATCCAATTGAGGGGCAAGTCAGAACATCAGCCTCATGGTGTCATTGGACCTCTTCAAGAATGAAGGACCACCACCACCACCACCACCACCACCACCACCACCACCACTACCACCACTACCACCACTAACAACAAAGGATAGAAGCATTATGAGGTGTATGAAAGGGCAGGACACAAGTGTGGTCAGCCAGAGCTCCAGGGTAATCGCTTCATGGACCAGTTGCTTTAGAACAGGCAACTAGCACCATCTTCTGGATAGAGTTAAATAGCAGGCAGCATCAATTTTGAGACAAACTGAGCAACAGCAGCCCCAAGAAATACCATTATACTTGAGCCTAGAGGACTGTGATATCGGTGAAAAGACCCACAACACTGGCTAGGAGCCTAGGACAGTAGTAGTAGAGCTCCTCATTTCCTCTTGTTGGGCATCACTCGGTGCAGTACTCTAAGAAATGCAGAAGACTGGAAATTTATAGATCTTTGGGAAGCAGTGGCCCCCTAGAAGGCAGCTCACCTCTTAATTCACTATGAATTTTTCAGAGTCACATTTGTGGAGTTATTATAGTGTAAATAAAAATTCTTTTATTTGAAGCCTTGGTGATACCAAGTGCTCATAAGGGGAACTGTTTACCTTTCCCTTGGGGAGTGCTACTCTAGGTTGGTGGGTACATTTAGATGTAGCAGTGAGCCAGAAAAAGTCAGAAGTCTCCAGGATATATCTGACTTTCATGCCAGAATGATGACTTTTACACAAGGAATATGTAATACAATGACTTGGTTGAAAAGTTGGGCAGAGGTGAAAAGGATGAAAACTATAGAATATGAAATTAAACAGGTCAAAAATCTGATTACTCAGAGGGTTTATGCTTCTTTTCTTCATCTAATCCTCATTAATATATTCAAAAACAATAGTAAAAACTTTTATATAGTGCTAAGTATGTGTGCCAGGTACTTTATAATTATTATCATATTTGATTCCCACAATATCTCTGGAGGTAGGTGCTCTTATTATCCTAATTTTGCAGGTAGGGAAACAGACAAAAAGTAACTTGGCTAGGGTCACACAACTAGTAAGTGTCTGAGGCTGGATTTGAACTCAGGTCTTGCTGACTCCGTCTGGTGCTCTATCCATTGTACCACCTAGCTGCCTCAAGAATAGTGGCAAACTGGTAGAGCTGGTTTAAGCTGGTTTTACTTCTTGACCACAAAAAGTCTCAAAATAAGAAAAGTACACAATCTAGAAGAAAGCTGCATCTCCAAGGTTAGAAGACCAAATGCCCCTACACAAGGTAAAATCCTCTGAAGCAATAGGAGAAAACTAAACTATCCAAGATCTTCCCTCTTCCTGAGAACTCCCAGTCCTCCCATGGATAAAGGCCTGCCAAACAACCTGAAGGGCCTTTGCAAGCCCTTCAGGTTGTTTGTGCAGGCCTTTATCCATGAAGCAGTAACTCTTCTGGTTTCTACCTGCTCTCCTTTTGGGAAAGTCTGAAATCCTCACACCTCCAAGTGAGAGGAAAGCATGGATCTTGACCAGTCATTCAATAGAAGGGGATTGTTATGTGAATGTGAAGAAGTTGGGGTAATGTTGGGGGTACGAGGAGAAGAGCATGCAGTTGGCTAGAGTGCAAAAGGATTCTATATTCAAAGAAAGGAAGCTCAGAAATCTTTCAGAAGTGAGCCTTTTCCTGGAAAGGTTTTCCCCAGGCCTGGCTTTTCTAAGTTTGAGGAGACTTAGGAGTGTACTAGAGCTAGCTAGAATCAGTTTTCAAGAGAGCCATTTGTTAAATTTTCAAAGACAATGATGGAAAGAATGTTAACAATGCAGTTTAAATGTAAAAGTGGACCAAATGCACCCTGTGAAAAAGAGAGGGGAAATAATTTCTGTGGATTTGCCAAAAATCCTAGAACTAGGGGCAGCTAAGTGGTGCAGTGAATAGAGCACAAGCCCTGAAATGAGAAGGCTATGAGCTCAGATCTGGCATCAGACACTTGACACGTACAAGCTGTATGATCCTGGGCAAGTCACCTAACCCCAATTGCCTCACCCCCCAAAAATAAATAGTCATACAACTACAGCAAAAGTGGACAAAAACAATTTTAATAAAACCAGGATAATTAAAATATTAAACTTTTAAAAAGATATTACAATTAAAATTAGGTCACAAATGAAGTCTCAGTGAAGAAATAAAGGAGATAAATAACAGAGTAGATAATTTAGAACATATAACAAAGAATCTTTCCAAAGTATTATCCATAGTATGTTAGCCTGTTAGAGACAGGTGTATGTATATGTGCACCTGTTTATAGATACACACACACAGGTACATACATATATGCATAGTGAATGTGTATACATCCATGTTTGCATATTTCTAAATACATATGAATAGGTTTGTATGTGCACACATACATGCATATATACATAATATACACATTCTCACACATATAAGGTATACGATGTCTGATGGAGAGGTAGCAGGGTACAGTAGAAAGAACACTAGACTTGGAGCCGGGGGAGATGGATCCAAATATCGTCTCTGACATTTATTGCGTGATTATGGATATGCTGTTCAACCCAACCAAGCCTCAGTTTCCTCATCTATAAAATGTAGACAGCACCTGTGCCATGGAGTATATTACTCACAGGATTGTTGTGAGGTTCAGATGAGATAATATACTTTGTAAACTTTAAAGTAATTATGTCAACTACTAGCATGTTTTTATTACACCTCGTTGCCTCCTTCCATTAGAATGTAAGTTCCTTGAGGACAGGGATTGTCTTGTTTGTTTGTATTTATACAGGTCCTGAGCAGAGTACCTGGGCACACAAAATCATTTAATCTTTATGTAGTTTTATGTGGTTACAGTAAATGGAGAGAGTTTGAAGGATGTGGATAAGTTCATTTACCTTGGCAGTATACTTTCCAGGTACGTTTACATGGATGATGAGGTAGATGTGCCCATTACCAGAGCTAGCTCAATGTTTGGGAGGCTTTGAAGGAAACTGTGGGAGAGAAGAGGTATTTAGGCTGCCTGCCAAACTGAAGAGCTGTTGTACTGGCCTCATCGTGGTATGCCTTTGAAACCTGGACAAATCCACTTGTGCCAGGAAATTGAATTGCTTCCATTTGAATAGTCTTAGGAAGATTCTGAAGATCACCTGGCAGGATAAGGCATGGGATATTGAGATCCTTTCTTGAACTGCCAAGCATTTCAACTCTACTATGGAGAGTGCAACTCTGATGGGCTGGCCATGTTGTTAAAATGCTAAGTATATGTGTCTAAAAGACTTATTTCACAGAAAACTCACACAAGGCAAGCGCTCACATGAAGGTCGGAAGAGACACTCTCAAGGTCTCTGAAGTACTTTGGAATTGATCGTGAGACACTTGGAAATACTGTCAGAGGTGTGCCTGCATCAAAGAAAGCACTATGCTCCATAAGCAAAGCAGAATTGCAGTAATTCAAAAGAATCGTGAAATGTGCAAACTTAGACATCTCCACTCCAAATGTCCAGGATTATTTATGCCTGATTTGTGCCTTAGGAGCTCATATTGGTCTGATCAGCCACAGTTGGGACATACTATACCTTGATACTAAAAGTGTTGTCAAGTTGGTCCTCTTCAAGAATAAGCAACAACCAACCAACTATTGTTTTCATGGAAGAGTTTAAGAATGTAGGTGGGGGTAGGAAGTAATCATGAATTGAAATTTTTTAAAAATTTAGAAATAAAATTATGAAACAATTTACATTATCATCCACCTTCCCCTCCCTTATGAAATCAGTCATGTATTAAACCATTGAAACTAAATCATTATTACAGCAAAGTGTCTGTGGGGTCCTTTAAACATAGGAATTTCTTATTATAAAACATTTCACTTAAATGCATCCTCCTTGACACAGTTACAAAGTTCACCCCTATGCTGAACTGACCGACATGTCTTCCTCTAACTTCTGTATGTTGCTTGTAGTTCAATCTGCTTCTTCAATGTGAAAGTCTTTCACGTAGGAAGATGGCTATCACCTGTCAATAAAGCTCTCCAGGGTAAAATGCTGCAGTTTTCTCACTAACCTAATTTGTTCTCTATTATGGTTATAGATTGACCAATTATTGCCTATTGGTAAGCCAAATTCAAATTTAATTCAATGCAGCACACATTTTTGTGGTGATGGATGAGATCATTCTATCAAACAATGACAGAACTTGGAAGGGGCCTCAGCAGCTACTGAAAATGAAGAACCACAGCAGCTTTGTTCTACCTGAAGACTTCCAATGGAACTCATTAGTACTTGGGGCAGCCTATTTCCCTTTTGTTCTGTCTGGGCAGTAAACCTTCTTCCACTTAAGCTTTTACAAATGATTAGGCAAGATTCTTTTGAGTGGTTGTAGACCTGAACAGATGCTATCTGGGTCCAACTCTCATGTATCAGTTTCTTACAGGGGAGCCAAAGGAAAGAAGATAAGGGCCAAGCCTATAGTTTCTCCCTCAATTGAATACAGACAGGTGTGCATCTTCCACTTTAAGAGCTGCATAGGGTACTGAAACATTGTGACGTGCCCAGGGTCATAGAGGCACCACGTTTAAGAAGTGTGACTTAAGCCCAGGTCCTTCCTTGACTCTGAGCCTGGCTCTCTGCCTCTTTGAGGGTCAATTGACTAAAATAATTCTATAGTAATGACTAGAGAAATACCATAAATCAGGAGCACAAGTTTTTATTATATTGCTTCAACATAGATAATAAAAGTGGTGTTAGTTTAAAGCGAGAACCTAAAAGTTAACAAGCAAATAACTTATTCTTTAGAAAACATTCTTAAAAAAAAATACTTCATGAACCTCACCCCCATGCAGAGAATTAGACAACCATGCATTTAAAAAAAAACAAAACTTGTGAATTAAAGTCCATCAAAAGTAATTGAAAAGGTTTTTGTTACAGATGATGGCATATTGGTCAGTAGTGTTCCAGACACTCACAAATATTAACTTTAAAAAGAAACGCTATTTCACTTAAAATGATCTTTGGGTGGGAGGTAGGGGAAAGCAATTATACTTAACCATTTATAGAATTTACTAGCCTAGGCCATGGATATAGGAATTGCAACATTGTGCCAACTAACTTAACTTTTGTAATAAGACCAAGAAAATGCTGAAATGGTGACTTGGTGATGCAAATGCCCTAAATCCAAAGGTAAAAAGTTAAAACATTTTAAAATAGCGAACTACAGAATATTAGAGTGACTGACTTTTAGTACAATAAAAGAAAGTTGCTTGTCTTCAAACTGATTAAAGACCACAGAAAACATTTACTTCAGAGGAAAAAAAATACTAGGCCTACTGAATTTTCCCTAAGGAAATTTCTGAAACCAAACAGATTTATAGCCAAAAAAGGGAATTAAAATAGCAGACAATATATAAATACTAAAGCAGTATTACAGCTCTATGCCACTATAAAAATATAACAAATATGAACAGGCTAAGTAAACAGGTCTTTCAATAGTAACAAGATAGGACTGACAAAATTACATGATTTAATTAATGGCCATTTATAAGATTGATTTTTGGTTTACATTTTTTTACAAATATTTACAAATTCATTACAGAAAAAGGAATCATCCTGATAAAACTGCCTTTAACTAAACTCTTACAGAACTCTTCATTTGAAAGTTCCAGCAAGGATGATTTCAATCATAAAGATGTCAAAGAAATCAAATTTCTAAGGAAGGTCTTATTTCTTAAGCCACAATAAGTGAAGAGCAGAAAGTTAAATGTCTTGTCATTTACCATAAAATAATGAGTTTGGCTAATGATTGATTCTGGATAAAGTCACAAACCTAGGCTGAAATTAAATGTATTCTTTGTTCTGTTTGAGACTGTTATTGTAATCGATATAGTATGAAATAAGTTAAATAAAGATGAGGTACAATATAAACCTAGGAAGTTAGTAAAATTTCCTATTTCCTTTAGGGACGGGGTGAGTGGCAGGGCTGGAGCAGGGATGGAGGACCAAAAACAGATCATTAGAATAACGGTTGGGGTCAACGAAGGGAAGATCCTTTTACACAAGTTTGCCTAATGTAACTTTCTATATTCTATATTTTATTTATCACTCAAAGAAAAGCAAGCAGTATTTTGATTTTTGTGTCCAGGATTAATAACAGGAAATGATTTGTAAAATACACAAATGTATAGCTATAATTCAGTAAGACTGATTCCCTTGTAACAGCAGTTCTCAGCCTGTGGGTTATGTTCAATTTTTAACAATGAAAATACATCCTTCATATCAGATATTTACAATTCATAACAGTAGCAAAATCACAGTTATGAAGTAACAAAGAAAATAATTTTATGGTTGGGGGTCACCACAACATGAGGAACTGTATTAAAGGGTCACAGCATTAGGAAGGTTGAGAACCACTGCCTTATAACCACCCTTGCCCTAGGAATTTCAACTATTGTCTTTAGCAATGTCCTTTGTGCAAACTTGTGAATTAAAGTCCATCAAAATGCAATTTCTAGGGAAAACAGCATCAGTAAAGTCAGATTTTAATAAATATTACCTTGAAAATTTCATTTTCAATAGTTATACTAATTTCCAGATTTACTGATGGTCTTATGATTCTATACCCATAGGAGAAAGAGTTCAGAATTATAAATTAGAAGAATCCAAACTATAAAGAAACTAAGGTATGAGTAATTGAAAAACAAAGTAAAACTGTAAAACACAAACCAATAAGCCATGTTTGCTGCTACTACTATTATCTGTGATGATAAAAGTTTAGTAAAATGTTTGTAGCTTGGCAGATTTCAATGTATACTTTATCAACTTAAATACACCATCCTTGTGAACATGTATATGCAATCATCACAAAACCCTAAACATATAATCTTATTACCCTTATTACTTACTGAAATTTTAACATTGTTGATGGTAAAGGAAAAGTACAAGATGGGCATATCCTACCTAATACTGTTGACTAGTACTTTGAAAAAATGATGTATTAACGTGAAATGATGCAAGAATCAGTTAGTTCCATAGGAACAAACATTAGTGTACACGGGGAGTGATGTGGCAATTAGGGCTTAAATACTACCTCAGACTGTTACTAACCATCTAATTTGTTTTTTGGACAAGTTACAATGGCTTTGATTGCAAAAATATTAGTCAAGATCGTGTTGTTGTGGGATATGCCTCTAAAGATCACTGATTACTCTCAGACATATTAAATCCTCATATATTTGCTAAAAAATGTTTTTCCAGATTGTACTACAATAAAAGATATTAGCAACGAAGAATCTAAAAATTTATGGTAATGACCAAACTTTAGCATTTGTAACTGAAGTATTCAACCTCAAATTTCAAGTCTGCCAGACTGAGTCTTTGTAATAGTCTGTTAAAATTTTTCCTAAATATTCTTGCGTAACACCATGATGGAAAATGTTATTTAATGGATACCTTAATTAACATTTAAATCCCATTAGAGAAATAAACCTACAAATTTGCTAAGTCTTCATGAAGTGTAAACAAAAAAGATCTTAAAAACATGTAATTTTCATTAAAATAGAAAAATTTTTTAAAGAAAATATAAATTTTTGTATTTGATTGTCTGCCTTAGTGTTTTTTTAAACCAGATTCAAAGTCTGCCTAAAAGTTTAGATAATTATTAATAATGTCAAATCTGTTCTCACTCTGTATTGAACTAATGCCAGTATTTTCAGTGTTTTAATTAGTGGATCCATACTTTTAACACAGAATTTCAGAGATGAAAGGGACCTGATTGAGGTCATAGTCTAACCCAACTAAACATTTCATACGCAGAAACAAATTCCCTCTAGAACATCTGACAGTAATCTACTGTGAATACTTGCAACTATCAGAAAAATCATTACATTCTATGAGGCAGTCCTTTTCATTTTTTAATAAAGTTCATCAGTATTTTTTCTTAATTCTAAGCACATCTGCCTACTTTATAATATGTACCTATGGTTCCAAGTTCTGCCCTCTGGAGTCACAGAGAAAAAAAAAAACAACAAGCCCCTGCCTTCTACATGATAGTCCTTCAAACATCTGAAGGCAGCTATCATTTTGCCCTGAGTCCTCTCTTTTCTAGGCTAAAAATTCCCAAATCTTTCAAAATAGTTTCCAATACAATTCCGCAGGTTGCATGGTGAACTCATACGGTGTGAATGAATCAATAGTTGTAGGTAAAACACACATACAAATTAACAGAGCCTTCAGATATTTAAATAATCACACAAGATAGTCATTTAACATAATTTTTATATAAAATAGTAAAATCAGGACCAAATCGACACTTTCAAATTCTGTATTATCAACCCTTTCCCCTCCACTCCCAATGAATCTTAAAAGTAACAATCAGATTGCTTGGTAAGAAACAGAATTAGCACAGAGAAGCTAGCTGCAAATTATTTTGTTTTGACAAATTAAACAACATACAGACTCCCTTTTCATTACAATTCTCATCACCTCTAAGAATACCCTTCTAGAAAAAAATGTCCATCCTATTTTACTTATGCCATGTGATATGTGACTTGAAACAGGAAAAAAAAAATTTCTGCTGCTTATAGCCCCTCCCCCTACCTAAAACTATGGAACCCAAACACCTAAAAGAATTGAATAAAACCCTTATATTCCATAGTACTGTAGCAACAGAAAGTGAGATGAGGAATCACATGAAATGCCGCCTTCCTATTTCTCCCATTAACATGACTATGATACTGAAAAGTACTGAATGATGTTAAGGGGAGAGATCTTTCTTTTTCTGACTCAGGAATTTACTAAGTTCAATATTTAGACAGCAAGAACACTCTCATTTTTAGTCCAAAGGAATTTGGGAAAAGAAAAGATTTTGGTTTCTAGGAATCTATTTTTGACTAGGTCTGGAATGCCATATTAATAACATATATGTGCATACATACATATGTATCTATGCGTGTATATGATTACAACAGCAAGTCACCACTTCATCACACAGTATTAGGAACCTCAAAACAGGCAATAACTAACGTCCCGTCCCTCCCCCCAATCCTTTGCTCTCAATCTGCTATATCTTCTTTTTTTTCATCTTGTATTTTGGGTGAAGGTAATTCAAGCCTTGCCCATTGCATAGGTTCAGCTTTTCTCATTGTGATCTCAATCTTTGTGGCTGTCATATTTACATAACTCCTCTTCACATCAATTACCTGAAACAAACAAAAAATAAGTAAAATGGAATAGTTTTTGAGATGCCAAAAAAAAATGTAGTCAGGATAAAGATTTCATTTCCAATTTATGTTGAAAATCCAAACTTCTTAGGCTATGTCATATTCTATCCTGAATTGTACATTCTACCTCTTAACATGTAACAATGGTACAGAAGATAAAATTTTTTTATTCTCAAATAAGAGGAAGACAGTCTCACGGCAGTTCCTACTTCAGCAATTCTTTTACTTCAGGACTGTAAATTTCGAGTTGGCAAAAAAAAAAATCCAAAAAATGAATACTTACTCCCCATAATTTAACATTCTGATGAAATTCCTTTTCTCCTTCAAATACAATGTGGATATTTAACTGAAACAAAGAAGGAAAATATCAAGCTAATAATTTCTATTATCAAAGAAAACCAAAAAATTTATGAGAAATTATCTGGTGATTTCCCAAAAGAAATAGAACTGAAACCACTTAAAAGAACATGATTCAAAGCAAATCCATTTTAGGAAAACATTATCAACTAATTTCTGATTTAAAAAATCATTAGCAGAAAAGATAAGGAGCATTTTAAGTGAACTTCAGAATATTAAATAAGTATAATTGTACCTGAAAAAAGATTCTATACAAATGAATAAGGTAATGAGAACAATCATGACTACTTCAGAAATTTTCAGCAAATTCCAATGTAAAAGTGAGTCCGCAAAATTTTAAGAATGATTTTTCAAATATATTACACCAAAGACTCAAAATATAAATCAGTTTACTCCTAATTTTTCTTATATTGCTAGAGATGAACATTCAAGTCAATTTTATTTCTCTTATCTTTTTAGATTCCAAGTTCATTCTACAGTAAAAATAAATTTTGTTTTATTACAAAGTACAAAGACAATAAGAGCAAAATATGATAATTTACCAAAACACATTAGCATACTTACCAGTGTACTATTTGCCTTTACATGACTAAGCTCTGGAAGTGAATTTTTAGCATATACTGAGATGGTAACTTGACCTCCTGTCTGATGCCAGTCATGCCTACATGGAACAACTTTCTTCCCCTGTAGTAAGAAACATTAAAAAAGTTTAGGAACTCTTAAGATTTTCAAACTCCAGAAAGCAAGATTCTATCTAGTTTATGTGGTTCTTTACCATGCCACATATAACTGCCAATTTAATGCTTTATTTATATGATGATGGTGGGTGCATATAATCTACAATGATTTTTTTTCCCCGCAGTATGAAGGGGAAAATAACAAACTTTTCAATAGTGCAAATAAGAGGATATGGGAATTAAATTTTTGCAACCTTGTCATCAAGAGAAAATGCTCCATTATATTTTATTTGATGTAAATTAAATAGTCCTCTAATGGTATGTGTTTAAAGTGGTTCCAAAAAATTAACCAAATTAAAATAATGCTTTCCTACCCAAACCTAGCATTAACCAAAAATTACTTTATAAAATTAAAACATAATTTTGGAATTCTATTTTATGTCTCTTCTCCCAAATTTGCATAAATTACAACTCACCAACCAAGGGAAAAGAAATTTTTGGGAGTGAAATTTAAAAGAAAAAGCCAAGTTATTGTGGAATAAACTTGAAAATCTCTTTTAGTGCCATGTGTGTTTATGTGAATTACTAAGATTACTTAGAAATCTTTGAATTATACATTTTGTAAAGAATAAGAGGTGAGAGACAGGAAATTCAAAGAATGATTTTTTATTATTACATTTTTAATAATTCCCTTACATTACTTCAAGAATCTAAAGTTTCCATCAGTATAAATACTCTTCAACCAACAAAAATCTCAAATTACTAAGATGTTCTTTAAGAGCTTGCTGTGGCCCCCAAAATTCAGCACCATGGTGAATCTGGTGATGACCCATCGTAACATATCAAAGTCCATCACCATGCCCATACTCAAAATTTTTTCAGTTTAGTATTCATATACTTTCTGCTGTAAGTTTTCAAGAACCCAAGGTCACCTTCACATAATAGCTTTTAGTTATGGTACAGTGCTTTACATTTTGCAAAGCATTTACAAAAGTTATTTTATTTGCTATCACATTACAATAAGGCATCTGAAAGAATTTTACTAGGGTCTTTTTATGCTGACATTTCAGAAAATTCAGGAGAAAACAGAAAGGAAAAATGATTTTCTAAGAACAGTTTGTGAATACAATTAGTATGAGAAAAATTACTACAAGTTTTTAATAAAACCAGAGGCAGCTGATGACACAGTGGACAAGAGTGGAGAACCTATTGGCCTAAGACACTTAATAGCTGTGTGACTCCTGGGCAAGTCACTTACTTTGTTTGCCTCAGTTACCTCAACTGTAAAATGGAGACTACTAAATGGACAACTAAAATGGAATCTACCTCTCAAGAGTTATTGTGAAGAAATATGAGATATTTGTAAAAAGAGCTTAGCAAAGTGCCTGGTACATAGCAGGTACTGGATAAATGCTTATTCCCTTATTCTAGTGGTTCTCAACCTTCCTAATCCTGCGACCCTTTAATACAGTTCCTCATGTTGTGGTGACCCACAACCATAAAATTATTTTCATTGTTACTTCATAACTGTAATTTTGCTACTATTATCAATCGTAATGTAAATATCTGATATGCAAGATGTGTTTTCATTGTTACAAATTGAACATAACCCACAGGTTGAGAACCGCTGCCTTAATCTCCCCCCCTTTTTACATAAAATGTATTAACTTAGCCTCTACTTCCATAAACATTTTAAGGGTGTATTTTAAAGTTTCCTTTATGAAAACATCTTTAAGCTTCAAAATTATTTATGTAGCATTTGTCTTAAATTTTGTCCTAGTGAAATCAACATTTAAATCTAAAAGTGCCATTTGCCTTGGGAATATAATTTGCATATTTTAATAAATGACTAAATATATTAGGTAAAAAATTTAACATTACTTGTTCAGTTTTTATTTTAGTCTTTAGAAAATACAGTACACACTTTTGTCACAAAGTATTTATTCTTGAAAACCACATCATATAAAGTACGTCATATTTTCATACAGGAAAAAAGACACTGTCATGTACAAAGAAGAGTAAGGGGACTAGTTAAAAGACCTGGGTTCAGATGTACTTACTAGCTTTATAAACTAGCTTTTAAGTTCCAGTGAGCCTAAGTTTCCTAATCTGTAAAACAAGGATTATTATACTGCTTGTATTTCAGAGGACGGTTGCGAAAAGAGTACTAGATGAGCTATCCATTAGAGATGTAGGTGGAAGCTGCATTCCTGACCAAGGCATCAGCACTGAAAACAAAGATATTAAGCAAAGATATATCTAATATAACCTTCATTAATACATGTGCTATAATTGCTGGTTATACAAGGTGAACTAGTGTTCTGAAGTGCAGATAACACACATAAAAGACTATTTTGCAATTAATGACCCAAAATTAATATTCCAAGCATAAAAATGGTTAACTATTTAATAACTCTGAATACTTTCTGTGAATTTAGAAAGATTTGGGAAAGGTGGAATAAAGAAAGGATATGAATGGCTTAACTGTTATTTTTCTCTTGAGAAATTTCTTTATAGCAAAAGGATTTATTCAAAATTATTCCATGACACTGAAGCTGTAATTTTCAAAATTAGTTCTATGGTTTTACTCTTTTTGCCACTACACAGGTTACTCTCAAGTTGGAGAAAAATGCATACCTAAAATAAAAATAATTTAACTATTCATGTCTTTGATCTCATTCCTATATTAATGCATTACTTTGACCAAGGAGGTCAAAGGCAGAAAAAAAAAGTCTAATATATACAAAGGTATTTATAGAAAGACTTTGTGGTAGCAAGAACTAGAAACAAAGTGGATCCCCATCTCTTGGAAATGGCTGAACCGTGGAATCTGAATTTAATGTTTTATTATTTTGAAATAAGAAATAACAGGAGAAGCAAACAACCTGTGGTAGTAAACCAGATCAAGATCTCAGCTGAGTGGAACCTCTTACACATCGTTGCCATTATATGTGAGTCACTGAACTTCTTTGTGCCTCTGGAGTGTCTAGAAGTTCATACCAATTATTGATCTGCAGCGCGGGCAGGCCATTCTCTACACCAAGTGAAATCATATGTCCATTCCTATTTCTAAAACAACATCTACAGAATCTTAAATGAAAAGATCACTTAAAAAAATACTTCCCTCCTTTGGAGAGAGACAAAGTGTCATAAATCCTGTCACATATGTTCACTGTCTTGGTTGCTTCTGTGTAACTGTTTCTTTCTTGCAAGAAAGAAAGAGTTCATTCTCATGCTGGTAAGATGAGGAGTGGATACAGTATTATATTCAGAAATGACAGTGATGAAAAAAGGCATCAATAAAATTTATTTTAGGAAAAAAACAAAAAAAAAAGCAAAGACTGAAAGTGTCCAATAAACAGATCGTGAAAAACTAAAAGATGAACATTTTTTTTAAAACAGGATAGAAAGCCCCCACCCCCCCAAATCCTGCACATATATACAAGATAAATATATTTTACTTAGGAAAATCATTAACCTAAAACTATACAGAATAAGCTCAAATTGGTCACAGATCAGTGACTGCAACTTCACTTAAACTATTCTGATCTTGAAAGATGTAAAATCAATGTCTACTCACAGCATCTTTTTTTGTCCACAAATGCTTTCCTGTTGTACATCCTTCTTGGGCCAAAAATGTATTAAAATCAGAAGTTTTCCTCCTGCAACAGCTCCAATATTTCATCCTTTAAATTATCAAAATTCCAAAGATGAATGTTAGACGTACATTATAACCAAATATCATTTAGACTTACCTAATCTATTTCCTCAAAAATTTAATGAAAGGTAGCAAGAACTGGGGCGGCTAGTGAATAGAGCACCGGCCTTGGAGTCAGGAGGACCTGAGTTCAAATACAGTCTCAGACACTTAACATTTACTAGCTGTGTGACCTTGAGCGAGTCACTTAACCCCAACTGCCCTGCCTTCCCCCCTCTAAAAAAAAAAAGGTAGCAAGAATGAATAAGGTAGCAGTAATCAATAAATAACTGTTAACCCTTGAACATGTTGATCATATTTCAAAAGCTATTTATCTTAATAAATGTATCCATCTTGAGTCACCATTTACAAATAGTATTTATGTTGGGGAACTTCTATATAGATGAATTTCACATATACGGTAGTCTCTAGACTGTCTATATAAAAGTGGCTCTTTAAAAAATGTTTACTTCCTGTGTAAAACAACGTGGGGCTTCAGTATTTTTTTAAAAAAACATTTTCTACAAAGTGAAACAGATTCGTTTTTCTGTCCTGCTTACTCTTACTGCAACTTTTAAAATATTGGCTGGAGGTCCCATCAGAATACTGACTTCAGGGCAGGGAGGAGGAGATCTTGTTGCAAGCCAATGAGAAAATTCTAGGCTGGCCTCTGCAGCTATTTTTTTTTTAGAAGCACAGCAATGATTTCTTTTTAAAATTACTAAGCAGTGGCATTACAATAGTATCTGGTTTTTTTTCTCACATCCTATAATCTAAAAAGTCTAATGCTGACCTAAATAATTAGGACCATTAAACAATGCCTACTAATACTACGATAGGGGATCATAAAAAAAGATAAAGCTTATATTATTAACTTAAGCAAAGTACCAGCAGCAAGCAGGAAAAGAAGTAAAAGTAGAATGAAAGTGACACAACACTTTTAGAGGTTTCTGAAGAACAATAAAATGACAACAAAAGATTATTCTTAAGATGGTAGTTGATTTATATAGTGCTTAAGTTTTGTTATGCTTACCCTTCATGGAAAATAGGGACTCCAGAATGAAAAATACAAACTTCTTCTATACTCTGTGGACCTTGGTATGTCTTTGGAAATGGGGAGGGAACAAAGGGTTCAAAGTGACAAATGATAGGCAAGTACACCATTTTAAAGCATAGAACATACAAAAACCTACATTAAGAATACAGAGCACTCAAAATCAAACACTGCAAATACCTGAAATAATTATTAAACATTTATCCTTTAATTCTAAGAAATCAAAATTACAACTTAGTAATAAAAAAATTAGAAAACGTTCTGGATGCATTCATAAAATCAGGAAATATGATTTATGTTACTAACATTTTCTTCAGTCTGTGATATCTATATATGCCCAAATAACTCAGAATCCTAAAATGATTACCCATTTCCAGCACAGGAAATTTTAAGTGTTACAGAAATATAAGGCAACATTTGCTGGCTTTATTAAACAATCAACTTCTGCCTAAGGATCACACATGTCTTAAGGAAGTAGCTCTGGGTTCAGGTTGCATTTTGGGCTTCAGGTAGAGGCAAGTGAAGTGTGAGAGGACTTGGGCAAGGTTATGTGGACATTTGAAAGGAAAGAGAGAGGGGATAAAATCTAACAGAGTCCCTGGGGATGTCCTAGGAAGCTGAGTAAGATATAGTAATATCCAGTATACCCATAATGGTAAGAAAAAAATTATGCCTTTTCCTATTTATAAAATATGCCTAAAACCAACATTCATCTTCAATTTAAATGTTTTCTGTAATCCTATATGTAAGACAAATTTGTGGGTGCCACTGTTTTTATATAGAATACATACACTGATATCAACAGGTTGATAAATTATTTTTTGAAGTTGAATGAAGGTGCTGACTCTGTCACTATCTGTGTCTTATTTACCAGCATGACATACAGACAAGTTTATTTTTAAGTTTCAAGGCTGGTCCTGCAAAACTATGGCTCATTAAATCTGAATCTGACCAATATTCTATCTTCCCCGACTTTCAGAATCTAGAACAAGTCCCTTTTCAAACTTCCTGAACAAGTGAGAAAAAAGACTGATGAAGATAATATATTAACTTTGGAAACTGCAATGAACAAAAAATAACCCAGCTACTACTGGATGAATATCTTGTTTATCTCTATAAATGCGTAATTTTATAGCCTCGTGATTTCCATTATATATATTATTATATTTACCTTTACACAGCCACCATTTTTACATGAAGTCCCAATCTTAATCTCATCACTGTCCTCGTCTGAAATATGAAAGAGTCTTTAGAAGTATTCTGAAAAAAGGCATTTTAATTCACTAACACTTTTACCTTTTGACCCCATTTTAGAAAATGTCTATCTTCATCAAGATACAATCATATTAGATTTTTTTCCCTAAAATTTATGTTAAAAATTAAAATTACTGTACCTTAGTATTAAATTTCTAGTTATTAGGTGGACAAAACTTAATTTAGGATTGGGCTGTTTTAAGTAATAAGTTTTACCAACAAATTTTAAAAAGCATATTTGCTATTGTGGGAATATACAATATTATACTCAATTCTAGCCTAAAAGGGAAGTCAGAGAGAGAAAATACATTTAGTACATTACAAAGAAGGATGAAATAATATATAACAAAATAATCCATTCTTAAAGGGGATTTTAAAACTATATTAGCTATTAATGGCTCATAAGAAAAAGAAAATATAACTAATACATTTTTCAATAATGGTTTCAGAATCTCCATCACACCCTTTACACAATTCTTCTATGAACAGATTATACTTCTTCATTAATTTTTCCACTGTTTGAATGAATTGCCTCAGCCATATATCCTACTTCTCTAGTACCTTTCATAGTTTACAACACTAAATTTTTACTAGTTCCCTTCTCTTCTAGAATCCCATTAACTTACAGAGCAAGATGATAAAATTCTTACCCTTTTTATCTACTTCATTCTCAGATGACAGTTTAAGTTTATCCAGTGCTTGTTTTAGTGAAGCAGCTATTTTCAACTCCAAGTTTGTCATTGGTTCATCTGGGCTAGAGAATTTTTGAATACTATTGTTATCAAATTTAAAAATATATTTATTTGTAGCCCAAATGAAATTACTTAAATCCAAGAGACATGTGCATGATTCAACAAAGGCATGTATCCACTCAAAAACCTGTTACAACTTATTAAAAATTTAGAGAAAACTTCCTGTGTCCATAAACATCTCTTTTCAAATACCATTACACAATAATGTAAGGAAATGTAATGAAATACTGGGAATACTATAGTTTAAGCATGTCAGAAAAACAGAACTGTTTATAAAGTATACCTTGGCCTTTTAATTGCTTCTACTGGTTTAGGAGCTTGAATAATGTGTTCTTGAAATTTAGGTTTCAGTTCAGATAATTCCTTCTTCTCAGAGGTCTTGACTTCGGGTTTGACAGGCTCAGGGGGTTTCTCATCATTGTGCTTACCCTTTGTACAACCCTATTAATAAAAATGCTTACTTTAGAATTATAGTGCCATATTCAATGAAAATCTATTACACACCCCCGAAGTTCCAGTTAATGAGTTCTTAAATTCTGTATTCATATCATTTACTCTGTAAGAAAGACTAACTTTGAATTCTAATTAGCATATATGTACTTTATTTATTGATAGTAAAGGCTACACTCCTGATTTGAGGAGAGACAAAGGTCAATGAAGAATTCAATGTGATAACAGCAAATAGGAATTAAAAAAAATGTTTATGTTCTTCTCTAAAGCTTTTACAGTTTTAAGTTTTTCTTTCTAATTGTGATGATGAACAAGTCTAAATTAATATTTAATTATTTTTAGTTAACTTGTAGCTTCCAACTGGCCCTACAAAGGAAGAGGCGGCCAAGGTCCCTTTGTGTAAGTTCTGATTGGTTGCTAAATTAGCCATTACAATGAATATGGTAGCATCAAGAAAACTTGGAGATGGGACTGTCACTGTGAATGATAAATGTTGAAATCTAAATCCTGCAATGTAGAAGTTTTCCTATACTGTGAGAAGTTTTGTCAAATCCTATTATAGCAACACAGAGTAAAATTAGCACCCATTATCAATATATACAAAATAAACATTACAATAAATATGAATTACTTACTACAATGCTTAAGAAATCTGAAAAATCTGTTGTTCTTCTCTTACAGCAAGACCAACCCTATGAAATTTAGAGGAAAAAAAATTGAATAGCAATTTTTATAAGAACCACAACTTAAATGTTATCCAATAAACCAGGTAATTTTAACTGGAATATCAATTTCTATCTTTGAAGTTATGTGTACTTATGTTATGCTTTAGATAATGCACCAGAAACTTAAATTGTGTAACCAATACCTTGCATATTCAGTTAATCTTGCTCATATTTATTATAAAGTCAATCCTTAAAATACTACTGTTAGGTGAAAAGGTTTTTAAACTATGTATTTTAAATATATCAAATGATGTAGTTTGTGTGACATTTCAATAAATGCGACCTAGAAATAGCACAAAACATTGCAATGAAATTTCAACAGTAATTGGTAGGAAAAAAATAGGTTCAACACTGATTCATGTCTATGAGGCTTAGTACATCATAAAAAATCAATAACTAATTTACAATTAATTAATAATTAATTTCCTTCTTAAAAATTTCCTAATATCCAAAACTATAAATTTAAGGGAATGGCACTACGAAGGCAAATATTAATTCAGGACAAAAGAACCCTACTCTAAATACCTATTGAAATTAATTAAAATCACCAAGATTTATTACTACAATCCTGAATACCTAATTTGAAATTATTACTTCTGAACCTGAACATGCTTTCACCCTAAAATGCTTTGTAAATTTTGAAATGGAATTGATGTAGAATGAGAACCGGGAAGAGAACAAATGATTACAACACTTTAACAAAAACAACTGTGAAAAACTTAAGAATTATGATCAATGTGATTGATAAATATTCACAACTCCTAACACTAATGATGGCAGAAGTGATGGGCTAGAGTACAGAATGAGACATATATTTCAGAAATGGTCAAATGTATGGATTTGTTTTACTTGACTATATTTGTTATAAGGGAGGGCTTTTTTTGGGGGGGAAGGGGTGTTAAGGGGATAAGAAATGACAGTAATATCCCCCATAAAAGAGTGTCAAATTAATTATTTTTAAAATGCATAGAATAGAACTGAAGCTTAGAAGAGCAAAAAGACAAGCAAGGTACTATTGGAATTAACATGTTAAATTTGAAATAAACTTTAAAAAACTTGTACATAGTAAACAGTAATAATTTCTTTCAAATGGAGTCCTCTTTTTCTATTTTCTATGTAAAAATATTGATGTCTGTGAAGTTCATAATAAAAAAAAATTTAAATAAAATTTAAAGTGTTGTTGAAAATGATTATTTTATGGTGTGTGTGTAATTATTATACAACAGGAATCTGGACAAGGATGTATTAAAATTACCACAAATTCAGGATTATACACATCAATTGTGAGAATGCACTGTCTTTTTCTCATATATATCAAATAAATTTATCTAACATTTAAACAGATGAGAAATTTATAGTTAGAAGAGAATGCTCACTATAACTCCAAATGTCATCAAAATAAAGAAAGATAATGCAGAGTACATTAGAAGAGGTATAGCATCTGGTAATAAGGAGGTGATAGTCTTCCTTCCCTCTCCCCCAGCAGGACATTGTTAAGCTGATGAACAACCATGAGGACAAACAGAATGGTGAAGACTCTCTAGTTTGTGCCATGTGAGAATCAGAGGAGGGAACTGGCAACAGCAGAGGAGACTTAGGAGGCATCCTGTACTGAAGCTCTCCACAAGTACTTGAATAGCTGTCAAGAGGAAATCAGACCTGATCTGCTTAGCCCTGATAAAGCTAATAATAATAGGGTGCAAAAAGGCACATTAGATCTGATATAGGGAAACATTTCTTGACTATTAGACTTTCTGAAGACCATAACAGGTTACTCAGGAAGCAGTGGATTTTACTCTCACAGGTTTTCAAGCAAAGTCTACAAGAAAATTTGATAAGGTATCTTAGAGAGGGGATTATTTTTTCAGGTACAAGTTTCACTAAATGTCTGAAGATAACCTTCTTGCTTTGAAATTGTGTCCCAGTCCAACTGCTTAGTTTTACTGATATGGAAATAGAGGGCCAGAAAGGGAAGCCATTTGCCCAAGGTCACATAAAATAGTAAATTGTTAACATGGGATTTAAATTCCATCCTCTTTCTATTACAATACCAGCTGTTTCATTGTTTTGCACCTAATCTAGCCAATACATAAAAACAAGACTTCTATGATAATTAAAAATCCAACCTGTGTTTAAAGACCCCTCCCAATAAGAGGAAACATGATCTCTCAAAGAAGTGTATTTTTCTTTTAGAGAGCATTAATTGTTTAAAAAAAAAAAGATTCTCCTTACATCAACACTAAATGTCCCTTGGAAACTTCCACTGAATGCCCCTAATGGTGCCCTGTGGGGTCAATCCAAACACAGAATCATATATTTTGAGACGGTAGAGACTTCAGGAGGGTTTCTACTCCAACCTCTCCATTTTATAGCTGGGGAGATAACTGCATGTGAGTCACAATTAGCAAATGATTGAGCTAGTTTATGTCTATCAATCGCTACAATGTATGTACACATATACGTGCACAGATACACACACATATATACCCATATAATTATATTCACAAATATAACATGTATTCTAATTACTCAATAATATCAAAATTTTTTTAAAAACAAAAGTTTTTTAAAAAACATTATTTTGCATTGACAAAAGAAAATGATTTGATCCACATTGCCTGACGTTATGAACCAACAAATCAAGCATCTTGTTCACTGAACCCCACTGAAAATACTTGAAGACAGCTATCACAAACTTTGAAATCTTCTCTTTTCTCTCACCCCTCCCTCACTCCTCAGTAACCTCAGCCCATCTTCACATGGTATAATATCTGTGATCTTCACCAATTGTGCCAGCTTTGGATATACATCAGTCTGTACTGTTTATCCTAAAATATGGTGCCCAGATCTGAACATAACATTTTAATTAAGTAAGACCAGGGCAGAGTATAAAAGGTCTATCACCTCCTTAATTCCAGACACTATGCCTCTTTTAATGCAGTTTAAGATTGTATTAGATTTTTAGTGGCTATATATCACACTGTTAATTCATACTGCTCCACTAAAACAAGCAAAATTTCAGAAAAAAATTACCATTTAGCCACACTTCTAAAACTTGTAAAGTTGATTTTTTTGGAGTCAATTTCAAGACTTCACATTTTTATTAAATTTCATCTTATCTGAGTTGGTCTAACATTTCAACCTAACAAGGGATACTGAGATCTTCTGACCCAATGCTTGGGGGTATCACTGTTAATCTTTCAACTGCTTGGGACTCTTCATGACCCTGTGGACTACAGCATGCTAGGCCATTCTGTCTTCAATTATCTCCCAAAGTCTGTCAAATTCACGTTTGTTGCTTACTGTCCATGGGTTTTCTTGGCAGAGATCCTGGAGCGGTTTGCCATTTCCTTCTCCAGTGGATCACATTTTGTCAGAACCGTCCACTATGACCTGTTTGTCTTAATAATCCTGATGGCACAGCTCATGATTTCAGTGAGCTATACCAACCCCCTCTGCTGTGACAAGGCAGTGATCCAGGGGGATATGACCTATAATTAAAGTAACTGATGTCTTTCTTTCCCCTGACCTCTGATAGTTGATAAGTGTCAAGTGTTCAACTAGAAATTTTAAGAGAACCAATAATGAAAGAGTCCTGGATAACGTATGGTGGTGCCAGAGAAACACAAGAGAACACAAAGAAAACTCCTTTTACCCATTACAAAGAGTTTCTAGCTAAATGGGGAAAGAAATTATTACACATTACTGTCTCTTCTTTCTAAAGGCTAGGTTGAAGCAACATACGGTTCATCTGAATGGGCAATAGAGAACACTGCAGAGTGCTGATACATATAATAAAGGGTGTTTAAGGTGGCAGGGAGAGGGAGGATGTCAAGTTGTGTTGATGAGCTGTGCTCTTACCATACAACTTTCTAAGGACAGAGAAACATGGGCAGGTATAGCTTACCTGCTTCCCCACCTACCAGTAAGACATTTCCATATCTGGAACAGGATATGGAAGTGACTAGAGATATCAGAGAATGGGAAAACATTGATATTACCATCATAAATTCTAGTCTCAGCTCTCTGTAGAGACCTATTTTAATCTTTTCTATTATAAATTTTAGTTCCTAAGTAACTAGCTGCTCTCTGTAACGCTATTTCATCTAAATTGTCTCCTAGCAACCAATTACTAACATTAGTCACCTGGAGGTGAGAGCAACATATGTTACACAGAAGAAATAAATATGGTACAGCCACAGGACAGTAAGGAAACTAACTAGGGCATGGGGAGTACTATAAGTACAAAAAAGACTGATAGAGCCAAATTAGGGATAGTTCTGAAAGCCAAATACAGTGGTATGAATCTATCTGTTTAAATAGACCTGGAAGTGACACCAATTTTTAACAAGGGTTAGTCTAAGGCCCTACAATCCACTCTTCTGATGGATAGAAAGTCTCCATTTTAAGCAAAGAACCCAGGCTAGCCATGTCTTCTTTCCCCTCTAGACTTTCTTTACTATGACTCTTCCCTACACCTTTCCAGTTTCCTTTTGTGTTCCCCACTTGGAATATAAACTCGAGGGAAAAGACTATCTCTCTCCTTGTATTTGTACTCCCAGAGCTTAGAACAGTTGCTGGCACACGGAAAGTTCCTAATAAATGTTGACTTGACTTGATAGAAAAAATAAAAAAATAAGGAAAATCACTACTCTACTGGTTCTCCTGCGGCCTAAGTTGTTCTTTCTTTTCTTGCTCTTTGTTCCATCTTCCCCCAGGTCATGCCCACTAAACCTGAAGGCCCCCCAGGGCCCTTTCTAGGGTTCTCTTCTCCTCCCCCTATCCTATTTCACTGGCTGATCTCATCAGTTCCCATGGATTCAATTATCACCTTTAGGCTAATGATTCTCAAATCTATCTATTCAGCCCTAGCTTCTTTTCATAGTTTGAACCTCGCCCAGCATGGCTGGGAAGCTGGACCACCACTTCCTACTGATTAGAGACCCTTAACTAAGGACCTAGGTTATGCTGACCAGAAACCCAGTCAGATTCTAAGATTGATGCAAGGAGTTTTCTCACAATGATATATATCAAGTAACCCACACGTCTTATCTGAAAACTATCCCTGTACTAGTTAATCAGTTAGTTTCCATATGCCTTTGATTGAATATAGATACCTGGGAGGAGTAGGACACCTCTTTTTCTGATTTCAGGAAATTACACGTTTGTTCTTCCCTCCAAAATTGGAAAATCCCAATTAGAAATCAGATTACCCAATTTTGTATCCTGGTTGTTTTCTTTTAATTACTAGGCCTTGTTTTTACTGCATAAAAATCTATTTTCCCCTGTATCTGGGGTCCGATGCAAAGGTGAGGGGGCCTGATTTCAGTCTGTTGAGAAATTGGCATGCATCACTAAATGAATCAATGTGCTCAGAAGCTTGGACCTTTGTGTCTTCAGTCATTTCGTCTTTTTTCTGCCACACTATTAGACAAAAACTAGATGTTCTATAAACACCTTAAATTCGACGTGTCCAAAATGAAACTCATAATCCTTTCCTTCATTGAACCCCTCCCTTCTTAACTTTCCTATTACTATTGATGTTATCAAGATCTTCCCAGTTACCCAGACTCACAACCTAGGTTTTGTCCTTGATTCTTTCCATTCTCTTGCTCTCATTCCCCTTTTCATGCACCCAACCAATCCCATTGCCAAGGCTCATAAATTATTATCTTTTTTAATACTTCTAGCATATGATGTCTTCTCTTCTGACACTGCTACTATCTTGATGTAGGCCCTCATCACCTCATGCTTCAACTACTGCAAGAGACAGCTGTGGGTCTGAATGCCTCAAGTCTCTCCACATTTTATTCCATTGTTCACTCAGCTATCAAACAGATTTTTGCAGGTCTGACCATGTCACATCTCTATGCATAAAAAAAATACTCTCCAGCCCTTCATAATTCCCATCCTTCTCAACCTTTTCAATCTTCTTACATCTTCTACCCCCTACATACTCTGAGATCCAGTGACACTGGCCTCCTTGCTATCCCTCAAACAAAACACAACAAACAACAGGCATTTTCAGTGGCTGTTTCCCATACCCAGAACATTCTCCCTCCATATCTCAAGCTCCTGGTTTCCTTCCAATTGCAGTTAAAATCCCATCTTCTACAGAAAGTCTTTCCCAATCCCCCTTAAAGCTAGTGCCCTCCCTCTGCTGATTATTTCCAACTTATCCAGTATATAGCATGTATGTATAAAGTTGTTTGCATATTGTCTCCAACGTTAGACTGTAAGCTCCTTGAGATCAGGTACTGTCTTTTGCATTACTTTATACCAGCAAAGACATGATAAACACTTATTAAATACTTACTGTGTTCCTGGCACCACGCTAAGCACTGGGGATACAAATAAGAAAAAGAAAAAGACAGTTCCTGCCCTCATGGAGGTTACAATCTACTAGGGGAAGACAACATTAAAAAAGGGGGGCGGGGGCAGGGGGCACTGCCAGAGGGCACACTGTGCATGAGCATGATGGTGATGCTGGACTCGAACCTAAGCAGAACTGGTGGCAAGTAAAGAGATGGTGGCATTTTGAGCCCTTTATAAAGGGAGTCCATGGTGGGAGTTTTTTGCTCTGCCCTTCAATTGGAGCAACAAAAAAACTAGGGGTAACGATGAGGTCTGTGTTCCAAAGCTGAAGCAATCTCCAAGATGATGAACTTATTCTGGGGATTGAGGAGCGGAAAGCAATCATGATGATAATCTTAAAAATTGAAACCAAGCAAAGCACAATGCTTAGCATATAGTAGGCACTTAATAAATATTGAATGACTGTCAAAAAACATTTTTTTAAAAAGAAAATATGCAGTTTCAAAGATTTAGAATATCTGCTACAATAGTAAGAGGCTGCTTTTGTATAGCTACAATGAAGGGGGGGGGGGAATGTTTCAACTTTGAAGAACTCTTAAAACAATATTTTTCTTGCTCAAATTGGGGGAGGACGTAAAGAGGAAGAGGTTAGAAAAGATTATATGCAGTTTAAAACATCTGGCAAATATAATACATTAACTATTTTTTGCTTTGTGAGGATGGGTACTGAACAAGGGATCTAGCATAGGTGTAAAATAGAACCATAAATCTGAACAAGACATTAAGAGGACTTTTCAAATAACTTTTCTACCTTCTTATCTTCAGTCATGGCATTTTAAAAATCAACCTAAATTAACTGTATTAAGGAAGCAGAAAAGACAAGTCATCGACTATTTGCTAACACAGGAAACAGAGTAAGAAAATACATACAAGATAAATTATATTGTACTAGTAAATTAATTACATCCACATATCTATAATTCTACCATGCCCACCTTTAAAGCATCATGAAAGACTGGAACTCCTGGATGATATGTGCAAGAATCTGGAAAAAACAAAAAAAAATTTTTTTAAAAAAAACAAACATTATCCCCCCCCCCCACCAATTTCTCTATCACCCTTTTAACATGCAATCAACTCCTTTAAAAATCAAGGTAACTTAAAAAAATATTTAGTATGAACCTATACATTAGGAAATACATTTATCAAGCACTTATTATGTGCCAAGTACTATGTACACAGTGCGAAACACCGTGTTTTACAATAAATACACTCAAGCAAAACAAATTCATCCACTGGTCATGTCTAATAAAATACATGTCATTCTGTACCTCTAGTTCAACTCTCTGCCAAGAGGTGGAATGCCTGTTTCCTCATTTGTCTTATGAAGCCATGATTAACCATCGTACTGACAGGAGTTCTTTTGTCCTTCAAAGTTGTCTTCCTTTACAGTAATGTAGTCAATGTATAAACTATTCTCTGTAGCTTGGCTCACTTCACTTTTTATCAGTTAATACAAGTCTTCCTAGGTTTCTATGAATTCTTCCCTTTTGTCATTTCTCATGGTACAATAATATTTTATTATTTTCAGATTTTGGTCAGCATTACTCAACTTTTTGGACACTGACTTTTTTCCAAGTTCTTTAGTACAACACAAAATACAGCTTTGAACATTTTTTATACAAATGGGTCCTTTTCCTACATGATTTCTTTGGAGTATATGCCTAGGTGACTATTTTTTGCATCCAACCCATTCTCTCTCTTCAGGCTACCTTGGTTCAGTTCCTCCACTCCTTGCCTAAATGAGGCAATAACCTAATTTATTTTCCTGCTTAAAAAGTCTTTCACAAAGATGGCGGCGTAAGAGCAGCAACGTATTGCAGCTCTCACATAGCCACCCCAAAATATCCATAAAATATGACTCTCAACTAATCTTAGAACTCCAAAACACACACAAATATACTTTCCACTAAAGTCAGCTCGGCTACGAGGAACCATATCAGCACAGCAAACCGAAGCCAGCCTGGCCTGAAGCCCTGGCTGAGCCCTGGGGGGCGGCTAGACGGGAGGAGCCCAGGAGCCTCTGGTGAGCAGATTAGCGGCAGCTGCAGCAGCGTTCTGAACTAGGTCAGTGGGACGTGAGAAATCGGAGAAGAAAAGCACTCTGGCCGAAAGACCTCCAGGGCTGGAAAGCAAAAGGCAGAGGTTTTGCACCCGCCTCCCCATTGCAGCTTCCCCACCCGCGGCCTGCAGACAGCAGGGGGACTAAGCGATTGTTCAGAGGCCAGTGCTCTTGCACTGAGTGGCCTGGATCCAGATTGCAGTCTTGGGCCTCAGTTGGGTGAGTCTTCATTATCCAGTGAGCCAGAAGTAAGTAAGAAAGGGACCCAGCACCTTCCTGAAGGCTACGGCAGCCGGGAGGACCCCAGCGATTTGGGACAGAGCTTTCCCTTCTGGAAGCAGAGCCCCACAGAGATTTAAAAAAAAAATCACAGACTGACCAACCATGAGAAAGAATAAGCATAAGAAACAAAGTAAGAACAGCCCCCAAACCCTAGATTCCTTCTTTGGGGAAAAGAAGGATCATGGCAGAGAGAGGGAGGAGGAGAGTGCAGCCAGAGTGCCCCCACCAGGGGCTTCCAATAAACATGAAGACTGCCTTAAAGCTAGAGATGAGCTGAAGAAGGAGTTTGAAAATCAAATAAGAGAAGTGGAAGAAAAACTGGGAAGAGAAATAAGAATGTTGCAAGAAAATCATGAAAATAGAGTCAGCAATCTGACTGAAGAAATCAATGTGCTAAAAAATAGATGAACTCAAATGACAAAACAGACCCAAAAAGCCAATGAGGAGAAGAATGCCTTAAAAATTCGACTTTGCCAGAGGGAGAAAGAATCTCAAAAGCACCCGGAAGAGAATAATTCCGTCAAAATTGGAGTGGAGCAAATGGAAGCAAATGACTTCATGAGAAATCAAGATACTATCAAACAGATCCAAACAAATGAAAAAATAGAGGGCAATGTGAAATATCTCCTTGAAAAAACCACTGACCTGGAAAACAGATCCAGGAGAGACAACTTAAAAATTATTGGATTACCAGAAAGCCATGATCAAAAACAGAACTTAGAAAGCATCTTTCAAGAAATTCTCAAGGAAAATTGCCCGTATATTCTAGAACCAGAAGCCAAAATAGAACTTGAAAAATTCACCGATCACCTCTTGAAAAAGATCCCCAAAAGAAAACTCGAAATGTTATAGCCAGGTTCTGGAATCTCCAGATCAAGGAGAAGGTACTGGAAGAAACAATTTGAATATTGTGGAAACACAATTAGGATAACCCAGGATCTAGCAGCTTCTACATTAAGGGATCGAAGGGCCTGGAATATGATATTCCAGAGATCAAGGGAGCTTGGATTAAAACCAAGAATCACCTACCCAGCAAAATTGAGCATCGTATTCCAGGGGAAAATATGGTCATTCAGTGAGGTGGAGGACTTTCAAACATTCTTGCTGAAAAAACCAGAACTGAAAAGAAAGTCTGACACTGCAACACAAGAAGCATGAGAAGATAAACACGGAAAAGAAATCATAAGGTACTTATCAAAGATGAACTATTTACATCACAACATGGAAAAGTGACAATTGTAACTGATGAAACTTTTCTCAGTATGAGGATAGGGGAAG
>CM053582.1:188168309-188199729 GCA_028627135.1 Pseudochirops cupreus | reverse complement strand
CAAAAAGAAAACTTCTAGGAATGTTATAGCCAGGTTCCAGAATCCTCAGACCAAGGAGAAGGTATTGCAAGCTGCCAGGAAGAAACAATTTGAATACTGTGGAAACACAATCAGGATAACCCAGGATCTAGCAGCTTCTACATTAAGGGACCAAAGGGCCTGGAATATGATATTCCGGAGATCAAGGGAGCTAGGATTAAAGCCAAGAATCACCTACTCGGCAAAACTGAGTATAATGTTTCATTGAATGGTCATTCAATGAGGTGGAGGACTTCCAAGCATTCTTGAGGAAAAAACCAGAACTGAACAGAAAATTTGACATTCAAACACAAGAAGCATGACAAGGTAAACATAGAAAAGAAATCATAAGGAACTTATCAAAGTTGAACTATTTACATGCCAACATGGAAAAATGAGAATTGTAACTTATGAAACTTTTCTCAATATGAGTATAGGTGAAGGGAATATAAATGTATATATATGTATACATATACATATGTCTATATAAGTGAGTATATATGCATATGAATACATATATGAGTGCAGGTACTTATGTGTATGTAGACAGAGGGCACAGGATCAATTGAATAGGAAGGAATGATATTTTAAAAGGTGTAATTAAAAGGTGGGAGAGGAATAGAATGAGAGGAGACAGGGAGAGACAAAATGGGGTTAATCATCTCATATAGAAGAGACAAGGGATATACAATGGAGGGGAAGAACAGGGAGGCAGAAGAGAATGGGTCACCCTTACTCTCATTGAATTTGGCTTAGGGAAGGAATGACATATACTCTAAAGTGGGTATTTTGCCCCACAGGAGAGTAGGGGGGATGGGGATGAGAGGTGGTATGATGGAGGGGAGGGTAACATGGGGGGGAGGGATGTTAGAAGCACACACTTCTGTAAAGGGACAGGGACAAAGTAGAGAACAGAACAAGGTCGGGGATGTGTGATAGGAAGGAGGGAAATATAGTCAGTGTTACACAATATGTTCATTTTGGAGATGTTCTGCGTAACTACACATATATGTCCTGTATTGAATTACCTGACTTTCCAGTGGAGGTGGGTGACAAAGGAGGAATGGAAAGAAACCAGAATTTAAATTTCTAAAATCAAATGATAAAAATGTATATGTATATATAATTATTATTATTATTATTTACATGCAACTGGGAAATAAGATATACAGGTACTGGGATAGGGAAATCCATCTTACCCTACCAGGTAGAGGGGTGATGCGGGAGGATATAGGAGAGAGCAGATTGGGGGAGGGGTTATACAGTGGGATTCCTATTTTGGGGTGGTGGGTAGGGGAAAGATGGGGAGAAAATTTGTAACTCAAAATCTCATGTAAATGAATGATGTAAATTAAAATAAATAAAAGTTTAAAAAAAAAGACAGAAAAAAAGAAAAGCAAGGATAAATTGTTGTTCAAAACCAAAAAAAAAAAAAAGAAATGTTAAAAAAAAGAATAATACTTTTCAAGCTTGTAGTTGGTGATAGGAACTGTCAGCAGTATACCACTGTTGTGGAGCTGTGTCTGGAAAGCAATTTGGCAATATGCCCAAAAAACTATTAAATTGTAAATACCCTTTGACCACATGGTACTGATATTATCTCTATACCCTTATACAAAGATCAAATAAAAAGGTAAAAGAACCATATGTGCAAAAGTATTTATAACAGCTTTTTTTTCATTGTGCAAAGAATTAGAAATTGAGAGGATGACTATTGCTTGGGAAATGGTCAAATTATAGTATATAAATGTGAAAGAGTACTGTTGATGCTATAGGGTATGCTGAAGGGGATGGTTTCAGAGATACTTGGGAAGATTTGTATGAGCTCATGAAGAGTGAAGTGAGCAGAATTAGGACAACAATTTATAAAATAACAACAATATTGCAAGCATGAATAACTTTGAAAGATTGATCAGCAATGTGGCCAACTACAACGTCAGAAGATGTATGAGAATCATGTTGCCCACAACCAGATAAAGAGGTGATGGACTCAGAATGCAGATTGAACTTTTTTTAGGAAGGCACGGGCAATGTGGGAATTTGTTTTTTTTGACCATACATATTTGTAATGGGTTTTGTCTTTCTTACTTTCTAAATGGGGAGGTGGGGCAGAGGGAGGGTATGAATTCAAAACTGAAAATAAAATTTAATTGATAAAAGGGAATATTTTATTGCCACAAGACTCAGCAGAGAATCTCAGTGGTAAAAAGAGAATTGGGGTTTAGAATCTGGACACTTGGTTTTGAATCCCAATTTTGATTGTGTGTGTGTGTGTGTGTGTGTGTGTGTGTGTGTGTGTGTGTGTGTGTGTGTGACTTAACTCCTTTGGTCTCTAGCTTTTCATAGGTACAATAAGGGCATTGAGTTATGTAATGGTAACGGGAATTTGAAGATCTTCCCTGCCCTTAATAGACCAAATATAATCACATGGAGCCCATGGTGGGAGGAACTTGCTGAAAGGGTAGAACAGGAAGGGTGGAGCAGGAGGGAGCATGGGAGAGCATGAGCAGAACTGGGAGCAAGAAGCATAGAGGCAGAGCAACTAATGTGAGTGAAAGAGGGCATTTTTGTTTAAGGGAGCCTTGGGGATGTCAGTGCTCACTGCATGGCTTATATGTACCAACTTCCTGGTTGCTGTGATAGATTTGGCTTTCTGGTGATAGGATTTGGCTTTCTGATATTTGAATAAATGTTTTGGTTCTGTTTTCCATGTGGAGAGTCTGCTATATTTTGTGATTCAGAACTACACCAGCATTTCATAGACACTGTGGGCACTGTGGCATTATAAGTTCCTAAGGTCCTTTCTAAATTAAATCTTTTGACAAATGACATTTTATCCTACTCTATATGCATACTAGCCTCAACTGTTTTCTTTGGGTACTCTAGGCCTCTGTTTGTTGTAATTCCTCTTGTTCCTACCAGTGCTAAGATCCCTAATTCTACCTTTAGAATGAAACCAGGTGATAAACTTGGCATTTTTTATTGTTGCAAAGTGTCACACAATTATCACTAACTTCTCAGATCAAAGTGAACTTGGATGTATTTTAACATAAGAAGTAAATATATGTTGTTCATCATTCCTAGGAAGGGAGGCACCCCTGTCTACATGTGCTACAAACTCAGAGATAAGACAGGATATTGTAACTCTAAAAATGTTTATAGTGAAGAATGAATACATAAATATATAAGCAATGATGTGTAGAGGATAGAGAGATGACCTTAGGCTTAGAAAGACGTGACTTTGATTCTGGCCTTTAATACATATTGGCTCTGACCTTAGGCAGGTTTCTTAAAATTAATAAGATTCTTAGTGAATCAAGCAGTGATTCTCAGTGAATCTAAGACTAAGTTGTAGAATTTAGTGATCTTTATTGGTAAGGGGTGGTTTCCTTTATGGAAACCCTATGCCAATGTAATCATAGAAGCATTTTTTAAAAAAAGTATTACACTCTATACTTTGGATTCTGGGCAAAAAGAGTACAATTCACTCTATTCAACAAGCATCCATCCATTAAGTGAATAATCTGGGTTAGGAACTAGGGAAACAAAAATGATTCCTGTCCTTAAGTAATTTATATTCTGCTAGAAGGATAAACCATGTATATGGTTAGGTAAATACAGAGTAAGTTCAGGGTGAGGGCCCTAAACAGGGGAGAGGGAATTAGGAAATGCCTTATGAAAGTACCAGAAAAACCATGTTATAACACTTGAAATACTTGTAACCCTCCCTTGCTAGTACATTGTGATAGTGGAGCTCTAGTATAGTCCTTTCCTTTCATGATGCTGGATACTAAATCATAGGGAAAAGAAGGCTTCACCTAAGTCATGATTGCCTTTGCTATTCAATAGATTTTTAAAAATCCTAAACAAGAAAATAAGGCTGTCAAATGCCAAATCTTCCCCAATCCCAACCCCAATATTGGTAAGCTCAGGAGTTTTTTTTCATGAACTACACAGTCACATTTTACTTCATTCATGAAGTCAGCAAGAGTCAGTGGAAATTGCAACAGGAATACATCAGCAGCCCTAAGTGTTTTTCATTTGGAAATAATGAGAAAAACATGGGCAGGTGAAGATTTTTCTGCATTTGGAAAAGCTTTCAAGAGCAAGAACATTGGCTCAGGGAAAATAGAAAGCAACTTCAATTACTAGAGTGTAGTATATATCTCAAGTCATTTGTGGAATCTGGGTTATCCTCAAGTTGCAAAGGCAATTTATTTTTTTTTTTACCCTTATAAAATTTTCACATGTGTAATTTGGCTGAAAGATCTGCAGGTGTTTAACCTGGAGAAGAAAAGACCAAGGGGGAATGTGATAACTATCTTCAAATATCTGAATGGCTATTATGCAGAAGAGGAATAATATTTATTCTGTGTGATTACACTGGGCAAGACTAGGATAAATGTGCATAAATACAGGGACTTGGAATTTTGCAGATAAGGATGGTACCAGAAACTATTAGGCCTGTCTGGAAACAACCTGGATTGTTTCAGTAGGTAAATATTTCTATGATGTTAGGATCTTCAAGAAGAAACCAAGACTGCTTTTCAGGGATGTAGAAGGCATTTTTTTCCCCCCACTGGTGCTTAGATTGAAACAGATGGGTCTTTCACAGAATCAGAATCTTAATGTTGGATTGGACCTCAGAGACCATGTAACCTGTACCTGAGTAGGAATCCCTGTACAGAGACCTGTACAGAGACCTGTACCTGAGTAGGAATCCCTTGTACATATTCATAGCAAGTAATAATTTAGCCTCTTTTTAAAGGCTATCCTCACTTTTGCCCCTGTGAAACAGGTTTCACAACGTAAGGCAGCCCATTTCAATTTTGAACAGTTTTGATTATAAGAAGTTTTATCCTTAAATGGAGCTGAAATTTGCCTCTGTGAAACTTTAATGATTGCTCTTAGCTCTGGCCTCCTGATCCAAGCAAGAATGTCTAATTGTTCTTCCATGCCACAGATCTTTAAATTCTGGAAGATAGCTACTTCCATCTCCCATTCCCCAAGTCCTCCCTTCTCTAAGCTAAATATCCCTAGTACGTTCAAATAATTCTCCTTTGGCATAGTCTCTAACCCTTTTAGTCATTCTGGTCTTACATATGGCATGGTTTCAGGAGCCCTAATCAACTCTGAATGAAATCTAGCTTGTCAATGTCCTGTTTACTTTTTTTTTGTTTGTTTTTTTGCCTTTTGGAGGGCAATTGGGGTTAAGTGACTCGCCCAGAGTCACTCGGCTAGTAAGTGTGTCAAGTGTCTGAGGTCTCATTTGAACTCAGGTCCTCCTGACTCCAGGGCCAGTGCTCTACTCATTGCACCACCTAGCCGCCCCCAATGTCCTGTTTAAAATGTGCCTTCAATTCACCACAACATTTTGGAACTACTTTAGAGGCAAAAGAAAGGTTAAAGAGAGGGAAAGACCATTTCTTATAGTGGATGGGACAACAAAATCAGAGTTCTCTGATTTCTGGAATAAGCAAAGCTATTCAATGCAAACTTAGGCTACCTTAAGAGAAATATAGTATGCATAATTCTATATAGGATAGTCTTACTGTACTCTGCCGTAGTCAGACTATGTCTAGAGTACCATATTCATTCTGGATACAACAATTTAAGAATGACATAAACAAGCTAGAATATAGACAGTTCTCACTTCATGTAAATTCTCTTTATGTGAATTTAACTTTATGTAAAGAATTCTGAAAGAAATCTATATTCCCCCAAAATACTTATGTTAACTTTACTGTTCAGTACTGTGTTCTCTATCTCTGCTCAGTGTTCAGAGTCCTTCTCTCCTTCCCCCCAAATATCCCCCTTCCACACCTACCTACTAATCTCCTTCAAATGAAAGAACAGACTATGGAGAGACCATGCTAGCAGCTTGGTGTCTTGGCTTGAGACCTAGAGAGTAGACCTTTGCTCTGTTCCGTTCACCCACCTGTGTGTCCTGCCTATGTGTCTTCAGTTCTGCCTCCTTTCCTCCCTCTCATTTTCCCCCAAGTTCAGGCAGATTTGCTTTAATCACTTTACATAGACTAGCTGAATGGTCTACTTACATAAAGAGAGAAATGTCTGTATATAGAAAACATTCTAATTGGGGAAGATTAGGGAAAAAAAAGGTCCAGATTTTTACAGTATCTTATCAAGAATTCTGTATTAAGTGACACTTCTATGTTTCATCAGCTGATGCTCACAATGTTGACCCAGAGGTACTACAAGACACCAGAGTACCTTATGAATCATCAAAGAAAGAGTAACACATTATTGAAAGGAATATTTGATTGATTATAATATCCATCTATAGACTATTTTGAATGACAGAGTATTTACTATGTGTAAAACCAATCATGAGCAACTCAACTCTCCCAAGGACTGCTGCTGTGAATAATTTTAAAGTTCTAATCACATAGTATAGTGAACTCTTTATTCAGCAAATAAACTAAAGCATAACATTCAAGAAACTTAAGCACAACATTCACAACAATATAATATAACAACTTATTACTCAGGTGACCACATAGTCTTAAACAAAATGTATCATTCAGTAAGTCACAGTCTCCTCAATCAATAAAGAATACCCAAGAAAAGTCTTCTTTCATCTTGCCTCAAGGCTGGCTTCCAATCATCCTGAAGCCAATTATCCTTAAGGGGTAGAAGAAAGTACAAACACCACCAAGCCCTAGTAAATCACAATCTCATCAGTCAATACAGAGTACCCAAGTAAAGTCTTCTTTCATTTTAACTAAAGGATGAAGTCCAGATCCCCATGGCTCCTCTTCCACTAGCTGACTGCTCTCCATTCTTGCCTGGACTCACTCGTAGGCAGCTCTCCTCTCCTATTTCACACTTCAGCTTACTACTCCACTCCAAGCTCTTTGAAGTTTTGGTTTCTAGGAAGACAAAGCTTAACAAAGCTACAACAATATTTACACACATTGCTGGCACTATCATCTCAATTCACCTTCTGACAAAGTAACGCAAATCAACAGACAAGTCTTCTGTCTGAGAAATTAAACAGAAATAAACAGCAAAGTCCTAGGATTTCTGTAACAGCAGTAAAGTCCTCTTTCAGGTCTTCTGTCTAAAAACAACAGACACCGTGCTTTTGTCTGACAGACCAACAGACAGAGTGCTACAGAATGTGAAATCACAAGCATTTTCTCTCTCAGTTCTGTTTGGTCCCAGCTCAAGCTTTTCTCTGCTCTGCTCCTTCCTGTTCCACACTTCCTTTTCTGCTCTTTCGGCAACCTCCTCCCACTGTGGGTTACATGTGATGATGTTAGGCCTACTAAGGGCAGGGAAGGTTTCCAAGCTCCCTTAGGCCTATTAAAGGCAACACAATGTATACTGTTTCCAACAAAGACTTGATACAATCAAAGTTGAGGCTTAAAGGCACTTGAATAGCTGAAACAAGCAGCAAGGTATTACTTTGCTTGCCATTGCACTATGTTGGAAAATTATTAACTTTGGAAATAATGTTAACCTCCAGGTTGAAAAATTGGGAAGGTAAGATGAATTTTAAAAGATAGAAATAATTCTGTCTTTGCACTAATCCAAAATGCACCCTGAACCTCTACATTTAACACATGGGACCTAACAGCTTTGGTTTCATAATCCAAAGAACCAAAAAGTACCATGTACAGTTAAAAATCAATTAAATGTATTGACCTGTCCCTGGATATGACAAATAGTGTAGCAATATAAACTCTGAGTGCATTTTGGGAGAAAGTGATGCTCAAAGAAATGCTAATGTGTTTCTTCAGCTCCTGATCAAAGGCAAGTGACCTTGGTAATCTAGCTTAAATTCTCATCCAAATATTTAGTGAACACCATATTTAATCTATCTACCAAGTATCAGCACATCCAGATAAAGACTAGAAAGGATGTCACAGAATTCCACAATCTCAGTGATGAAGAGGACATCAGAGCCACCTCATCCAATACATGCCTGTCTATGGAAGTCCTCTCTACAACATCCCAAACATGTGGTCATCTGGTCTTTTCTCTGTAGATTTCTGGCAAAGGCAGCCCACTCTGCTTTTGGATAGTTCTAGTGGTTTGAAACCTTCCCCTCATGTTGAATCTAAATCTGCCTCTGTAATCTTTAGCTATGTTTTCTCTTCTCTGACCTTTGGGGCCAAGCATAATAAACCCAATTCCTCTTCATCATGATCCTTTTTAAATTCTTGAACACAGTTATCACAATAAGGACAGCTAGATGGCACAGTGAATAGAGTGCTGGTTCTGGAGTTAGAAAAATTCATATTCCTGGTTCAAATCTGGACTCAGACACTTACTAGCTATGTAACCCTGGGCAAGTCACTCAACTATGTTTGCATCAGTTTCCTCATTTGAAAAATGAGCTGGAGAAGGAAATGACAAACTGCTCCAGTATCTTTTTCAGGAAAACTCCAGACGGGGTCAGAAAGAGCCAGACATGATTGAACAATAACAACAATCATAATATTCCCCTTTCAAGTTTTCTCAGAGTTAAAAATATCCATTTTGTTGAATTTAATCCATGTATGGCATGATCAACAGTCTTCTTGCCATCCTAGAAGCCTCTCTTTGGGGCTCATCTACCCCTAATTCAGTCAAAACATTATTAAATGCCTGCTATAAACAAGGTTACATGCTAGGTGCTAGACATACAAAGTGAACTCTTTATTCTTTTTAGTTTATCAATGTTCTTCCTAAAATGTTGTTTTTTGTTCTTCATTTTCAAAGAGGATGAATGACATTATGGGGTACTGTCTTTCACTCAAGCAACAATTGGATTTAAGTGAAGCAGAATTGACAAAGTCATCAGTATCACTCTCTCTTTGAATCATCAAAGGCCAGTGGCAAGAAAAAAGTCAGAATGACTGACAGCGGTGCAAGATACATTGAATGTTCTCAGCATCTTCAATATCTGACCAAACTCTAAATGCTCCACAGCACCTGCTTCAGCCACCTTCATGGTCATTGGAATTAAACTGTTCTTATCCACCCCTTCTGCTACTGGAAATCTTCATATATTTGGGGGTAGACACTCCCCTAACTTACCAATGGTTTTGAAGCCCATTGGTTACCCTCAACCTGGTTTAGCCCATCTACTGAGTTTTACTGGGGGTGTGACTGCTGTGCATGTTTAAGCTTCTACGAGTCACAGGTGAGAGTTTAGAACCAGGTGGTCACCAAAAATGGATGGGCAGCCCTGAAAAGAGCTCAGTAAGCCCTTATACCAGAGATGCTGGTCCTTCTTGATCATCCCACATGGTGCCCAAGACCAGTGATAGTATACCAGATATGAGATCATCAGGGCAGAGTACAAGAGAATTGGTACCGATTAAATAAAATATTCTAAGTCAAGTATCTGGATTATGTGCTACGGTATGTCAAACATCTAGAGGGTGAATTCTTTTCTCTTTTTTTTTTTCTGAATATCCAATGTCACATAGAAATGTCTTAAAATCTTAATTACTTTAGCTCTTTAAATGTCCTAGTGTTAAAAATGAGGTTGTTTTGATCGGAACTTGAAGCCATTGATTTGAATTGTTTATTTTTACATAGTCAATTTTGAATTGAATTCAGTTTTTCTAGAATTTATTTAGCATCTACTCTGGGGAAAAGTACCATGCTATGCATTGGTCATACAAATATGGTAAATGAAACAATCCCTACTTATGAGGACCTGACAATCCACCAGTCTTAAAGTCTCAGCATCCAGAATATAAAGATGGCTTACCTTACTGTAGTGTGCCCTTGTGAGATCACATCTGAACTATTGCCTAGTGACTGGCACATAGCAAATGCTTAAGAAATGTTTGTTGCTGGCTTATTGACTTCTAGAGGCCTCATTTATAAGCAGGACATTGACAAACTGAAAGGTGACAAGAAACATGAGGAACCAGTAGAGCATGACATAGAAGAATAAATTGAAGGCACTGGAGAAAGGAAGACTTGGTGGGGAATGACAGTTGTCATCAAGTGTTTGAAAAGCCATTGTGTAGAAGAGGAATTTGGCTTGTTATGTTTTTTCCAAAGAACCAAACAAGCAATCATTGGTCATAAGATCAAGGGGGCAGTAGCATTACTAACTTAGAGCTAGGAGGGTCTTCCAAAATATAATAGCCTCCCTTGGGAGATGATGAGTTCCTATCAACTAGAGGTCTTCACGATTATCTGTTGAAAAAGTTTTAGAAGGGATTCCTGATTGTGTATCAGTTGTACTAATTAAATAGACTCTTGAGGAGATAACATGGTATAGTGGAATGAAGCCTAGATTGGAAGATGGATAAAACTTGAATTTGAATCTCACCTCTGATGCTTACTATCTTAGCAAAGTGGGAGAAATAATATTCGTAGGACCTATCTATCTCTATACTATCCTTTAAAATTGGAGACAGTGTGGTAGTTTGGAAAGAATGCTGAACTTGGAGCCATAGGACCTGATTTTAAATCCTGACTTACAACTCGTATAACTTAACCTCTCTGCACCTTAACTTCCACACCTGTAAAATGAATGAGTTGGACTCTATGAGCTCTAAAATCCCTTTTATCTCTGTATCTATTACCTGTGGTATTATTTCCCAGAGACATTATTGTGAAGATAAATGAGATGACACATGTACATCATTTTGCAAGTTATAATGAGTTCTTCAACCAAAACACTGCCCCTTTATAGATTCTGTGATTACTACAGAATTAGCTAATTACCTTAAAATAGTTACCTGAAAGATGTAGCATGGGGAAAAAGGTGTTTAAATTTTAGTTTCCTTTTTCAAATGAATATATTTGGGAAAGTTATCATAATTTCTTGTTCTGGTTGCATTATTACTGATGGGAAGTCATCAGCTGAAAAGTAGAAACTGTAATTAAAGGTGAATCAAATATATTTATCTTACAGTTTCTTATCCTGGAATGCAGATCTTCTCCATGTGAATTTTTTATTATGTCTACTCCAGGTGTCCTCCTGTAATTGGTCTGCTCATTGCAAATTGTGAGCTCAGTACACATGGAAACAAAGCATGCAGCTTCTCAAGACATATCTAAGTCAGGAAATATAAAATGTGGAATGCAGATGTCAAACTGGAAATTGCTTTCACCACCTTAAACAATTTTTGTCAACTAGCCTCTCCATTCTGCTCTCTTTCTCCCTCCCTCCCCTTTCCTCTCTGAACTTCTACTTCAATTCATTTGCTTATACCCTGCTCCAAGTTTTCCAGTTACCAACATCAAACATAATATCTAGGAATGTTAGTACACTAGCTGATAGCTCAGAAGTCAATTACGCTAAACATTTCTTGTGTTCATGGCATATAGGTTTTTTAAAATTCTGTTTAGCAGATGGATCATTCATTGCCCTCCTGATACACTGATAAAACAGGACCATGACATATTGACTGAAGATTTTTTTTTTGGTGGTGGATGCAGTTAAAAATCAATGAACTGTCTCATTGATGCTATACTCAACTACCCTATTTCTTGACTCAAATCTTAGATCCCAGTTATACCCTCATACACCCTGCTGATCCAATGATTTCTAAGGTTCTTGTAAGGCATCCTCTAACATTCCATGCTCCTATTAACTGATGCTGGCATTCATCTGCTACAGGTGTAAGCCGTGAATTTGTTAGTTGCTTAAATTCTACCATCTTATGGTTCTACTGAAACCAGTTGGCTTTCAGTAGCCTAGGGCTATGCCAATTAACACTGCCCCAGAGTCCCACCCAGGGCCATTCATTTAATTATTCATTCAGTAAGCATTTACTATCACAAAGTCACTAAAATGGTCTCCTTAAAAGCTGCCTAATGCTTTCACAATTCATTTTGTGTAGCTTATATTTTTGTGTTTGTGTGTATGATTTTTTAAAGTTCCTCTTCCTTCTGAATTTACTTTAACTCAATATATTTTTCCTATAAACAAACAAAACAAAATAACAATTAAGCTTTCTTTCTTTCCTCCTCCTCCTCTCTCTCCCTCTCTCTCTTCTCCCTCCCTCCCTCCTTCTCTTCTCCCTCCCTCCCTCTCTCCCTCCCTTCCTTCCTCCCTCCCTTCTTTTGTTCGTTCGTTCCTTCCTTCCTTCCTTTCCTGGAAAAAAATTGATTTCTGATTACATTAGAATGGGAAGTGATAAGGCAGAATTAGTTGTCTGAGTGAATGCTGAGTGCATGTACCATATGTATTTACCTGTCATGCTTTCATCTAGGTTTTTAATCTGAGGCAGTTTAGTGCAGTGGAAAGACCACTGATAACACAGTTATTGAATCAGAAGATTGGGGATCAAACCTCAAACCTGCCAGAAATTCACTGTGTCACAAGTCACTTGCTATCTCTCATTCTTGGTTTCTCTCATTACAACATGAGGAATTCAGAGTAAATGATTTCTAAGCCTCCTCCTAGATGGAAAAATTATGATCCAATGATATTGAAATATCAAGGAGATCCAGAAAGTTTAAAGGTTTTACTAAACCTTCACCTGAACCTTCACAAAATAATAAGTAACAGTACTAGTATTTGAGCCTGGGTTTTTTGACTAAAAATTAGCTTTGGAGTACTTTCATTGTAATTACAGAATAAAACCTCTCTAGTTTGTTGTGGAATATCAGGGGCAGTCTACTGAATAATAAACCTGCTTCAAAAGAAAGATGTTACATTTCTTTTTAAGATGTGTGGTAACACAAACAAGGTTAATAAAACACATTATTCTAGATATCTCAATAGGAAACACTTCTTAATAATTTTATTTTCATCAAAGCAGAACAGGATGACTTTTGGAGTAATGAGTTCTTTCACAGTGGAGGTCTTGAAGAGGAGACTGGATAACTACATGCATGGTAACTTGTAGAAAGGAGGTCCTCTTCTGGAATGAGTTAGATTAGATGGATTATGTCTGAGAACTTTTTGGTTTTGAGATCTAATTATATGTTGTACTTTAAGCAACCGATAATTTGTAAAAAATATTTTGCTTGTAAACGGGTTCCTTAAAAGTACTTAAAACACTGTATTTTAAAAATTAGGATAAATATTCCCTTTCAATTCCTGTTGATACTTTTAAATTTTCACAGCAAAACTCCTTTCATATTTGTCACAATGACAAATTTGGAATCCTCCCTCTTGTTGGAATTATCAGAGAATGATAGAATTTTAGAAGTGGAAAGGGTTTTTAGCATTATAAATCAGGAGTAGACAAAGCAATGCCATTTGACTGTACTCCCATCTCTACTCTGGATTCATTGTGGGGCTTTAGATGAGTTACTATTCATAAAATGGGTTGACATTGCATGCCAACCTCTTTGGAATGTATAGCAATACTCTTTCTTTCTGACAGTTATTTTTCCCTAATGCTCCATGAGTTAGGTCTGTTAGGTTATCTCTGCTTTTTCAGTGAGGAATCAGAGGTAATAAAAGAGGTGAAGTGACTTCCTAAAAGCCACATCAGCTGCCAGATGTTCAGTGGAAACTGGAGCGAATACTGCAGTTGCATTCTTATTTTTTGATCATTTGACTTCTTTCTGCTTTGCTTTATCCAGCTGGTAAGTAGGCCTTATGGCTAAAAAGAAAAAATAGAAGAGGATTATAACAAAAAAGAATATTTTTTCTTCTCAGGCATTTTAATGAGATCTTTTTCACGTTCTGTCTTGGAAGTATTAAAAACAGTGTTGGAAGTTACTTGGACTATTGAGTCTTTAAAATAACAATTACCTAGGCATCTAGATGGTACAATGGATAGAGTGCTGGATCTGGAGTTAGAAAGACTTAGGTTCAAATTTAACCTCAGACATTTAAATTAGTTGTATCGCCTGAACAAGTCACAACCTTTGTCTGCTTCAATTTTCTCATCTATAAAATGGGGATAATCATAATTAATGCCAAAGCTTCTGTGAGGATAAAGAAAAATATTTATGAATCCTTTTGAAAACCTTAAAGCACTTTATATATGAATATAAAGTTTGTCTCATACTTCGAGTATACAAAGAGTTTTCCTATCAATTCTTTCATTTGATCCTCACTAATATTCTGTGGGGGAGGGAGAGAAGGTGTTAATAATAATAATAATAATTCCACATTTATTTAGGTTTCAAGGTTTACAAAACACTTCCCTCCAAACAGACCTGTGTAGTAGGTGGAATTATCATTAGCATTAATTCATCTTAACTTCCCTGTTGATATGCAAGACAGGACTAGCAAGAAGTTCTACTGGGCATCTAATGAAGAAATTGCTCTGGAGCAATTGTGTCTCAGAATTTTAGGGATCCATTTGCTAATTCTGTCTCTTTCTGCTTCTTCTTCATGGGCTCTCTAGGGCATAGTGGTCTGGTGAGGAGGGAGTGAAATAACAGGTGCATTACACCCTGCCTCAAGTCACACAAGTTCACACAAGGGTGGGGAAATTGAGGCTAAACCAAAAACAAAAACAAAAATTTTAGGCACATTTTTAACATCTTTTCTTTGAAAAGAAACGTTAAATGAAAACTCAAGAATTCTCTAAATATACAATGTTTTTAAGTTCTTGAGAAAGTTCACTCAACCAAATGCAATTTTAGGAACACCATGCTCCAGTTAAAAGAGAATTGTGTCTTTTAAATGAGTCTTTACAAATTCTGTTGTTACTGATGATGAGCAATTAACATATATATGGAAGGATATATTTAATAGTGCAGAGATTGTTAGGATAATATTGCTGTGTTTAATTTTTGTAATTATCATTTTAGCACAAGGCATCCTGGACCATCACTAGTTATCTTGACTTTTATCTTGCCACTGGACTTTGATGACTCTGGAGGAGAGAGTGAGACTGACAACTCAGTGCAGCCCTTCTGCCTCAATTGAATCCAATTCATGTGCAAATCAAGACATCACCCTCATGACATCTTTAGTCCTCTTCAAGAAGGAAGGACAAATACCAGTTTTGGCATAAACTTGTTTAAAGAGGCAGTCTAATCTCCAGGGTTAAGCAGAGAAAGGATATGGTAAGGATTCTTGATTATATTATATTTTATTTTATTCCTAGGGATTTGGTTTTGGTTGTTTTAATACAGTTTGATGTGAGGAATATGGTATTGTGGATATACTGTGGATAACAAAATTTAGGATAACGTAGGTTAGATAATAAAACAGAATGATGGTTCCCTTCTTTATTCACATTGCCAGCACCCAAGTTCAGGCCTTTGTCACATCTCATTTGGACTACTGTGATAACCTTGAATTAACCCTCCCTCTTTTAGTTTCTCCTCTTTAAACCATTTGCTTCATAACTGTCAGAATAACCTCAAATTATCCCCTTGCTCAAAAAATCTTCATTATATCTCTACTCTTCTAGGATAAAATACAAATGGCTCTACTTGGCTTTGAAAGTCCTTCACAATCTATTTCTAGTTTACCTTTCCAGATTAATTTCATATTGCCTCCCTTCACACATTTTTACATTTCAGCCAAACTGGCCTACATCCTGTTCCCAGAACTTGGCATTCTATCTCTTATTTCTGTGTCTTTATATAGGCTATGTCCCATGTACTCTTTCCTCACTTCTACCTCTTATCAACATACAAGCCTCAGTTTGGTTGCCATGTCCCAGAGGAATTCTTCCCTAATCTTCCCTAGTTCTTAGTCCTCTCTCCCTTCTTAAACTATTGTATATTTATTTATCTGTTTATATTCTATGTTCTCCTTTAGAATATGAATTGCTGGAGATAGGATTTTAAAAGAAATTTTCTAATTTGCATCCCAAGCATCTAGCATGGTGCCATGCACGTAGTGACTCTATATAAATTTTCTTTGAACTGAATTGAATTTGAAAGTTGTTAACACAGAAACACTTTGAATGAATAAAGTGGTTCAATATAATAGTTATTCCTGTGTACTTTAGTTAATCTCAGTTTGGAAATTTCTTATTCCTTTAGATATCACAGCATATTCATCTCTTTAATATTTCAAACTATGTTATTGTGATGTTAACAGACAACAGGAGTTTTTGCTATTAATCACTTTCTAGAAAAGAACATTTAACTTATTTCCCATCATGCCACCTGAATAGCCCTTGAATTGAAGGAATTCTATAAGATGTGTATAGGAGGAAAGAAGATTCTTTACTGGAAACCTCACTATTTTAGGGATCCTATTTGAAATTTTTGTCAAGACTCTGAATTTAGATGCAACTCATGACCCAGAACCCTCTAATCCCTGGGCTCACATAGACTAGGTCTAAACTTGGGGGTGGTCTTAAATGACTAATTCCTTTTTGGTTTACCATAGCCCCTCTTGGAATTTACTCTGAGAAAATCTCAACTGTCATGTTTGTGCCTAGGTTTGCATGAATGTCCATTACAGGGCCTTCTGCTTCCATAAAAAATTTGAAACTATTATCCTACAGCTGAGCTGTCTTGAATGGTGAATAGGTAAATGCAAATTCATTTAGCTCCCTACATTTAGCTGGCTCCAGATCAGATGATGCTTCAAATCCCACATATAGAAAGCCATCCCATTTGGCTTTCTATACAGTCTTGTTATGTCTCCTTTTCTGTTATGCTGAATCTACCCTTTATCTCCCTTCTCCCAAACTTCTATCCAATGCTATTCACTTACTACCTCTTGCTTTTGGAATTATAATCAAATAAATACTATATCACTTTAGGAAGGAAGTGTCAATTGAGTAACCTATGGATCCCAAGATTTTGAGCCAATTCGTTTATCTTGGACACAGCCCTGGTTACTGAAACTCATCATGTTAGGTCATACCTCAGAAAGCTTCAAACCAACCAGTTCTTCTTAGTACAACTCTATTCACTCAGACTTATTCAGGGATTGTGTTTGTCTTCTGATCAAGGTACCAATGGCACCCTCCATGGGGAAAGGTATGGAAAATAAAAGATTTCAAACTTGAGCTCAACTCATCAAATTGATCTGAGTGTGTACCTGTTGTCTACTTAAGACCTCAACCAAGGTTTCAGGGAGATAAGAGAACTAAACGACTCTTGGAATAATGATGGATGACATCCAAGTTATAGTTTCCATATACAAGATAAAAAGCAATCTAATCTTGCCTCATGATACCCAACATCACTTAACTCTGTGTCACTTCATCCTCATAAACTGTAAATATTCTTGCAGTCAATTGAAAATGACAAGCCATCTTGAGAAGAGTGTGTAGAAGCAGATTAAATGCTTCTTCACTTCTAAATTATGGAAATATGCAGTCATTGAGTAAATCACACGATCAACCCTAACATAATTCAAATATATAATTTAGTCCTATAAATTTCCCAATTCCATTCAACCTGAGGGTTGTCAGATTTAGAGCTGGATGGATTTTTAGAGGCATCCAGACCAAAGGTTTTCGACCTATTTTTGCATCATGGACTTCTGTGTCACTCTGGTGAAATCTGTAGACACTTTCTCAGAACAATGTTTTTAAAAAAGTTAAGAAAATGTTAAATTTCAGATAAAGGTTAGTGGAAACAAATTTGATTTTTTTTCTCCCACTGAACTTCATTAACCCTATGAAATTGATCCACAAATCCCAAAAATAAGAACCCTTGATGTAGGCTAATCCCCCTAAAAAATGATTAGGTATGATTTTCCTAAAATCACTTAGATTTTAAGTAGTAGAGCCTGTTTTGCAAGCATAGGTCATTTCACATTATGTTCTATATGAAGTTAGGGATAGGAGTAGGAGTAAGGGTGAGAGTAGGAGAAACTTTTGAAAATGGATTTTGATTTTAGGAATATTGGACATTTCCTTATTTTTTCATATTTTAATCTTGTGTGGGGATAATACTCCTAAAAGAAGTTTCATTCTCTAATGTCCAAATTATTCTTTCATTTCCCCTATTCTACCAGAAATCCTCCCCCAACCCTTATACAAACTCTGTAGAGGTATATATACTACCTTTTAAAATTTAGATTAAAAATAATTTATTTATTTTAAATTTATGGAATAAGACAAACATTTCCATAACATAGTATGATAAAAAGATGATTGCACATGAAACTGCAAAGCTATTATGTACAGCTTTCTATTCTTTTAAATATGTAATAAAATTATCATGTAAACTTTTTTTTTCTCCTCTCCCAGAGATGTTTACCATTAGACACGAATATGTATATATGTAAAAGTATTATTTTCATACTTCTATTTATCAATTCTTCCTCTGGATACAGATAACATCTTTCTCTATATGTTCTTTATAGTCAATATAGGTATTTATAGTAGTCAAAATGAATTATTCGCTCAAAGTCATTCTTAAAACAATATTGCTATTACTGTATACAATGTTCTCTTGGTTCTGCCCATTTTGCTCTTTATTATTCCATGCAACTCTTTCCTGTTGTTCTAAGATCATTGAGCTTATTATTTCTTACCGCATGGTAGTATTCTATCACAATCATAAAACACCTTCAGAACTCAGCTCAGCGATCTACAAACAGGAGGTGCTAACCAAATATTTGTTGAAATTCATTTTAATATATACTGATAAGTATCAGAAAGAAAAAAAAATGTCCTGAAATTCTAGAATTACTTAATTCTAAGCTCTAAGTGAGAAGCCTTGTGCTATTATGGCAAGCTAATAGGCTGTTGTGGAGAGGATACAGTATGGGTTTTAGCGAGAGAGGTTTTGGGTTGAAATTCCACTTCTGATAATTACTGTTTGTTTAACATCAGGCACGTTACTTTACCCTCCTTAGTCTCAATTTCCTCATCTATAAAATAAGAATACATGACCCCTGAAGTACCAACTAACTCTTAATCAATGATCCTAAATTGTGGTTTTGAATTCTTGCTCTAGCAGAGCTTAGTCTCAGTTTTTCATATTTTAAGTTCATGAGGGGATAATACTTCTAAAAGAAGTTTCTTTTTCTTCTTTATCGTCCAAATTCACCTCCCCACCCCCACCAGAACCCTTGTTTTGACAAGTCAGATGCATTTCCTAGGCCTCAGTAAATAGGCAATCTCTAAAGCCACATTGCAACTTTAAATCCTATGATCCTAAATACTGCAACATCTAGGCAGACAACATTTGAGGTATCTTACTGTGACTGAATAAGGAGCAATATAATAACAAGGGTTCTTAATTACATAATGATTTGTGATTTATAAAGTGTGTTCTTCACAGTAACCTTATACAATAAGAAGTATAGATAAAGGTGTGATAAGACCATGATCATTGAGAGAATATTATCAAATTTTTAGAGTGAGCATTTACACCTTAGATCAATAAGCCATAAGTCATGGCCCTATTAATTGGCTAATTATTTAAATTTAAGAAACTTATGGAGCAAATGTTATTAATGCAGATTAAACTTTTTTAAAAGGGTATTGTGGATACATGTGTGTGAGTGTGTGTATTCAGAAACCTGGTTGTTAAACATTTATCAGCATATCCTGAAGTGTTCGTATTTCAAAAGAGGAAATTGAGCCTCAGAGAGTTTAAATTACTTGCTCAAGGTCATGTAACCAGTAAGCAGCAGAGATAGTCTTCGAATTCAGATATTTGATTATAACATAGATATTTGATTATAACCTACATAATCTAACTTTATTATCATGAAGTTACTTTTCTCTCCATCTCCATCTCTCCTTATTTTCCTTCCTTTTCATCATTGTAGTAGATTTCCCCTGATAAAAGTGGAAAGTGAATTATTGGCTCCAAATGATTATCAATTTAAATTTAAAATTTATTTGATGTAAATTTTTGTTAAAAAACTCCCTAGGCAGAGCCAAGATGGCAGTGTAGAAGCAGCAAGGTTTCGCAGCTCTCACCTAGCCGCCTCAAATACCCATAAAATATGACTCTAAACAAATTTTAGAGCTCCAAAACTCACATAAAAATACAGAAAAACTCACTAAATTTTATTTCACTTTTTGCATTCAAAATTTTATTCTTCAGTCTTTAAAATTTATGCTTTTATTGGATAACATTTTTAAAACCACAAAAGAAATTGAGAATAGATTGTTGCTACTTTATGTCCAGGGCAGCAATTTCTGGTAGTAACCAAGGTAGCTGGACATAAACTTAGCCAATATATAGTGAAACTGAGGGAGAATTTTCTTGTCTTCTATGACTCCGTAGCTTAAGTTGCCAGAGTTTATAAAGGTGGAATACAGGAAGTGAGTAGACGTTTTTGGAATCCCTCTGGTCATCTGTGTGAAATTTGTGCTTTTGTGTGAAGAATGACATTTGCAAAAATAAGTGGAGGCAGACTCTTGAGCAGAGTACTCAATGTCAGACTTATTTTTAAACATTGCATAAAAAGACCTAATGAATGCTAAGTGATTACCCACATTACTTTGATGCCCTCTGGGTACCATGGCACAAAAGGGATGCAGAAAATGTGGAAAAGATTCAGAAGGTTGAATTTTTTCCCATTAACTAAAGAATCCTTCGGGGGTAGAGTAGTCTATATAAGGAAAAGTTTAATGAATTAGAATGAGTAATTAGGTAAAATATAACATTTTTGGTTAGATCCTTTAGAAAAAACACTGAACTAGGTACCATAAAATAAGCTACAAATAAAAAAAGAGACATCTCTGCCCTGGGAGATGTAAATGAGGAAGGTATCAGAATGCGGAATAAAGAAACAGAACTAACAGCAAAGTACATAAAATAACCACAATAATGTAAGGGGGGAAAAAACAGTGGAAGACCTAGAAATTCAGATTCATGTAATGGCCTGTCTTGATTCCGTGAGCCAGATGATAATATTCCCCTCCTCTTCGTAGAGAAGTTGTTGAGTGTTTGAGTCATTTTGAGTATCTGACCCATTAATATTTTTCCATTTTTTCACACAAACTGATGTTTATCCTTGTGTTACTTTGTGCTGATAAAGTTGATTTTTTTTAAAAAAATTAAGTAAAATACTTCATATTTGCCTCTACTAAATGATATCTTACTTAAGGTGCTTATGTGTAAATAGATGAAGTGCTAATCTAGGCTTTAGAAAGACTTGAGTTCAAATGTTGCCTCAGACATTTAATAATTGTGTCACCCTGGGTAAGTCATTTAATCTTTCTTAGTGTCAGTTCACCTATAAAATGGAGATTAATGATAACATCTACTTCACAGAGTTGTTCTGAGGCTCAAAGGAGAGAGTATATGTAAAATGTCTTGCATTTTTTTAAACCTTTGTTGTTCATTCATTTTAGTTATGTCCTACTCTTTGTGATTTTTTGGCAAAGATACTGGAGGGGGTTGTCATTTCCTTCTTCAGCTCACTTTACAGATGAAGAAATTTAGGCAAAGAGGGTTAAGCAACTTGCCCAGGGTAACATAACTAACTAGTGAGTCTCTGAGACCAGGTTTGAACTCAGGAAGATGAATCTTTCTGACATCAGGTCTGGCACTCTGTACCACTTAGCTGCCCTATGCATGTCTTACAGTGTTATTAAATTTGGGCTTATTATTATTATTACTAATTTCCTCATGCTCTAGTTCACAGCTATCAAACTCTCTTCAAGTAACCTGTAAAACTCCCTAGTATGGGCAGGAGCCAGATAAAATTATAATCGGGAATTATTTAACAAAATAAACAAAAATACAACACAATGCAACATAAATAATGCTAATTTGTGATCTTCGAATTCAATATAGGCCCACCGGCATTTGTTTCTATTTGAATTTGATTCTGCTCTTCTTGTCTATCAAGAACTTAACTTTGTATAATTTACAAGCTTGATAAGAATGCCATATACGTGTTTATCTAAGTTATTGATAAAAATGTTTAATAACAGGGTCAGATATAAATTCCTGAGATACTCCGGTAGAGATCTCCCATCTCAGATATCAAACTATTAATAATTATAATTTATGTCTGGCCAGCGAACCAGTTATAATCTAGCATTCACCTGTCTTTTTCACAAAAGAACCAGAAACTATCAAATGTTGTGCTAAAATTTAGGTAAACTGCATCTACGCAATTTTATTAAATGTCTCTCAAAAAGAAGATGAAATTAGTCTAACAAGACCTATTTTTGATGAAGCTATGCCCTTTCCTAGTTTATATGGCTTAATTTTCCATTTATTCACTAACCATCATTGTATTATGTTCTAGAATATTGTAAGGAACTGAAGTCAAGATTATTTGCTTGCAGTAGAGTACCTGGAATACAGTACCTGGAATAAAGCCTTAATAAATGCTTGTTGATAGATGGACAATTTATAGATCATATGCTCTTCTCTTTTATGAAAATTGATAAATTGTTTTTCTTTCTCTAGTCTTTCTCTACTTTTCCTATTTTCCCTGATTGTACAAAGACTAGACAATAGTTCAGAGGTCACATTAATCAGCCAATCTATAAGCATTTATTAGACACCTAATATTTACCAAACCTTGTAACAGGCATTTAGGATACAAAAACAAAGATAAAATCATTCCTTTCTTCAAAGAGTTGACATTCAATCAGGGTGCAAAATGTATGCAAAAATAAGAATTTCCAGAATAAAATAATGCAAATTTTTAAGGAAGAGGCACTAGCATCTAAGAGGAAAAAGAAAGGTAAAGAAAAGAAAGAAAAGGAAAGGAGAAGAGAGGAAGCAAAAGGAGAAAAGAGGTGGCATTTGAGTAGTGCTTTAAAGGAAATAAGGGATTCTAAAAGTGAGTTAATTCAATCATGGGGAATAACTAATTCTAAGGCATGGAAATGAGAGATGTAATATCACATGTGAGAAATGGTAAAAAGACCAATTTGTTTGGACCATATAGTGAGGTAGGGAAAGGTAGTGATAGATAATAAGATTAGAAAGATAGGTTAGAGCTAAGCTATGAAGTTCTTTAAAAGCTGAATAGAAGGGGAAAAAACTTGACAGGATACATCATTCATTCCTGTTTTTCTAAAAGACAAGAAATTTTATAAAAATGGATCTTTCCTTAACACTATGCATCCATTCTATCTAAAACCAAGAGCCAGAATTATATGTAATGAGGATAAACTAAAGACTTTTCCAGTAAGATCAGAGGTTAAAAAAAAAAAAGGAAATCTATTTTCAGCACTATTATATGGTATATTTCTAACAAACATTTAAATAAACTTTTGAGTTCCAAATTTTCTTGTTCCTCTGTCCCCTCAACCCTCCCTAACAAGGTAAACTATTTAATATAGGTTATCTATGTGCAGTCATGTAAAACATATTTCCATATTTGTTATATTGTAAAAGAAGAAACAGACCAAAAGGAAAAAAAAACCATGAAAAAGATAAAATAAAAATAGTATGCTTTGATCTGCATTCAGACTCCATCAGTTCTTTCTCCAGATTTGGATAGAATTTTTTATCATGAGTCTTTTGGAATTGTCTTAGATATTTGATATAGTTCTAAAAATATTAGCTATAGAAATAAAATAAGGAAAAAAATAAATTATCTAACAAGAATAGCCAAAGGGGAAACATGATTACTTTTTGTAGATTTATATGACACTTTTCTAAGCTAAGTAGAAAATAAACTAAAAATTAATCAAACAATTAAAATAGCCAGCAAAGTTTCAGGATGAAAAATACATCCCCATAAATCACTAGCATTTATCTATTAAATGTAACAGGAAGAGCTAGAATAAGAAATTTAATTTAAAATGACTACAGAATTTACAAAATACTTGGGAATCTGCCTAGTAAGATACTTGGTTATTATTGTTCAGTTATTTCAATCATTTAGTCATGTCCAACTCTTTATGACCCTGTTTGGGGTTTTCTTGGCAGAGATACTAGAGTGGTTTTCCATTTCCTTCTCCAGCTCATTTTGCAGATGAGGAAACTGAGGCAAACAGGCTTACGTGACTTCCCCAGGATCACACAGCTAATAAGTGTCCGAGCCTGGATTTGAACTCAGGTCTTCCTGACTCCAGGCCCAGTGCTCTCTCCACTGCACTACTTAAGACATACATGGGAATTATATGAATGTAACTACAAAATACTCTTTACACAAATAAAGACTGACTTAAATAATTAGAGAAATGCTAATTGTTTATGGGAGGCCAAGCCAATGTAATAAAAATTATAATGCTACCTAAGTTAATTTATATATTAGTGCTATACTAATTAAACTCCTATAGGATTACTTTACAGAACTAGATAATATTATGAAAATTAATCTAGAAGATCAAACCATAAATTATCTCAAGGGAAATAATGAAAAAAGTGGTAAAGATCTCAGACTATGCTACAAAGTAGTAATCATCAAACAACTAGCTTTGCCAAGAAATAGAGATGTCAATCAGTGGAACAGATTAATTAAGTAAAAAACATATGGAAAAAAAATGAGAAAAGTAGCTGAATATGGAGTCCAAAGATACTAGTTTGATGCTTTTTCTTCATCTCCTTACTTATCTCAGTCAGCTTGAGTAATTCAACATCAGGCTGCTTACTGATATTTGTATAAAGATAACACATTCATGTGGCCATCCCCAAACACTTTTAAACAGATACACCTTGAGTTTCCAAGTAAAATTTCTGTATATGCCATGGAAAAGGGGGTAAACAGATAACTAACCGTATCAAGAGTATGAATCGTTGGAAATCTCAACTGAGGATGACAGATTCAGCTCTTATTTTTCAAAATATTCCTTATGCTATCCAATACTACCCAGGAAAGTGCACAGAATAGATAAGAAGTTAAACTAATAGTGACTGACACTCACAATTTTTGTCTAGAGACACAAAGTTTCCAAACATTTTGAACCCATGGAGTAAGGCGGGGCATGAAGCAGAGGTTAAAAATTTTTTTTTTGGAAAAAAATGAACTTCTGGAAAAGAAATATGTCTTAACATTTATTTTAAGTACTCATTACAGATCCAAATCCATATTTAAAATAATGTATTATGTATAACTTGATTTTCTCATAATATTGTCATGTTTTATATATTTAGAGATGTGGAGGCCTGCGGAAAAAAGTAAAAAAAAAAATCTAGCAAAAGAAAAATGTTTTATTTCTTTTCTCCCACATCTTTTTTTTTTTTGAAAATAAGAAAAAAGAAAAAAAAGTTCTCTGAGTTTTTTCTCTTCTTGAGTTTCTATCTCTATCCAATTCAATTCATTTCAACAACTATTTATGAAGCACTGCAATGCTCTTTTGTATACACCCACATACATATACACACAATATATACACACATAAAACATACATATATGTGTACATATACATACATGCTATAAATAAAAGTAAATGAATGAATATACACACATATATAGTACATGATACATTATGCATACATATATATGTATTACATAGAGTAAATATAGAATAATTAGAGACTGCACTTCTAACAACTAGGGGAATTAGGAAAGGCCTCTTGAAGTGGGTGGTACTTGATTTGAGCCTCAAAAGGAGCTAAGATTCTAAGAGATGGAGGCAAAAAGCATTGTAGTCAGAGGCAGAAGATGCACATCATGCAGGAGAAATAATAAGTTGAATTGTTTGCCTTCAGCATGTACTATGTGAGGAAAAGTAATGTGAAATTAGTTTGGCAAGATGGATTGGAATCATATTATGAAGGATGTTAAATGCCAAATCAAAGATTTTCTGTTTTATCCTGGGGGTGATAGAGAACTGCCATAGTTTCTTGCAGGATGGACTGAAGGAAGAAAAAAGAAAGCATTTATTAAGCACTTACTACATTCCAGGCACTATGCTAAACCCTTTACAAATATTGTCTTATATGATCTTCATAACCACACTGGGAGATAGGTGCTATTATTGTCCCTACTTTACAATTGAGGAAACTGCAGCAAACAGAGTTTAAGTGACATGCCAAGGTCACATGGCTGGTAAATGTCTCAGGACAGATTTGAACTCAGTTCTTCCAGACGCCAGGCCAAATACTTTGTCTACTACACCAACTAGCTGGCTGCCTCTGCATATAGCTTCTTGAGCAGTATTGTGACATGAGAAGACTTTTACAAAACCATATTAGATTACATTTACAATATCCTATAATCATTTTGGCAATTATGTGGAAGGTTAGAATTAAAAGAAAGGCCAATGAAAGATCAATTAGGAGACTTATTGCAGTAGTATAGGCAAGAGTAAATGAGAGCCTGAATTAAGGTAGGGGCTATGGGAATGAAGAGAAAGAGTTGTAGATTTAGAATTTATGAGGTTTGTTACTATTTGGATATGAGTGGTTGAGGAAGAATGACAAGTCAAGAATGTTTGAGATTAGAAGCCTGGATGACTGCAAGGATGGCAGTGCACTGGGTGAAAACGAGAAAATTAAGAAGAGGGGTGGGTTTTGGGGAAAAGATAATGACTCTTTTGGTTTTGTTGAATATAAGACATCTTTGAGATACTCAGGAGGAACTGTTCATCAAGAAGTTAGTTATGTGGGACTAGAGCTCAGGAGAGAAATGAGTGCCAGAAATGTAGATTTGGAGGCCACCTCAATGAACTCATGCTACTTGATCACAGGGAGAGTATGCCAAAAGAAAGAGAACCAGTAGAAAACGGGGTAATGAAAACCCAGGAAAGTGACACTATCCAAGAGGATGGAGTGGTCAGTACCAAATTCTGCAGAGATATCAATAAAGAGGAAGAGTGAGAAAAGGTTATGAGATTTGAGAATTAAGAATTGTTGGTAAACTTGGAGAGAATAATTCAGCTAAGTGGTGGATTCACAAGCCAGATTAAAAGGAAAGAAGTGAGTAAGTAACAAGGAAGTGGTGACCAAAAATGTATATAAACTTTCAATCTAACTTGGCTCTGTCATCTCTCATTAAACAAAAATCCCAACGACTTTCATTGGAACAATGAGATTTTTTTTAATGTTCTAGATAATATCCTTGTCCTCTCTCTCTCTCTCTCTCTCTCTCTCTCTCTCTCTCTCTCTCCCTTTCATAAATATCAACTTGCTGCTGCAGCTTGAAATGTAGGGTACTGTAAAAGAATTGTACTGAGTGTGGAGTTTTAAGACCCAGCTTCAAGTTCCAGCTCTGCCACTAACTGCCTGTTTTATTTTGTTGTATTCCATTTCAGTCATGTTGGACTCTCCGTGACCTCATCTGGGGTTTTCTTGGCACAGATACTGGAGTGTTTCACCATTTTCTTCTCCACCTCATTTTATAGATGAGGAAACCAAGGTAAACAGGATTAAGTGACTTGCCCAAGGTCACGCAGCTAGTAAATATCTGAGGCCACATTGGAGCTCAGGAAGATGAGTCTTCCGATTCTGTCCCTGAACTCTATCCACTGCATCTAGTGTCAGTTTTATTTTAGGAGCCACCTAACCTTTCTGAGTTTCATTGTGCTCTTTTGTAAAAGGGAAGGGTGAGGAGGGGAGAATGCTTGCTTTATTTACCAGAAAGTGATGTTATGAAGAAACAAAAACTTTTTGTAAACTTAAAAAACTTCATAAATATGCATGTGATACAATATGATATAGATGAGAGATATTATTATCTATAAAATGAGGCTAATAATACTTGCCCTGCCTACTTTACAAAGTTCTGGGAAAAGTGCTATGAAAAGTGAACTATTATTATGACTACAGATGTTTACCACAGAGATTGATTCACAACCTTTTTGAAATTGCTACACTCCTTTATTTGTTTGATTCTGGGATTGCTGCCAGAGGTGCCATATGGCATATACTTGGTTTTAAATTAAAGTGAATCTAATTTCATTTTATATTTAGAATTTTCATTTAATTCTTGATTCAATTCAACAAATCAACAAAGGTTTATTTAGTACCTACCACATTAAAGGTGCTATGCTAGGTGTTAGTACACCAAAATGAAAAATGATGGTTTTCCTGCCCTCAAGGAGATTACAGGCTAATGGGAGGATAAGATGTGTAAACAGATTCTGAAGATACAAAGGTAGGATGTGTTTGAGGCAAAGGAGAAGTGCAGATAAAGTGTTCTAGAAAATATTTAGCATAGATTTGAAGGAACTTCAAGTGTCTCAAAACCAAGGACAATCATTGCCTTTAAAACTATATTTCCTTGTTTAGTCTATAATATTTCTTGGTGGCTTTGCCTTCTCGTCTCTACTTTATTCAATGTAAATTAGAAACAATTTTCAAGATAAGGCAGGGCTAGGCACCCAAACCACAGTGCTAATTAAACAGGACAACTTTTCTAAAAATCTTTCCTTAAAACTTCTGAAGCTAAAGTTTTCAAGCTAAAATGAAACTGAGGTTAGCACTTTGCCTACTTGAAGAAACCTTCCTAGGCTAACACAACTCACTCAAGCCAAGTCTACAAGAATTGGCTCCTATGTGCCAGACTCTAGGCGAAGTGTTAGATGTCTTTTTCATGTTCCCTGTACACTTGTATATACAGTCTATATTGTATCTAGTCTATACTTTATTTTCCCATAGAGGGTAAAGTTGAAACTTTTGAGGAGGAAGAAACTTCTTTTGTGTCAAGGAACGCTGATATGATTCCATGCTGACACCAGAAAAGAGCTCATGAAGTACTTGTCAGAAGAAGAAAAAGAGACTGAGGTAGGATGCTTGGCAATTCCCTGCTAAGAGCTACAAGGTGTTATGCCTTCCTGACAAGGACATCAGGAAGTGCTTTCTTCCTTGGCCTTATGGCCTTATGTGTATCTGATAAATGACAGAGAGTCAACCATCTCATGTCAAACCTAAGAATCACTATTCATTTCTGGTAATTTATGTTCAGACAAATTATACTAACATATATGTGTGTGTGTGTGTGTGTGTGTGTATGTTATATATATACACAAATCAATATATGTAAATGTATATATGTGTATGTATACACATATATACACATATAAGTGTTGCTAATGGCAGAGGACATATACTGATAAAATTAGAAAATTTTGAAGCAAGAAATATTTATGATTTACAAAGTGTTTTGCCCATGCCCACATAATGGGAGACCCTGATATCTCTACCTAATACAATCAATCTATCTATCTATCTATCTATCTATCTATCTAGTTTGCTTGTTAGTTGTTCAGTCATTTCAGTCGTGTCTAACTCTTTTTGACCTTATTTGAGATTTTCTTGGCAAAGATACTGGAGTTGTTTGCCATTTCTTTTTCTATCTCATTTTACAGATGTGAAAGTGAGGCAGAGTTAAGTGACTTGCCCAGGGTCCATTTGTTAATTGCTAAATATTCTAAAAGTGTCTCCTTTTGCTTCAGTATTGAACCTGAGGCACCAGATCATTTTGGTCAGTTGGAAACTATTATAATTTACCTTACAGAAATTTTGTAAGGAAAACACACTTTTTCCCCATGTAAGTTTTTAAACTGGTTATTTCATTCTCACATATTTTTCCTTTTCCAATCTTTTTAAAACATTTATTTTAAATTTTCAACATTCACTTCCATAAGATTTTGAGTTCCAGATTTTCTCTTATCTCTCCCCCCCACTCCAAGATGGCATGTAATTTGATATAGGCTCACATATACATTCATATTGAACCTATTTTCACATTAATCATGTTTAAAGAAGGGTTAGAACCAATGGGAAGAAACCACAAGAAAGAAGAAACAAACAAAAAAGAAAAAAGAGAACACAAACAATTTGTGGATGAAAAGACTTTTGAAACCATAACTACTTCTTACTTCAAAACTTTTGAATTTTGTCTATGGGTGTCTTTCTGTCTTCAACAACAATCCCGCCCAACTATAACTGAGTAACTTTTCTTTGAGAATTTCTGGGCCCTCCGAATTCATTATCCTGTGGCCAGCCTAGTGATTAATCTCTTTGAACTTAGAGTGGTCCTCAGAAGACAGACATGGTGATAGTTTATGACCTGACCTGTTATTGAAGCTTTTTCTAGCTTGCTAAGTCCTGCCTGAACTTTCACTTTTCTAGTGCAGACTTGGAGAATCCAGATTCTCCTCACCAAGACGAAGCAACCAAATAGGCCTCTATTAGAATGTAAACCTGAAAACCCTTTATAAATGTGAGGGGGATTACTATACAGCTGTTATAGATGCTGAATAAATGAACTCCCCACATTAAAACATTAACACCTACAATCATACACATTAATTTAATTCCTGTCAAAACATTTAATCACTGTCATGTATTCTTAGAACAATTTTACAGTTGACTAATAATAAATATACGTTAACAAATATCAACAGACAAGATTTTCTAACTGTGGTAAATGGCTTTGCCGTCAAGGGTTGTGACTCGTCACCGTAATGTATTTTTTGAGAAGACATTGAAAAGTTGCTTTTAAAACATTGCATATTTGCAGTGAAATGAATGTAACCGATCATTTATAGGTTCCTTTTCTTTGACTTTAAAAATACATAAACATTGCATCTTCTGTTCTACTGGGCATCTATAAATTCTTCAAGGTGGTTCTGGTTGTCCAAATCCCATCAAAATGGAAAGATAAAGGTTGTGTCTGTGTGAGAGTCAGTACTCTAGGACCAGTAGACCAAAAAGAAACCAACATTGTAGGCGTTAATAGAGGTATGTTAATTAATTTATCTAGAAAGAACTGTACTGGTACTCCAGGAGATACAACATTTAGATAATGAATGACACCTACCTTCAGGGATTTTGCTGTTTAGAAGAGGAATAAAATATAAGTACAGATGACTAATAGATGGGGGGGAGTAACCTGAGCTTACAGAGCTGATGAATTTCCCATGCTTATTCCCCATTATGTGTATTATGTGATAAACTGTAGCAACTCCTGGAAAGTGAAAGAATGATCTTAGACAATTCACTCTCTTTTCAAGAAACTAAACACAATCAGGATAACCCAGGATCTATCAGCTTCCACATTAAGGGATCGAAGGACCTGGAATATAATATTTCGGAGGTCAAAGGAGCTAGGATTAAAACCAAGAATCTCCTACCCAGCAAAACTGAGTATAATGTTTCAGGGGAAAATATGGTCATTCAATGAGGTGGAGGACTTTCAAGCATTCTTGATGAAAAAACCAGAGCTGAATAGAAAGTTTGACATTCAAATACAAGAAGTATGAGAAGGTAAACAGGGAAAAGAAATCATACGGAACTTATCAAAGTTGAACTATTTACATCCCTACATGGAAAAACAATCATTGTAACTTATGAAACTTTTCTCAGTGTGAGGATAGTTGAGGGAATATAAATGTATATATATGTATACATACACATATGTCTATATAGGAGGGTATACATACATATGAACACATATGTGAGTGTGTGTATATATGTGTACAGGTATACATAGACAGAGGGCACAGGATCAATTGAATAGGAAGGGATGATAGTTAAAAGGTGAAATTGAGAGGTGAGAGAGGAATCTAACGAGAGGAGACAGGGAGAGACAGAATGGGGTTAATTATCTCACATAGAAGAGGCAAGGGATAACTGTTATAATGGAGGGGAAGAACAGGAAGGCAAAAGGGAATGGGTCAACCTTACTCTCATTGAATTTGGCTTAGGGAGGGAATGACATGCACTCTAAATTGGGTATCTTGCCCTACAGGAGAGTAGGGGGGAAGAGGAT
>CM053582.1:188133082-188168209 GCA_028627135.1 Pseudochirops cupreus | reverse complement strand
GAAGCATACACTTTTGTAAAGGGACAGAGAAAAGTAGAGAATAGAACAAGTGGGGAGCGGGATAGGATGAAGTGAAATATAGTTAGTCTTTCACAATATGTCCATTGTGGAGATGTTTTACGTGACTACACATATATACGACCTGTATTGAATTGCTTGTTTTTTCAGTGGGGGTGGGTGATGAGGGAGGAAAGGGAAGAATCTAGAATTGAAAGTTTTAAAGTAAAACTTTTGTACTTTCTACTACCCCTTAAGAGGGAACTGAGTAGTGACTAATGAAAGTGTTGTACTCTATGGGTGGAGTACTTTGACTTTTGTACTTTGTGTCCCTAAAGGAGGCAAGCTTCCTTAAGGATGATTGAATGATTGAGTTACCAAATGATTGAGTTACTAGATGATTATACTTAGTTGAAAACTATGTGACCATTTTAGTGATAAATTGTTGAGTTGTGACTGTATTTTAATTTTCTGTGATAAGCTGCAACATTGTGAATGCTGTACCTTGATTTTCTGTGAATGTTTTGCTCTAATTTGTTATTTAATAGAGAGTTCACTATACTATGTAATCAGACTCTTGAAAGCTATTCACAGTAGCAGTTCTCTGGAAAGCTGCTTGTCCGTGGCTTTACACATGGCTGACTGGAATTAAGAAAGTAGGCATGCTCTGGCTACTGAACAAAATTTTTCTCTACTTAAATAGCTCAAATGGGCTTGGAAACCTTATAGCTTCATTAGAACAGTTCTTTAGGCAACTGGATTGACATCTCTTCCCCCGTCCTTCAAAATACGAAGTAAAACCAAAAAGCAATGTCTCTTCCATCACTACGTGCAGTTTCTTTCTTGTTATTTCTAACGACCTTATCAGCCAGATGCAGTTGGGAAATAGGGTGGCGTAGCAAAACACAGACTGCTGTCCTATGAAATCAGAAAACTTGGATTATAATTCTATTTCCACCACTTGTTAGCTAGGTGATCTCTGGCAAGTCTTTTCTGAGTGTCAGATCTTTTTGTTTGTTTGTTTTACTTGTAAAATGGGGACAATAATACTTAACCTTCCTATTTCATGCCATTGCTATGCAAACTCCTTTATGGAAGGGTCTATCTCACTTTTGTTTTTGTATCTCCAGGCCCTAGCTCAAAGCTTTGCATATGATGTTTTTAATAAATGTTCATTAAATGAAATGAGATAATGTATATGATTAGACTAAGTTATAGGCTCCTTGTGTCCTCACCATCTAGCACCATTCCTTACAGGGAATCGCTCATTAATATCTACATCTTTCTGCAATGAATGAAAGCATTTCATATGCTAGTAGGGGCAATTGAAATGTAAGGGATAATAATTATGAGTTAAGCATGAAGAAAGGTAACAGAGATAATTTGAGTGACATTTTGTTCAACGGGACTTAATGTACCTAAATACCTACTTAATGTGTAGTGTGCTTTGCCAGTTGCTAGGGAGACAGAGAAGCATATATATATTTTAATAAAATGAGATAGTCTTACCCCTCAAGGAGTTTACTATTTAGTTGAAGGACAACATGAATACATATTATAACCAATATACAAGTTAAAAGTAATGAGGGCATGGAGGATGTCAAACAGGGAGAGATGATGATAGGATGAGGGGAGATATTTCCTAATTTTCTAGCTACTTTTCATTGGGGCGACTAATGAAGCCTTCATGGACAAGGATAACTTGGACCTTGAAAGAAGGTAATGATTTCAGTGGGTAGAGACATGGATTGAGTTCCACTGAGGGTGGCCTGTGAAAACGTAAAGAGGTGGGAGAGCAAGCTAGCATTTTTATATGCTTTAAAGTTTGCAAAGCACTTTTCAAATATTTATCTTATTTGATCCTCACAATAATCTTAGAAGATAGGTGCTATTAGTACCCCCATTTTATAGATGAAGAAACTAAGGCAGATTGAAATTAAGTGAGTTGCTCAGGGTCACAAAACTAGGAAGTGTGCAAGACTAAATTTGAACTCAGGTCTGCCTGGCTCTAGCTTTAGTGCTTGATCCAGGAGGGGGAGATATAATCAAGAAAAGATAAATAATTCATTTAGGTTAGAATGTAACTTGTACAAAAGGGTAGTAGTATAAAACAAGATTGGAAAATTCAACTTGATTCATTTAAAGTTAGTTCAATTAAATGAGTATTTGTTAAGCAACTATCATATAACAGTACTTCATCAAGGTATTGCATTAGGGACTGGAATTGTAGTTTGGTACCAGATGGAGGAATCCTTGAATGCCAGGATAAGATTTTATTTTACTGAGCATTCATTAGGAAGCTATTAGAGATCTTTGATCAGAGACGTGATGTGATTATATTTGCTTAGTGGAAAGGTGACTTTTGTAATGATTTAGGAGGATGTATTGCAGAGGGAAGAGACTAAGGAAAGCAACACCTGTTATAAGGTAACTGCTACATTGTAGGTAAGGGATGATGAATACTTTTAATGTATGTGTGTGTGTGTGTGTGTTTGTTTGTAGTGTATGTGTGTGTTTGTGTGTTTCTGCGTGAATGTAGAGAACTAAACTGATGCAACAGATATTGTAAAGGGAGAGTCAATAGGGACTGTTCAACTGATTAGATGTGGGGAAGGTGGGGTGAAGACGAGGAAGGAGTCAAGGAGTGCTTCAAGCTTTCAAGATTGAGTGACTGGAAAGATAGATATACCAGAAACAGAAAGAGAGGAGTTGGGATGAAGGAATGTTTGGGGTGGAAGATAATGAGCTTGGTTTTGGACATGCTGAGTTTGAGGTGCTAGTGGGTGGAGATACTCAACAGAGAGTAGAAAAGGCAAGCTTGAGCAACAGCCTCCTGATTGTAAATTGTCTCCTTGAAAATGGCCTTTATTCTTTTAGGCCACAGAGTTACTCACTAATTGGAGAGATAGCATAAGGCAGAAAAAAAGAATACTAGACTTGGATTCAGGAAAGTCCTGGATTTGAATCCCATTTTTAATATTTATTGGGTGAACATGGGCAAGTTACTTAACCATTCTAAGTCTCAGTTTCCTCATCTATAAAATGGGGATAGCAGTACCTACCATATAGTGCTATTGTTGTGATCAAATGAGTTGATACGCATTAAATACTCTAAAAATCTTAAATCACCATATAAAAATATTCTCAATACAATAAAGCAATGAGTTTCTAAACATGTCTGATGTTTGAAAAAGAGATTTTAATATTACTTCCAAAGGTGCCTATCTTAAAATCTAGGATTAACTTTGGCAATAAAGGAACAATCAGCAGCAATATTAACTCTTTTAACCAGAGGGTTCACAGGAGGCCTTACAACGCCTTTGCTTATTCCATTTTTGGATCCTGATATGTGAATTCCAATAAGCACTTTGATTTTTGTTATCTTTGATCAATTTCTGGCCCCCTCCTTGCCCTCCTAGGAATAGTACTGAAATCATAAAATCACATCAGGTTTTAAAAAATAAGCATGGAGCCAAGACTTCCTTTTTCCATGAATGTAAGCTGTATTAGAAGCAGTGACTTGGAAGAGAAAATCTCTTTGATTTTCTATTACAGATCTCTCAAACTAAACAAACTGCTGAGTTCTGTGATTTTCCATGCAAAGCTCATGAATAAGCTGCCTAAACTTGTTAGTTATGATTTTTTGGGTATAGGTCTTTAAATATATACAAATATCTTTACATGTATTTATTATATACATTATATATATAATATTATGTATTATCTACATATATATTATATATATAAACAAATAAATATTTATTATATTCACACACACAAACATATACACATATTCACACATATACATACTTGACAATTTTAAAATTTATATCTTGAAAAAGTGACCCTAATTCTTATATTTTGATTTATTTCAATTTCAATAACTCTTCTTATAAAAAGAAATATGTATGGGAACTTTAGTCCTCAAACTATGGAAACCTGAAGAAAACAATGGGCAGATTCTGAATACGTCGAGCACAGAAGATCATGGAAGAGCTAGAAGAAGCAGCAGAGCCTATTTATATTCCAGATTGCATAGGTGAGGAAAAAGTGATCATGAGAGATTAAATGATTTATCTGTGGTCACAAAGCTATAAATGGTGGAGTCAGGATTTGAACCTAGGTTTTCTATTTTTAAATCCAATGCTCTTTCTAGCAATCTTATATATATATATATATATATATATATATATATATATATATATATATATATATATATATATGTTTATATTTATGGTGTATTTTTATTTATTTATTTTCGAGGATTTCCAAAATAATTTGTAACTTTTCTGAGAGACTACTGTTGTATCTATTTCTATGTTTGAAAACTGTTCATATTCTTTGACCACTTATCTACTAGGGAATGGCTCTTGATCTCATTACATGTGTGTCAGTTCCCTATGTATCTTGAGAATCATATTTTTATCAGAGATACATAATGCAAATTTTCTTATCACTTGATTGTGTCTCTAATCCTAGTTGCACTGATTTTATTGCTACAAATCTTTTTATTTTATGTAATAAAATTGTCTATTTTGACTTCAGCAATTTCTACCTGTCCTTTGTTTGGATATACATTCTCCTCTTATGTATATATAGATAAAATGTGTTACTCTAGTTTTTTTAGGATGTGACTTTTTATGACAAAATCAGCTTTCCATTTTGAATTTAATTGTGGTAAATGGTGTAAGTTGCTGATCTAAATCCACTTTCTCATGAACTCCTTTCTATTTTTTTCCAAGCAGTTCTTTTAGAAGAGGGAGTTATTCCCCCAGTAGTTTGTTTTCCTGATTATCTCTGTAGCTTTGAAGAGACCATACAAAAAGAGAAAGCATATGTAACTCAGAAGAATAGAGGCTAGAGTTAGTTAGCTGTTAATTAATTAGTTAATTTAGGTTTAATTTTAGATTTTTAAAAGTTTTTTTAGTTTCATTTTTTTAATTTAGCTAGTTAGTTTTTTTTTAAAACTATTTAAAGTTAGTTTTTCTTTGGCTTAACTGTTTTTGCACGTATCATAAAACACATTCTGGACTTAAAATGTAAACATTCAGTTAATGCATGCTTATTATACTGAATACATATTTCACATGACAAAAGGACAAATGGGATCTAGATCTATAAAACATAAGCTCTTTGAGGACAAGTGTTGTTTCATTTTTACCTGTTTAGCCCCAGTATCTGGCTCAGTATATGAAACAGCAAGCATTAAGTCAATATTTCTTGTTAAAACACAGATAATAACAATGTTATTAGCTGAGTGAGTCAATCAACAGATTCATGAAGGTTGTCAAAAATTACCAGTTAGTGCCAGTTCTTGATCACAACCACCCTCACCTGAATTTTAAATAATGACTTTGAAGGGTTTTATTGTCCATTTCTAAAATATGAACTCATCTAGTTCTCTATTGATCTAAATGTGTACATATACAAGGAAGCCTTCCTTAAGTTTTGAGTAGCACTGGTTAAAAAAAATCACACACTAAAGGATTGCAATTTCAACTAATTTCCTACTGAAACTGATGTTTTTGTCTGATAGTCCTATAGGGAGGTTAATAGAATTAAATAAAAAAAAATCATAGATACTATAAAGTCTCATTTACTGACTGCAATTCACCAGAGCTAAGACAGAGACAGAAAGTTTTCTCTCTGATGTTTCTTAGTTGAATTAAAATGGAATTAATTTAGTCACTTTTAAAATGGGAAGTTTCCCCTCTAGAGGTGGTAGAATGTACTGGCCCATGTAAACTACTGGGATTTGAATTATTTTGCTCATCTCCAGAGGTAAGGAAATACTGTATGGTTTGGGACTAGAGTAGGACTAAAAGAAGAACCCTTGAAAAAAAAAAGAAGTCACACTAAGAGGAGGGATGTGGAAGCATTGCCTTTTGTGGGACACCCTTGGAATCTTAATCAGGCCCACCTCCTCATGATCTTTACTTGATGAGTATAATGTTTAGCTGCAATAAATGAAGAAATGGGAAGAGATTACCTACTTGTCCAAGGTGGGCTTGTATTTAGATATAGGATATACAATGGAACCTTCCCAATCAACTTGATAAGCTTATAGGGAGGAGATTGTTTGTTTGAAACTTTTCCATGTATTTTCTTATGGAAGATGTTGATATATCCATTGGTCCCCTGCTCCTCCCTCTCTTCGAAGGACGAACTGGTTGTTTCATTGAAGTGAGATTGACTGTTGTGGAAAGAGTCACCTTTTGTCTAGGCCTATAAACAACTCATTCTCTTTCCCCCATCTGACCTTGTTTGTGAGATCCAAAAGGCACAACATATCTAGGAGAAGCCCTGAATCTTGGCTTCTCTCTCTCTCTCTCACATGGAACCATTAATAGCTATCCCTAGCCTAAAGCATATGGGCAATGCTCTAGCTCACAGGGCTTAAGATGAGAGTTCTTGGACCCAGTCTTGGAGAGGCAGTGGAATAACTTTTCAAATTCCACTCTATTGGAAGGGCAACATGATCCTGGAATCTAGCCAGAATCCATTGGTTAGAAAACTTAGGAAACTTCTAAGGCCAAACCAGATTTTGAGACCTCCAGAATTCAACCTTCTCCAGTGAAGAAGAAACTCCTAAACCATTCCTTAGAAGAACACCAACCTTTTGGGGGAAGGGAGACTCATATTTATGAAACTAAAAGAGCAGCAAGTAGTAATGGACTAAAGCCTCATACTCAATTTGGAGAAGCAAGGGACTTGGAATCTGCCATTTTAAATCATTTTGAATTATTCAGATGATGTTGTTCGGACATGTGGTTGCTGTCTCAGGATCCCAAATACATTTCTGTCCTAAGAGAATTCCATAATGTCATATAAATACAGGAAGCTAAATACAGTTGTAAGTAAAAAAGGAGTCAGCAACACATCAGAAAGATTGTAGTTGTTTTCCCCCTGTTACTTTAAATTACATCTTTTTGGTCAGCAAAACTCAGCCTTTTCTCCCGCTCTTCCAGTTGAGATATAAGCAAAAGAAAAAAAGCAAAATCCCGTTTACAAACACGTAATGTCAAACCAAATTTTGACATTTACCATGTCCAAAAATATATGTATCATTCTACAATATGAGTCCATTTCTCTATCAGGAGGTAAGTAGTTCATTATTAGTCCTTTGGAATAGAAATTGGTTGTTATATTGATCAAAGTTCCTAATTCTTTCAGAGTTGTTTGCTTTACCATATTGATGTCCTTGTACAAATTATTATTCTGGTTCTTTTCACTTTCCTCCGTATCCGTTCATATCAGTCTTTCCAGATTTTTCTGAAACTATCCCCTTTATCATTTCTTATAGCATAATAGTATTTTATCACATTCATATACCACAACTTGTTCAAGCAGTAACTTGATCCTTCCATCTCTTTTAACTATCTTCCTATATATATATATATATATATATATATATCTATATCTATATCTATATCTATATCTATATCTATATATATATATCTTTTGTCCTTTTCAGCTAAACTCCTTGAAAAGGCTTATATTACACAACAGATACTTCCATGTTCTCTTCTCGTACTCTCTTCTTAAGGCTTCTGATCTTATAGTTCTGGCAAAACCACCCCATCTATCTTAGTTCTTAAATCCAGCAGTCTTTTCTCTATCTTCGTTCTCCTTGATCTCCACAGCCTTTGGCACTGTTGCTCACTCTCTCCTCCTTGATACTCTCTTCTCCTTAGGTTGTTGGGACATCACTCGTTCTTGATTCTCCTATCTATCTGACTTTTTTGCTGGGCCCTTTTCCAGATTACATCCTCTAACCATGGGTGTCCCTTAGTTTCTCTGGACCTCTTTTCTTCCCTATCTCTACTATTTCAATTGATGATCTTATAAGTTCTTTTGGATTTAATTTCTGTCTCTATGCTGATCATTTCCAACACAATCACAGACACATTGTATGTGTGACAACCAGCCTTGATAAATGGACTCTTCTCAGCAATGCACAGTTATAAGACAACTCTGCAAGTCTCAGGATGGAAGGAGAGATCTACATTTAGAGAAAGATCTAGAAAGACCAGAGTTTAAATGGAGACTGAAGCCATCTACATGCTATCATTCTTTTCCATGTTTGGTTTTCTTTCTTTTTTCCCATTGTTCACTCCATTGGTTACAACCTTCTACACAAGCAGACTATTATACAATGTGAAAGTATTTGCAGATCCTATACATGACTGCATGCCGCCATGTGGGGGGGAAGGGAAGGGACAAAATTTGAAACTCAAGGGATTGTGGAACTGAGTCTTGTAAACTAAAAGTAAATAAACAAGTCGATGAAAAAAAAAATACCATCTCCCCCAGGGTTGTTGTAAGGATCAAACGGGGTAATGTTTGTAAGGTACTTGGCACATACTAGGTTTTATATAAATGCTTATAAATGCTAGCTAGCCATTAACTAGTTAGTAGTAGTATTCCATCACATTTATGTACCATCACTTGTTCATTCATTCCCCAGTTTACAGGCATTTCCTCAAATTCTTTACATCTTCAAAAAAAAGATAAAAATATTTTTGTATATCCTTAATTACAATTTATTTTTTCTTAGGACTAATCCCTCCCTTAATTTATATTCCACTTCTCCTTTCTCCCCTTTCCCTCATTTCTCTGTTGAGCAATATTTGTATACTCAACTGCATGTATATTTATTCTTCCTTCCTTTGACTAGTTCAGATGAGAATGATGTTCAAGTCCTCCCCCCTCCAACCTCTTTCTTGTTTGTATAGATATCTACTTTTACACTTTAGTTTTGAGAGATAATTTTCCTTAACCTTCCTTTCCCTACCCCACCCTTCTTCTCATTCCATTCCTCTCTTAGGATCCTCAAGACATAACAGAACTCCTTTCAGGCCTTGTCTAATTAGACTTCCTCTGTGATCTTTGATGATGATAGGGCTAAGAGGAGACATGGGTATTATTGCTTCATATTATAATATAAGCAGTTTATCCTTACTTAGTTCTTTATTGATAGCCACGTTTACCTTTTTGTGGTTCTCTTAATTCCTGTGTCTGAACTTTAATGTTTTTATACATCTCTCATCTTTTCATCAGAAATATTTAGAAGTCCTCTATTTTATTAAAAGTTCATTCTCTCCCCTGCCAGAGTATTTTATTTAGTTTTGTAGGGTAAGTTATTCTTGACTATAAGACTATAACCCTTGTCTTCTGGAATATCATATCCCAACCTGTCCATTCCTTAAAAGTGGTGGCTACTAAATCCTTTATGATTCTCACAGTGGCACCTCAGTTCTTGAATTCTTTTTGGTTGCTTGTTGTATTTTGTCTTTGACCTAGAGACTCTCTGTTTTGGCTATGATATTACTAATAGTTTTCATTTGTGGTTTCTTTCAGAAGTGACTGATGGATTCTTTCTATTTTCACTTTGCTCTTTGTCTCTAAAAGCTCTGGGCAATTTTCTTTTAAGGTATTTTGAAATGTGATATCTAGATTCTTTTTTAGTCATGGCCTTCAGGTAGTCAGGTATTGTTCAGAGTTCTTCATATCTCTGAAGACAAGATGGAGAGATGTCAGCTAGAAAATAGATATTAAGAGGAATTTGTTACTGGTTGAATGTATGTTTTCCTTACGGGATATATGTTGGAATGAAGATCTGTAATATATTGCCCCCAGGGATTTGTCTTTGGCCACAATCTATCTTTCCAGCTTCATTGGACATTACCTCTCCTCCCTGACTCTGAAATCCAGTCAAAATTGGTTATTCATTGTTCGTCATATACGGTACTCCACACCTTGTCTGTACCTCTGTATTGGTTATCCTCCGTGCCTGGAATGCACTCTACATTTTAACTGCTATTGCATAGAATGCCTCTGATTCACTCAGATGCAGCTCAGCTATCATCTTCTGCATGAAGACTTTCCTGATCCCACCAACTGTTAATGTCCTCCCTTTAAATTACGTTGTCTTTAACCATTTTGTCTATGTTTGCATTTATTATCTTTTGTAAAAATACGTGTCTGTCTATCTGTCTATCTATCTATCTTTATCTATCTATCTTTGTTATCTTCTCCTTTTGATATATAAGCCCCTTATTAGTAAGGGATTTTTTATTTCTACATCTTAGTGTCTAGCACAGGACCTGGAATATAGTAGGCATTTAATAAATACTTGCTGATTGATTGATTTGACTTTTATCTATTCAATATTTTTTATCAGCAACTTGGATGGAGAGTCAGAAAATATGATTATTAAATTTTTAGGTTAAAAATATTGGGGAGTTTTGGCTAGATAATGGTTTGTGACTTGATTGCAAGATTAATATGAGTCAAGAGTATGACATGGCAGTGCAAGATAATTCTATACTAATAGAATTGTAGCACCTAGAGTAATAAAGGTCATAGTACTATGAAATTCTTCCCTGCTCACACTGCACTTGGAATATCTTTCTTCAGTTTGAAACTATCATTTATGAAAGGCACTGAGTACTTCTAGAAAAGGATAATAGTGAAAGGATGGGGAACCATGCCATAGGAGGATCCCTTGAAGGATCTAGGGATTAGAAAAGAGAAGATTTAGGGGAGACATGATGGCTGTCTTGTTCTGCTTACCTCCAGGGGAATAGAATTAAGTGGAGATAGCTGTTGTAGAATGCATTGCCATCTGGGTACAAATTGGACAAGATGACATCTGAGTTTGCTTTCAGCTTTGAGATTCTTTGATTTTATTATCCTTTTCCCCTACGTTTTTATGTTCTTTTTATTCCTTATATTATTCTCTAGAGTTTAAAAATTTTCCCCATGGCATCATGTTGTACATAATCTAGGTAGTTATATTTTTGTACTCCCTTCAATGGGTCATTGTATCTCCTTTGACAATATTAGTATAGAAAAATTGCACAGCTACAACTCACTTACAATTCAATTCCTTTGATTCCAACCAATCGGGGCAGCTTGAAGCCACAATGATTTCAGGAGAAGAATATTTGCCTTAGTAATTGTTTTAAGGAAAAAGAAAATTATGAAAGTTGATGAAAAGAAGAGCTTGGTGAAAAGTCTTTGGCAGCAAGTGAAGCACCAAGTTCTGCTTATGGCCAAGGCTAGTATCTTATTCTAGGTTTAGCTGCTTTCAAATGTAAAGTTCCTTGATAAGCAAATAACAGTGCAGTTATCTTTTGAAAATGTTTCTTGGCTGAGCTGAAATGACTGTTAGTATCACTGATCTTATTAAATTATCAGAGAGAATCTGAGAACCAAAGTGATGAGAACAGGATGCCAGGTTATCTTGAATCCTAATGAGCTGGGTTTTTTGTGTTCTAATTATCAAATGTCAGTTTAGAAAAAGATACTTCCTTTCCCAGTAGTGTTATTTTATCTTCAGAGATGAGTGAGAAGTGCCTATAGGGTTAATGCTTTAAAAATAATGGAGAGGTTTTCCCTTAAGAAACTGTGAAAGAAACTTACATATAGTTAACCACAGGATTCTTGCAGACTTTTCTGTATTTTAATAATATATTTCTTCTTATTTTACATCAAGGTTGCCAGTATTTAATCAACTGGTGCCTGAGATGATATACTATTGACCCAGAATGTACTCCATCATGGTTGAGTAGCAATAGTTCACTGAAGCAACTAATGCTTATTTTCACTGCAGAATACACCTTCCTGATTTGATGCTGATGAGGTAGCTGAAGCTCAGAATAGCTAATGAAGATGAACAATATGATCACATACACTAAAGTGCAACTGAGGGGTTTTATTGAGCCGTTAACCATCCTCTCCTATTCTGATAATAATTTTCAGATCCTAATATTATTATATTTGGTACATTTAATAAGATAACAAGTGAATTATTATTCACAGAATCTCTGAGTTGGAAGGGAATACAGTGATCATATAGCCTAACCAATACATGAATGAAAATTCCCTCTACCACATATTCAACAAGTAGATCTTTGTTTGACCTATATTGAGGTAAACCCTGCCCAACCTGAGGTAGCCCATTTCACTTTTGGATAGCTCTCATTGTTAGGAGAACTTTCCTCATACCCAGCCTAAATTTGCCTCCTGGCAACTTGTACCTGATTCATTTTTGGGTGGCCAAGTAGAATAAGTCTAATATTTCAGCCTTTGACAGATGACAGTTCTTCAAATACTTGAAGACAGTTTTTATGTGTCTATTGAGTTTTCTTTTCTCCAAGGTAATCATCCCCAGTTCTTTCAATGGATTCTTATTTGTAGTCAGTTTTTGGGAGGTTTCAAAAGAAGGTATAGGAGAGAAGAGGTATCAGACTGACTACCAAACTGAAAGTCTACAGAGCCGTTGTGCTGACCTCATTGTTGTATGCCTGTGAAACTTCGACAGTCTACCAGTGCCATGCCAGGAAATTGAATCACTTCCATTTGAATTGTCTTAGGGAGAATATGGAGATCTTCTGGCAGATCCTTGCTTGAACTAAATTGCCAAACATTCAAACTCTGCTTCAGAGAACACAATGCTGATGGGTTGGCCACATTGTTTGAATGCAAAATGTAAACTTCCCATAAAAGGCTGCTTTATGGAAAATTCGTACAGGGCAAATGCTCACACGGTGATCAGAAGAAGGGATACAAGGACTCCATCAAGGTCTCTCTCAAGAACTTTGGAATTGATTGCATGACATGGGAGACACTGGCACAAAACCACACAGCATGGCATGCCTATATCAGAGAAGGTGCTATCCTCTATGAGCAAAGCAGAATTAAAACAGCTTAAAGCAAACACAGGACAGGCAAATTTGGAGAATCCACCCCAAATGTTCACACGGACTTTGGTGTCCAACCTGTGGTAGAGTATTCTGAGCTTGTATTGGTCTGATCAACCACAGTTACACACGTTGAAATTTGACTTTAGTATAGTGATGTCATTTTGGTCCTCTTGGAGAACAAAGGACAGCAACCATTTGTAGTCAACTTGAGGCCCTTTGCCATCCTGGTCAATCCTCTCTAGATGCTGTATAGCTAGGCCCTTCCTAAAATGCAATACCCCAAATTGAAGATAATGCTCCTGATATGATCCAGTCAGAGTATGATAGTCATATCATTTTACTCTTGGGTGATACTATCTGGCTTAATGCAGTCTTAAGTCACATTATTGATTCATCTTGATTTTACAGACTACTGAAACCCTTACCTCTAGCTAGGTGGTGCATTGGATAGCCTGCAAGACTTGGAGTCAGGAAGACCTGAATTCAGTTTCTGTCTCAAATACATACCAGCTGTGTAACCCTGAGTAGGTCACTTAACCTTTCAATGTCTCAGTTTTCTCATCTATAAAATGGAAATAATAACAGCATTACAAGGCTGTTGTAAGGATCAAACTTAACAAATGCAAAATACTTTGAAAGGTTTTAAATGCTATATAGATAACTAGAAGATAATAATAATAAGTAATAATAATAATGATAACAAGAGTGCAGACTGATATCTAGCCACGCCTACCCCATCTTGTACTCATGATACTTTGGGCCACTGACATAAAGGAAGACAAACATAAAGGTAGAAACGCAGAAGGAAAAGTGGACTCATGGTGAGTTCCAATTTCATTGCTACCGTTTTTTAAACAAGTGTTATTTCATCCCTTGGGTTCTGTCTGACAGCCTCAGCAGGAACAAGAGAAATTAATAGTTCTTAATCACTGATGTTCAGTCATTGCACTAGATCTCAGAGAAAAGTGGCAGTAATTGGCCATTAAGGCAAAAGCAGCCTGTCTAAGCCAAGCAATGTTAAGATGTTTCTCTTTTGTGGTATAATGATTCAGATCCTTCTCACTGTTGATCATTTCCTACTTATCCTATGTATAGTTTTTGTACATAGTTGGTTGCATGTGGTCTCCCTCATTAGATTGTGAGATACTTGAAAGCAGGGACTATTTGTTTTTTACCTTTCTTTGTATTCCCAATGCTTAGTACAGTGCCTGGCACATGTACTTATTGACTGACTGAACTCTGAAATAATGGTTGTTTAGCTAGCTTGTCATATGCCTGGACAGATGCTACTACAGGAGTCTCTTGAAAAGATATTCCTAGTGCAAATTATTGAAAAGTATGAGATGTCAATCCATAAGCACTTTCTGAGCATCCATATGGAGGGTCAAATGTTAGGTGGATGTCATTCAAAGAGGAATTAGACATAATTCTTGCCATCCAGAAACTACAAAGCATATAGGCTATCATTCAGTCAATAAGCACATTAAATGATTACTATGTGCCTGTCACTGAGTTAAAATATAACCCTTAAGCTACAAAACATAGCTAACAATTAAAGGCAACATATGGGAGTTCAGAAATGGGAAACTCTCTTTGGGTGGTGTGGTCATGGAAAGTTTGCTTCACAAAGGAGGTAAGACTTGAGCTAGACTTCAGGGAAGAAGGATATGCAGAGGCAGAAAAGTGTGAGACATATTCCAGTATATTCAGCAAACCAGTCTGTCTAAAAGGAAGAGCCTGGGTAGTGAGAGAGAAAACTGAAAAACAAAACAATACTGCCAGATTGTGGAAGACCTTGCATGTCAAACTAAGAGAAAAATTCTAAGGATAAGAGACCAATCTACCATTACCATCAGGGATTTTAGTGGCCATCTCATCCAATAACTGTTCTTTCCAGCATTCCAAATAGGTGGTCATACACCCTCTGCTTAAACACTTCTAGTGGTGGGGATCTCAACACCTATTAAAGGAGCTCATTCCATTTTTGCACAGCTCTAATTATTAGGATATTCTTTCTTATATTGTTCCAAAGTTCAACTCCTTATAGCTTTCAACAACATTGTGCAGTCATACAATTGTTTATTTAGTAGAAAATGTTATTAAAATAAAACAGTGTGCTTGTTAATGTAGTCTTCTTGTCCCTGTCCCTGTCCTTGGGTTGGTTTGGGGTCGGGGCCCATTTGGAGCTCTGGTTGAGCGGGATCTGGTTGAGTGGTTGAATTTTGATTATGCCTTTAACAGGTGTAAAAAAGGAGGTGAAATTGGTTTATTGTTTAGATGTTCCTGCCATTAGTAGAGTCCAGAATGGTCGTGAAAATAAGCCAAAATTAAGTGTTGGGCAGACAAGTTGAGGATCTGAATCAGGGTTGGGAGGTGGTGTCTGAAGTGGAGGCAAGGTTGGAATCAGGAAATAGTGGGAGAAAAACTATGGGCATAGGCTGCAATACCTCACTAAATGGACAAATAACAGGGTATTAAGCTGAAAGAAGATTTATCTCAATTTACCAAATATAGTTGGTCTGTAGGCTCATATATGCTTTAATTGCCTGGTTATATACAGCCAGACTTGACTTCTAATTCCTTGTAAAGTCTCTTCAAGCAGAGAACTCCTGAGATTACCTTCTTTAGGACAGATAGTATACATAAATATAAATGCATATTTATGTATATGAATATGTGTATATATATTAAATGTCTTTATGTGTAAGTAAACACAAATATCTATCTATCCATCCATCTATCTATCTATCTATCGTTACTTGTGTGCATAGTGTTTCTCTCCAGGAGAACATAAACTCATTGAGGGTAAGGGGCATTTCAGTATTTTTTTTTGGCATTCTCAATACTTAGCACAGTGTACGGCACAGGATGTTTAATAAATGCCTGCTGAGTTAAATTGTTCTCTTTGGTGGTGAAGGCTGGCAAAAGACAACTGTTGTTCGTGAAACTGAATTATAAAACTTTCATTCTGTTGTATTAAGGTCGATTCCTCAAATTATTCAAAGTATATGTTATTTTCTCTCTTATCAATAATCCTCGGACAGTGCCTTGGGTGTCTACTTTCACTCTGTATTTTGTAAATACCGAAGGGGTTCAAAATCAAAACCTTAAACCAAAAAACAATTAGGCTACATATTTAGAATATCAGTCATAAGTTCTTTATAAGTTTTTAAAAGGAAGGTTTGCTTGTCTTATGTGCCCATAGAGAGAATACACAAAAGTTTGCCTGATTATTTTTTAATTGATATTTTTTGAAGAATCCCAGGACCAAAAAGAAAAGAAAAGAAAAGAAAAGAAAAGAAAAGAAAAAACTCACAGGTGTTTTACCTGAGACAAAAGGTTGTTTTTTTTCTTTTGAGATGGGTATATTTCTATAGTACTGTTGTGATATATTCTGCAAAAACACTAAGCAAGTGTGAAATTCCATCCTTAAACTGTTAAAAATACTTTCAGGATTTAGACTAGATAAAAATATCACTGTGCAAATAAACAATTTTCTTGTATATAAAGGAAAGACTGGCCTTGAGGAGGATCTTCAGCACTTCAAATGACTCCTGTTGTCACCACTGTGAGGACTTGTGACACTCATTCAGCATATAACACTGCCATGTCTTAGTAAAGTAGTTCTCAACCTTCCTAATGCTGCGACCCTTTAATACAGTTCCTTATGTTGTGGTGACCCCCCAACCATAAAATTATTTTCGTTGCTACTTCATAACTGTAATTTTCCTACTGTTATGAATTGTAATGTAAATATCTGATATGCAGGATGTATTTTTATTGTTACAAATTGAACAGATTGTTCAAAGAGTTTCATGCTTAAAAAAAAAGCGTCATGTTGCTTAACCTTGTAATGATGAACCTTTCCTATTAAGAAGCCTCTTGTACCACAAATCTATTGGGAGCCAGAAATTCTGAAATATTTTAGGCCTTAAACACGGAAATTGGCAAAGTTGAATCCCACAATATAATATATAATTTTGCTCAAAAAAGAGGTATTGAATGAAGATTATGACGTATATGGATTATCAGATGATTATCAACAGTGAATTTACTATCAGACATACAGTCTATCCTTGAAATTTTTAGCACAATAACAAACACACAAACCTATAACAAGTGACTTCTGGGTAATTAAAGTATAATCCTTAACTATAATTCTGAAAATATAAAGTGCACAATAATTCATGTGTCAGAGCGTTACAATGGATTGATATAGGGCCTGAATGGACGAGAGAGACAGACAGACAGTCAGAGAGACAGACAGAGAGAAGAAGAAGAGAGGGAGGGGAAGAGAAAGAGATGGAGATAGACATACAGACAGATGGGGGAGAGACAGAGAGACAAACAGAGACACAGAGAAATAAAGGGGAAAAAGGGAGGAAGAGGGGAGAGAAATAGACAGACTAAGAGACAGAGATAGAGAGAGGGAGAGCAGACTAACAAAGACAGAGAGAGAGTGGGGAGGGGAGGAGAAACAGAGAGATGGGAGGGGGGGGAAGAGAAAGAAGAAAAGATGAAAAAATAGCTATAAAGTTAGGCCTAGGTTTAATTCCTAGTTGAAACAGAAAATGACGGATAACCAATTTGCATCTACATTTTTTAAAGCAGTCACCTCCTCAATGCTATGACCCTTTTTGGGGTATCAATAGGTGGTAGAAGACATGCTTCACCCCTATTCAGATAACTAGAATGTACCCATTGCCAACACTGATACTGCCTGGGAGAATAAAGTTGGAGATATCATAATAATCTGAAGTTACCTAGGCTAATTCTTACATAGTAATCTATCAGGGAGCCTGTACTTAAAAAACTTTTTCCATTTAGTAGGGTTTGCCACAAGTTATTCTCTCATAGAAAAATATTCCCTTAGAAACTAGAGCAACTTGATTGCCATGAGTTATCAGAGTAAGACTTTAGTAGAGCAAAGGAAACCATTAACTGTTAGAAAATATCAAATACAGAAATTATCCTATTTGATAGGCTTTGTTTGCACTACCAATCCACACAGGCAAAATCAAGGAGATGAAAGATATCTACTATTTAGATATTGGACATCTATTATGAAATTATGTGGATAATTTATAGTGCTCAACCATCAATATGGATGTTTAAAACAGTGCAAATGCATAAGTTGTAACATGAATGTGACAGGAAGAGAGTGAACTGAATTTCCTTGAAAAACTCCTTTAATGATGCTAAATTTCTTCCAGAAACCAAAGTCCATCTTTTTTTTATCACCAACACCAATATTTTACCAATGTCACATGGCTGTAAGTCATAGAACATAGCATTCTCTAAAGAATTAGAAATCTGTATTGCTCAGAGAGCAGTAGAAAGATCCATTGTAGGTAAGAGTAAGCTGTAATACATTAATAAGGAACTTCGGAAAAAGAACTGGAACAAAGAATATCATCCTGGAAAAAATATGATTGAATAAGATAGGCTAATCATGTAGCAATAGTGATGGAGAAGCCATGGATGACCAAGTATTCCACTGCTCTTCTCATCATATTAGGAGAAAGTGAGGAAGGCCTCTGGTGTATTGGATGGACTCTATTATGGCAAACTTATGGGAAAATGTGGATAGGATAAGCCTATATGGATGTTTGGTAATTTGCATCATTGGAGGGAAATTCTACTTTGGTGAGATCCCGGGTCCATGTGAATATTTGAGTTTAATTAAAAGACATTTGTCTCTCAAGTTAAATAGAATAAATTATAAATAATGCCTAAGTCATCTTAAATCTACAGTTCTAGAAACCTTGGGTAAATTTAAAAAATAATATTTTAATTACAAAAAATCTCATGATGAAAGCAAACCACTGGAGCATGATAATATTACTCTTAATTCTTATTTTTCTGATATTTATTTGGAGAAAGAACATTTTGCATTTTGGATGCTTATGTTATTATCACTTTGTGTTGTTTCAATGACATTGATGCTAAGAGCACAATTCTTATGCAAAATAGTCACAGAATAACAGAATTTTAGAGTCGAAAAAAAGTAAGGAATCATCTAGTTGAACCCCTAATCTGAGGATTTGTGGCCTCTGTACATGTCTGACAAGTGGTCATCCAGGCTGTACTTGGATACTGCCATTCATGGTGAACTCTCTGCCTCGTGAGGCTGTTCGTGTTGGAAAGTCCTAGTTATTAGAAAGTTCTATTCATATTGAGCTTAATCTGTCACATTGGAACTTCCTACTGTTGGTTTTTGTTCTGTGCTTTCTAAATATTTGATGACAGTGATCATATCCTGTGATTCTGTGCTTATATCAAATGCACGTTTTTTTCCTTGTCCATGCTAATCACCTTTTGTTCAAAAATTTTTTCATCATAATTTTGAATTCTCTCTCTAACCTTATTGATCTCATCTGGATGAGCTCTAGTTCTTCAGTATCCCTTCTAAAATGTGCCCAAGAATGAACAGAGCACTCCAAATTTTAGTCTGATCAGTACAGAGAACAGTAGAACTACTGCCTCTTTTAATCTGGATGTGTAATTCCATGTATTATTGCAGCTCAGATACACATTCCAAAGCCTACACCATAAAGCTGCAACTCATTTCATTTTTGGACATCTATAATTGTTAAGAAATTTTCTTCTGCCTCCAGTTAGGGAAATTAGGTAGCATAGTAGGTAGAATGCTGGGCCTAGAGTCAGGAAGACTCATCTTCATGACTTCAAATTCGACCTCAGACTCTTACTATCAGTGTGACCCTGGGCAAGTCAATTATCCCTGTTTGCCTTAGTTTCCTTAACTGTAAAATGATTTGGAGAATGAAATGACAAACTGCTTCAGTATAATAGGATTAAAAGAACTAGTATTGTTTCATAGAAGAAGAAAGGATCAAACTAAGTAGTTATGTCCAGAATAGAAGAGAAAATTGTGGTTGCAAGAGGTGGGAGTATAGGAGGAGTTCTTGGGCTTCCTGTTCTAGTGAGTTTTCCTCCATTCTTTGTTGCTTTTCTATATCAGGGGAAGGTGCACGCCTTTCTGCAAAGCATGCAGAGGTCTTTGCTGAATGGTGAACATCCACTTAGATTCTGAGAATCAGCATGCATGAGATACAGCACCCATGAGGTAGCAATACTTGAACTGTCACAGAGATATGAATTTCAAGTGATCTTTAGAATATTGAGTATATCTTGCTTTATTTCATCATGTTTTTTGTCAGGCACACTTACATGTCTATTGAGTTATTGTCTGAATTCCATTTCTTTATAAAGTTAAAAAAATTATGCTACTGTCAGATGCTCTTTTTGGTTTTAGAAGCTGAGGTTGCAGTAGAACCACTTATACTGACATTCTGAGGTCACTTGAGCCATATTTATTATAATGGACTTTAATATCTGTCACTCTGTGTAAGAGCAATTTTGTGAAGCATAATGACTAATCTGTATTTATTTACCATGTTATTCTTTTCCTCCTTTTACCTATAGAATTCTGAAGCTCTGCATCTTTGTGGGTTGATGAATTCTTCATATTTTATGCAATATTTAAATGGTTTTTTTCATGTTAACATTTTAATATTAAAGTAATTATATTTTATTCCTATACATGAACTCAAACTCATTTATCTCCCTTACCTTATAAAATCTATTCCCCTGTTCCCTTCCACCCCTAGCTATCTGAGAGAATTTTGTGTAGGTAGTATAGTCTGGACACTGGTACTACTCTGCTTAACTCAGGTATTGTAATGTTTTATTTCTTGAACTTTGTAAGAAGCATGGATAACTGTGTGCTCCAATATCTCCTATTGTGAGCTCCAGCAACTAGCATGTATAGCGTGTATTTAGTAAGTGCTTGTTGGTTGTTTGATTATGGAAGAGAGATGATGAATTGTATAGGGTGGATAAAAAGAGGTGGTTTGCAGTGTCCATTCTTGGAAGGGATATTTATGAGATCACACATCTATTTGACATCATTTGATGGCATCTTGAATGACAGCCTGAGGAAATTTATTATCATGAGGGTGAATTTTTTAATTCTTTAAGGAAAAAAAAGATGGTCCTACTCTCATACTTTTTTTTACATTCAAAATCCTCCTTTTTTCTCTTTTTTCTTAAGTATTGACTCCTAAATACATTTTTTTGTTTTTTATTAAATTTTCCTTACTGGGGAGAAAGGCCTTCCTGAGAACACTACGACACTTTAGGACCTATCTGAAGCTCTGATTCTTCCATCAGGATTACTGACTTTTCCAGCTATACTGATCTTTCTTTTCTTTTTTGGAATTTCTGTTCTTCTTAGAGTTTGCATCATTCATCTAGCTCTCCATCTCTGTTTCTCAACGTAGTGTAAAGGCATGCTGATCATGCTTTTTATGATCTTTGGATAGGGTGTTTATGCCCTGTCAGTCTCAGTTTCCTCTTCTGTAAGATGAAGGGGTTGTGCTAGATGACTTCTAACGTCTTTTGGAACTGCAGGCTCTTTTTTGGTCTGGGATTCCTTCCCTAGTTATTCTGCTAAAGCCTTTAGATGAGGCTGGAACTGGGCCTAGAGCTATGTGCTTGGTTCTGAACTTGTTCTTCCTTTGGTGTCCAGACCAGGTTCCTTAGCCTGGAACACCGCTACCTAGGTGTCCATCCTAGATCTATGACTTAGAACTGAGTATTGGGAATAGAATTGCCAGAGGGCACCTATTCCTGCACCACAAACAAGCTTAAGCTCCATTTATGCTGGATCTTCATCCCTTTCTTGCCCTGGTGAACAACTTCTTCCTGATCTTGAGTATTCTGACAATTTTGCCCTTGACCAGACCTTATCCTCAGTGACTGAAGACCAACTCTCTACATTTACCTGAGTTGAAAAACATGACTCATTGTGATTTTTTTTCCTTGTATTTCCCAATGAAGATTCAGATTCAATCTGATGCATTTTCTAGATCTGTTTGGAGGAGGATTGTTGTGTTTTTTTAGGGGGGGGTGAGGTTGGAGGTTTGGGAGTGGGGAGCTCACTGCACTCTACTATTTTGACTCTGCTTGGATGTTTATAGAGTCCTAAATTGCCTCTCCTCGGTGTGACTAGTTTATCCTTTGCTCTCAATGTAGATGCAGCTGTTTCAGGATGCTGCTAGCACTAGGATAATGATGGAAAATCCAAATCCACAGTTCCTCTGAAGTTCATGATGTACTTCAATCAGGAAATGTGAGAGGAAGACTGAAATTTAGGTCAAGGTGTTCTCTTCCTACCCAAGTGACTGTTTTGGGGACTGTGAAAACTGCTTTTATCTGGCACACCAGTCATTCTAAATCACTGAGTGTAAGCAGTTTTTATAAAATAACCAGTTTTTTTAGAGGCCCCAGAAGACATGGCCTACTCTCTCAGTCAATCTGAACAGACTTTTTATTTTACCCAGGGAGGGATTCAGACCTTGTCACTCCCTGGTGAACCATTGTGTTATTTTTTTTTCACCTGCTAAATCTATCAGATCTAAGAAGATTAGCACATACACACATATATGTACACATCTGTGTATATACAAAGATAGACACATACATACCCTCTACTCTATCATGCTGAGTGAACAAACAGAAGGAAAGAGACAGAGAGAGAGAGAGAGAGAGAGAGAGAGAGAGAGAGAGAGAGAGAGAGAATGCAACAAAAATCTATTCTTATAAGATTATCAGACAAACATAAGGAGTTCAGGATCTTCTCTCTATTTCTATTCCCCCTTCCTTTTCTTTTCCTTTTCCTCTCTTTCTTCCCTTCTTGCCATTTCTTCCTTTATACTACCTCTCTGCAAAACACTCAGGGTATCTTAAAATCTTTCACTCTGAGTACCAGAGTATTGCTGAAATAAGGAAAGAATAAAGATGCGAAGAAAAAGGCTATAATTAACATTGACATTCTGTAATTCTTGATGAGTCACACTTTTATTTAGTAAATGGGAGTGATTCTCAAAGGTGAATGAAGTTTTTTTGAGTTCATAAAGAAGTAAGGACTAGGTAATTTCATAATTCCATTTTATTTTGTTTCATATTAAAAGTATCAAGGGGAAATTATGGTAGAAAATATTGTAAAAAGAAATGAAGGGACCAAAGTCTTGTAAAGACTACTTAAACACTTTATAGCTGCACAATTCGAATGCTTACTTTAAGAAGAGATTTGGAAAGTGCTGGATGTGAGTAGCAACAAACAATATCACACCAAGAGACATGAGCTGCTTTTGAACAGATAAAAAGTCTTTACCAATTTAACAGTTAATTCAGTATGAGCGATCTCTGTGTAGCCAGGTGATCAATTAGATGGTCATCAATTAGATGAAAAATCAAGACTGATAAATTATAATCAAAGAATAAAGATGAGGAAGTGGCACACCATTATATTAATATGGCACCAGCTCAAACTTGATTAAACCTGCTGTCAACTCTGAAAAATGGTACATGGGAAAAAGTAGAAGTAGAGACTATCAACATTTTAAAAGAAAAGTATAACAGATGCAAAATGGTTACCATAATGAGGAGGCTGACAGAGTCTATTAACTGCTTCAGTCTTCCAACTACTGATCTCCCTGTCAATTGGAGAGATATAACAGTTGTGGCAACACTAGTTTAGACAAAAACTCATGTATAAAACATTGCAATGTGACAAAAGAGGGAGAGCAGGCTTGGCTCCCTAAAGAGTGAAAAGTAGTTGAGAGGAAAATGATCCTGCAGAGAATCCTTATTGCCTAATATCAAGAGACTAACCCCTGGTCATTTGGGAAGTGTTAAGTGTAACCACAACAAAATATGAGACAGTAAGGAAAAAAGGAAGGTGCATAACACACACAACTACCCTAACTACCTTTCCTGGGTTAATATAGCAAGAACAGACACCAGCCTCATTTTTTCCATCATCACTGACTGTAACATTGCTGCCTGCTGAACATGTCCCTACACAAACATAACATAATCCAGCAGAATATAAATTCTATGAGGACAGAAGTATTTAATTGATGTCTTTTTATTTTCACTGCCTAGAACAGTGATGTACTTAGTAGACACTTAATAAAATGTTGATGAACTGATTCAGAAAAAAAAGGCACCTTTGAGATCATTTTTGAGATAAGGAAACTAAAACTCAAAGAGGGCTAATTAACTTGTTCATACGCTACAAATGATGTCATATTCTTACACTGATTAAATGTCAGAGCCAGGATTTGAACTCATATCACTCTGAGCTCCAACGCTAGCCCTTCCCAACCTGGGACTAATCACACTTTTTAGCCTCATTGTACATTATTTCTATTAACGCCCCCTGCAGTCAAGCTCAATTGGCCTTGTTATTTCTTATACTCTTCTGTCTCTGTACCATTAGTTGTCCCAATGCCTGGAATGCATTCCCTCCTTCCCCTGTCTCATGGAATTCCTAGTTTCCTTCAGTATGTAGCTCAAGCATCACTTACTCTATGTAGTCTTTAATGATCCCCACAGATACTAATGACCTCTTTCCCCAAACTGATTTGTATTTATTCCTTATGTGCTTGTACACACACACACACACACACACACACACACACACACACACACACACGCATTGCCTACCTTGGTCTTTGAATCCCAAAGTTTGTTTGCTGATTTCTTAGTGTTCTCTTTACCTATGCCCTTTCGTAGCAAGACACTATGCTGGAAGTTATAAAATGTTAACTCTCGTATCAGGCTGATAATAATGAGGCCCCCTCACCCTTACACCAGCATTATTTTCCTGGGTAGAGTGGGAAAATTGCCATTTAATTTATATTTCAGAATCCTGATGGAAACAGTAGTCTTAATATTTAACCAGAGCCCATCACTGACCCTACTAGGGTATATTATCAAGATGCATTAGATCTGGCTTGGTTTTCTAACAAAATCATGCTGCCAGGTAGATTTACACTGCTCTATATATAAACTCACAGGAGCCAAGATATGTTACCAAAATGTAATATTTCACTGTGTAGAAACAGGCAATTTCCAGCACTAAATATGATGTTTGTGAAATGAAAATAAGCTATTCTAAACTGCTGTAAATCCACAGCCTGCCTGAATTATCACCAATTGAAAGCACTAGCAATGCATGGGCATTATAGTGTCGATTCTTTGAGTCAAAGTAATTCCAATCTGGAATTATACTTAGTAAAGCAAGAGTATAAAGAGCCCTAAGAAAAAGCAACATTCACCAAAGGGATTTGGTTGAAAAAGCAGAAACAATTCAACATGGCTCTTTCCCAAGTTACTTTATCTGACTAAATATACTTATTCCATCCTCTACTTAGGGAAGTGACAAATATGAGTATTAGAAATTATGTTACAGAGGAAACATTGCCTAACATTTAATAGGAAAAGCATTTTGTGGCCTTTTTATTATGGTAATCATTCAAAGGGATATGGGCTGCTGGGTTTTACAACTGAAACAAAGAGGGGGAAGGAAATGCCAGTTTTAATTATGTTTTATAAAATCCAGAACACCACCTCGATATATTGCCATGTCTCTTGCAAGAGACATAGTCACAGAGGGCTCTAAGGTGATCAATCTCTAACAGCACTACAAAGAAAACCTACTACTTATTCTGTCCCAGCTGGTCAGCTCTTCCTGACCACGAACCAGATAGTATTAGGAAGTAATGGTGATTGTCCGTAAAGGTAGCTTAACCTACAATGGGGAAAATAAGTGAATATCCATGAAATCATGGATAAATACAAAAAGAAAGCACAGAGGAAGGAATTAACAGTGAATGGAAATAAAAGAATCCCATGGTCTTGTAAAAATAACTTTGAGAGGCTAAAGCTTATTTTTCTCTCATTTTCCTTTTGTTGTTTTACGTGGGTGGTATATTGTTGTTAAAATTATATTATCCCTCATATCATTTTGCTAATAAGTCCACACTCTAAATCCATGTTGCTCTTGGATGCCGTATTTTCTTGCTTGATGAGATGATTGAATGTTTGCCACCTGTACCAGTTTCTGGGCTTTACTGGTCTCCTCATTGTGGCTATGGATTTGAATCAGTTGAAACATTCTAAGAAATGGGGACGGAAGCCATATTATTTAATGTGTGTATATCTTATTTTTCTCAAACTTGGTAGTCTGCTTAAGCAGCTTAGGTCAGAGCTTCTGGAATATACATCTTATATTTTGCATTTGCTATGATAATGACTCTGGCCTTTAATCTCTTGATTATATGACTGTCAAGAAATAGTTGCTTCTAATATTCCAGTTACCAGTCATTTCCTTTCTCTCAGGACGGAGACAATTCCACTTTCTGTGCTTCTCTTATTGAGCTTACTATGTCCTCTACCTCCTTACTCCTTTCTAAATAAAATGTTAATGTCTGAGGCTTGTGGCTTTTGAGTTGTTCATAAGAATCTAGAGCAGGTAGGCGGTGGAGTAGATAGAGTAATGGGCCTGAATCCAGGAAAACTCATCTTTCTGAGTTCAAATTTGACTTCAGACACTTAGTAGCTGTGTGACTCTGGGTAAGGAATTTAACTATGTTTGCCTCAGTTCCTCATCTATAAAATGAACTGGAGAAAAAAATGGAAAATCACTCCAATATTGGACATGACTGAAATGACTGGAAAAAAAAAAGAATTGTCTTAAATTTCTTGATTAAACCACATTTTTCAACATGGAAAGCTGTCCTTTTCTGTGCCCACCTTTACACTAACTTTGACAAGTATCCATGAACATACATGTTAATTTATTTTGTAGGAGCTAGTTGTTTTCTATGGAGTTCGTCCACAACCTTTATATTCATAGATGTTGGTAAGTGGGATATGGTTTATGTTCATGGTGCTGTTTGCTTTCTTTCATTATCAGCAGTTTAAGGTGAGATGGTGAGATGGGCAATTATCCTATGAAATGATGTGTCTTGCTACCTCTGGAAACATTGTAAAACCAACTCTTTAAACTCTTTATTTCATTTATTTGACCTCTTTAGGAGAACATGTATGCCATTTTAAATTTAGCTGGAGTTCTTCATATCTTCTAGTTTCAAGAGTATTCCTCTGAATGTGGCTTGATTTCTCTAGTACAGGAGTGTGGAACCTGCAGCCTTGAGGCCACATGTGGCCTTCTAGGTCCTTGGATGTAGCCTTTTGATTGAGTTCAAGTTTTACAGAACAAACCCTTTTATTAAGGGAATTTGTTCTGTGAAGTAACTACAGTCTAGTAATTTATAACGTTGTCAGACATTGGACAAGGATTGCACATTAAGATATCATTAGTTAAGAGGCTTACAATGAATAGATAAACATACTGATGGAGGTTTTATAAGGGATAGTTTTAGGTGTTCAGAACAATGCAATAGTTGAATCTGGGATAGCTATCCCTAGGTAACCTAATCTACTACTACAGATTTGGATGGGTAGCCCAGAGGGGGTGCAATCCTTAAGCTATTCCCATTTCTAGTGGTAGTTAGGTTATATAAGTTAACTTCCTTTCCTTTGCTATGGGTTATATAGCCTTTTCCTCAGCCCTTCTTGATGTTTGCCTTCCAAGTCCTATACCGCAACTGAGGACTGACCATTCAGAGCTGCTTTTCCTTTATAAGGGACTAATTCCTTTATAAGGGACTTCTAAATTAAATAGGAAAAATGGAGCAACCTCATTTACAACAAAATTCTGACCCACTCACAATACTCATTACATCTCTTTTCTCCACTTGCTTTCTGAGATTTGTTTTTCGGGGTGGAGTTGAATGGGAATGGTTGTGGTAGAGTAGTGAATTATATCAAATGGGGAGGCAGAGCCTCGTAGAGTGAAAGAAACACTGGCTCTGGAGTTAGAAGATTTAGGTTCTAATCCTGCTGGTGACAATAACTACCTGTGTAACCTGGGCAAATTGTTTAAACTCTAAGCCTTGGTTTCCTCATTTATAAAGTAAGAGAGTTACTTTTTACAGCTTATGAGATCCCTTCTAATTCTTGATATAATTGTGGGAACTGAAAAAAAAATGATTTCAGTTTGGAAATGGGAACGAGCATTAACAAAGAAATGTAAGTTACTTGAAAATAAGGATTGTTCATTAATTGTATGAATTGTATTTGTATATCCCCAGTGCCTAGTACAGTACCTTACATAGACTGGTGTAATGGGAATGGGAATGGGAATTTGAGAATCTTCCTTGCCCCTTAATAGACCTAATAAACTCTGCCCCCTGATAGGATGAATGTAATCACATGGAGTGTGTGGTGAGAGGAGTTTTGTTGAAGGGAAGCAGAGCCCACAGGAAGCTAGTAGTGAGAGCTAGCCAGACAGTGGGGGACAGAGGGCTCAGGCAAGGAGATAGAGAGTTTTATGAGAAAATATTGATCTTTTATTGGTTTGTGGGAAGGCTGAAGGATGGCAGGGCTCTCAGTGTTATTGTGGCTTCTGAATAACTTTGGTACTATGATGGAATTGGCTTATTTTTTATAGGATTGGGTTTTCTGGTGTCTAAATAAATGCTTCAGTTCTATCCTCTATCTGGAGAATCTAGTATATTTTGTGATCAAATGTACGATACTTATAGTTAAGGTCTTTATCATGATTGTGGGTGCTATAAATATTGCATTGGTGCTACAACTGGTCAATTAATAAATACTTATTGATTACTGATTGATTAGGAAATATATCTTGTAGGATTTGACCCTTGAGATGAGTTTTGAAGGGATTTAGGCATTCTAAGAGATAGGAATGAGAAAGGAAAGCATTCCGGGTATGGGGGGAAACCTTTTCAAAGCATGGACATGAAGATGACATGTTATGTAATAGAAACAAAGTAAGTCAGTTTGGTGAAAACCAGTATCGTGGGAATGAATGAAAAAGGCATTTATTAAGTGCTTTCTATGTGCAAACTACTGTGTAAAGCACAGGAGATACAAATAAAAAAGCAGGTAGTCCCCATTCTCTTAAGAAGCTCACATTCCAATGGGAAAGGCAATAATTATGGAAGCTTGCAACTGCAAATCAGGAGGAAAGTTCTCATGGTCATGAGGGTGAAGTGGAAAACAGATGGTAATGTTTCTTCTGTAATACCATTTCCACTGATAAAATCATATCAGTTTATGATATTGAACCATCTGCTAGTGTCAAGGACTTTGATGGCAAGAACTTTCTTTTGTGCATCTTTAGTAAGTATGGCTGTAACACTTAAGGGAACAAATAATTTCAGACACTACAGTGGAAGTTTAGATTTTCCCAAGGTTTTTGGACTTAGGGTTCTGGGTTATCTCCATTGGTGTTGGAGGGGAGATGGTGGTCAGGTTGGTTGTAGTGGTACAGACCAGGGTGCTTGTGTCCATTTGCCTTTTGGTGGCAGTAGATCAACAGTTGTTGCTTATATTAATGAGAAAAGTGCATCGAATGTCCACAATGATTTGACCCCCTCAATAATAACTGCAAAGGTACAGTGGTCTTGAGAGAAATGATGCTCCCAATAATCTTGGATTCAGGGTCCTTGGCTGTCTCTATAAGTATCTGAGGGTAGTTGGAAGTCAAGATGATGGTGATTTAACTTCCTTGGCTCATGCTATCTCTTGTGTCTTCCTTCACTCTAGAAAGATAGCTGGGAAATACATTATGGAGGATTTTAAATAGTAACAGTAAGAATTTGTATTTTGTCCTAGAGGAAATAATGAACTTTTAAAATTTAATAAAAAGGGAAGTGATTTGCCAGACATGAACTTTGAAATATCAGTTTAGCAGCTGTGTTTAGGATGGAATAGAAAATTGGGAGAGGCCAGAGGCATGAGTCTCAATATGGGAACTTTCGTAATAGTTCAAGGGAGAGGTGATGAGGGACTGAATTAGCGTAAGGAAGGGAGAAGATGATACAGATGGGAAGATGCTGTGGAATTGGAATTTTTAAGACCTGGCAACTGATGAGATATGGGGGTTAGGAAATATCGAAAGATGGAAGATGACTCAGTCTGTTAACTTGGTTGAGTGCAAGGACGGCAGTGCTCTTAACAGAAAGTTTTTGTTCAAATGCTGAATTGGAAGCCAGAATGCAAGGGGAGGTAAAGAAGTGGAAATGAGAAAGTGTAATAGCTTTTTTTTTGGCAGGGGGGAGAAGAGGTTGTGAAAGAGAAGATATATAGGAAGATAATTTGAGGGGATTTCAGGACTAGGCTTGTTAAAAGGTGGTAGGAAAAGAATCAGTAGATGAAGAGAAACAGACAATTAGAAAAAGAGAGGGAATAAAAAATAATCTTGTCTTCTTTCAAAGCTCAAGTCAGTTGCTAGTTCTTCCCTGCAGTTTTGCCTGATCTATCCTCCTTTGCCACCTCCCCCCTATTTTAATTGTTAGTGATATCTTTTCTCAATTTTCATTGCATTATATCTATTTGCATGCATAGGGCTATGGGATCATGGATTCAGAGTTAGGGTACTTAGAAAAGTCATGTCCAATCCCTTTTATTGCAGATGAGGAAACTGAGCCCCAAAGAGATTTGCCCAAAATCATATGGATGGCAACTGGGAAAAACAGGAAAAACAGGGGTCCTCTCATTCTATTATGTCAAGAAAAGGAGGTTGTAAGCTTCTAGAGGAGCAGAGGCTATGTCAGTTTTTTGAATATATTTCTCCTTTGCCTACCACAGTGCCTGTCACCTGGTAGGAACTTAAATGCTTGTTGCTGAACTGAATCAGTGTCAGGGTTTGGGGTAGATAGTGGAAGACTAAAAACCAGGTATAAGATTCATTCATATTAATGAAAGTCCCCTCACCTTAATCTAGCTGTTGCTGTGCTAAATTTTTGTAAAGGTCCCAAGGTGGGAGTGCATTTGTTCAGGGTGAAACTTGAATGGATGCTTCAGTTAGGTGTCCTGAAGCACTGGCTCAAAGGTGCATTTGCTCTTTTTGTCGAGTGACTTGTTTTATGGCTACATTCTGCAGTGGAAATCTCCTTCCATATAAACATATGTAATATATTACTCGTTCATATTATGAGTAGCCCAGCCTGGAATTGAGATTTGTATGCTGTGAGACACACAAAAAAGGGATATAATATTCTGATTTCTTTCTTTTTGGATTAGATACATATTGAAATATTATCAGTTACATGTCGTGTTTTTTATGCACAGTGAGAAACTGATTGTCCTGAGTCTCTCAGGTTTGATGGGCTGATAAAACACTATGTGACAATCAGGCTTCCCATTTTTCCTTCATGATTCAAGATGAATGACTCCCTGTCTGATTTGCCTGAAATGGCCTAAATTCCAACTCCTATCACACATATTCATGCCAGTGGATCTTGGGTTTAGTATTAAATATTCATAGGGATTCATTTGCCAGAGTTCTCCATTCATATAGGTAATAAGGGGCAAAGGGCCCACCTGGGCTGGAGTGAGGTTTTGCTGCTTATATAATCTTGGGCAAGTAATTTCTCCTTTCTGGACCTTAATTTCCCTTTCTATAAAATTATGAGACGGCACTAGATGATTTCCAAGGTCCTTTAGAGAATGAAATCCTTTGAGCCTGTCAGCTTTTCTTTCTCAAGGCACATGCATATTGCTTTTCTAATATTGGCCCATTCCTTTAGACAATTACCTGCACTAAGCTAATTATATTATTGTTTCTTTGGAGGCAATGGGGTTAAGTGACTTATCCAGGGCCACACAGCTAGTGTCTGAGGCCAGATTTGTACTCAGCTCCTCCCGACTCCAGGGCCAGTGCTCTATCCACTGCACCACCAAATTGTCCTGCAACTTCAACCCTGGGTCACTTCCACTGTATGCTTTTGTCTCATTTCATGCTGGGGAAGGGGAGTGCAGCCTGCAGCAAAGCAGTTTCTTAATGACAAGTTCCTTATGGTGTTGGAGATGAGCAGATACTTAGTACTTTAAATCTGCACTGAAATGGACTGAGTGTAGGCACCTGGGTCTCTACCTTGATGGAATAAGATCACAAGACAAAAACAGAGCCAGGGAAAACCTGGGAGTGAAGATGGAAGTTTAAAGTCACAAATTTTGCTTCCAAGAATGTTGTCTAGACTTAGGGGACCAGGCTGAGGTTTATGGAGTCAGAGATGTCAATGGGACTGCTTGATAGATTCGGTATCTGCTCAGCTGTATGATCTGTTTGTACAGGTTAAAAGGCACAGTGGAGAGAATGCTGGCCTCGCAGTCTGGAAGATCTCCGTGTTAATCTCTTCAGACAATTACTAGGTATGTGAGCCTGGGCAAATCACTTAAATCTCTTTCAGCTTCAGTTTGCTCACCTGTAAAATTGGGATAACAATAATATCAACCACATAGGGTTATTGTCAGGATGAAATAACATAGGAAAAGTATTTTGCAAACCTATATATATATAATGTCAGTGTTAGCTATTATTTGTACCCCATGATTTGGCCCCACCCTCCTCTTTTCCTTGTCTGCAGTGTCCTGACATATCTCTGACAATTTCCTTTATTCTAGGGCATCTCTCTTGAGTTCCATAATTTTGGTGGTAGGGTATATTCTTTCTGGTAACCTCAGACGAAACAGGTTGTGATGAGATTCTTAGTTCTTTTCTGAAGCCCATTTTATTGCTAAGTCGTTCCAGTTGTGCCTGACTCTTTGTGACCTCTTTTAGGGTTTTCTTTGCAAAAACACCAGAGTGATATCTTTGCCATTTCCTTCTCCAGCTCATTTTATAGATGAGGAAACTGAGGTAAGCAGGGTTGGTGACTTGCCCAGGGTCACACAGCTAGTAAGTGTCTGAGGCCAGATTTGAACTCAGGAAGATGATTTTTGCTGACTCCAGACCCAGCCCTCTATCCACTACACCATCAAGGTATCTTCATCCCTGCCCTCCCCCACAAACCTGAACTGCAGGAAACTTCAGTATTCCAAAGATTTAAGCATTGTCTTACTGGTGAATTTTTCTTCCCTCATGATCATCACTGGACTAGGGTGCAGGTGTGGAGAGTGCAGGTGCATTCTAGGCACATGTGCCAGCAGAGGCAGCAAAGGGGGAGAAGGAATGAACCTTTAGGAGGACTGGTAATTCCAGCTAATAGATCACAAGGCTGATTACCTTCTTCCCTGGGAATGGGAGCATTTCTTGATTGGCTATCTTACTGAAGGCGCCATTCATGCAGAATCTTTAGGTAATAATTGGAATCTTCCTCACTGATCATAGATGCCTATCAGTGCCTTGCTTGTATATCATCTTGGTGACCCAGAAGATGGCCCACATATCTGCCTGGAAGCATCCAACCTTCCTAGACAGCATCCACAACTGGGAATGTCATATCAATGTGTAAGGATCAGAAGTGATATCCGTAGTTAGTCTGAAATGGCATGTTTTCTGTAGAGGAGTAAAGTAAATTGTTTTTTAGCATTCAGCAGAAGTTAAGTAATTAAGTTGAGTGTCTTCGTAGTAGGTAATGTCACATCCTAAGTTTGTTGTTGTCCATCCTTCATTCTTGAAGAGGACCAATGACATCAGAAAGGTGATATCTTAACTTGTTCATGATTTGGATTTAAGTGAGGCAGAGTTGGGCAAAGACATCAGCCTTACTCCCTCCTCCAGAGTCATAGCAGTTCAGTGGCAAGAGTCAAGACAAGTGACAATGGCCCACCACGTACTCTTCTAATGTTTATACAATATATTAATTTTGTTCTTCAGACTATGCAGCTAACATGTGCATAGTAGGCAAGGATTGAAAATTTTGTGTCCGCTGTAAACTGCCTGAAACCCAAGAGTCTTTCCAGGTCCCCAGTGGAAGCCCCAGAAAAAAAGGATAGGAAATTCATTACAAAACTGTTAAATACGCTGAAACTTACTGTGGAAAAGTTTCTCTTTCTCTCTCCCTCTCTCTTTCTCTCTCTCTCTCTCTCTCTCTCTCTCTCTCTCTCTCTCTCTCTCTCTCTCTCTCTCTGTAAAAGAAAGGGAAAGAGAGAGTCTCCTCTTTGCCCATGTGTCCATCACCATCAGAAACATTTACTAGAACTATGGGATAGGGAACTAAGTAATTAAAATGCCCCAAAAAGGCCCACAGTTGCAATTATCATTTTCATCAGGGGAGTATACCTGCTTATATAGAGAGGAGGACTTTGATGTCTAGCTAGAATACATACATAGAACATAAGTAAAGTAAGGTCTATTGTAGCCCAGAGGTCTTCTGAATTTTGTAAAATTTGGAGTAATATGCTATAATTCTATGGGCAAGTAAATGACATTTTATAATGTGAAACCTAGAGCTGCAAACTGTATAAATATACCCAGCATAATTTGTAGGGAAGAACTAAAAATTTTAATGTGGAGGGAGAGGGGAAAAACAGCTTGTCCATTTGTGCTGAGTGTAATTTGTGTGGATGACTTTTTTTTGAAACTAAGAAAAGACTGTAATGGAAACATAATTCTTTTCCATTAACTTTGCTGACAATGGTGGCAATTTTGCCTCACTTCTTCTAGTGTTTGGGGAATTTCTTTAGGTTTCCAATCTCAGGGTAATTTACATTATCTATCCCTAGTCAGAGGCCGCTGATGGTGCAGTGAGGAGAGCACTGAGCCTAGAGTCAGGGAGACCCGTGTTCAAATCTGTCTTTAGACACTTACATGTGTGAACCTGGGCAAGTCATTTCATCTGTTTGCCACAGTTTTCTCAACTATAAAGCAGAGACAATAATAACATTGACTTTGCAGGGTTATTGTGAAGATCAAATGAGATAATATTTGTAAAAGGTGCCTGGCACACAGTAAGCACTATGTAAATGATTATTCTCTTCCCTCCCTAGTCAATGGTAGTGGGAAATTTGAACTGTGAGAACTCAAATGAAAGGGTATGAATGTTTTTCTTAGCCTCAAAGCAGACTCGTTATAAGGATATGGAGACACCTTGTGTGAGCCAAAATGGAGTAGAGGTAAATGGAGTTCAGTAACTGTAACTTAGGTGGGAGTGAAGGCTAAGGAGAACTCTGGTTGAAAAATGCTATTGACGAAGGCTTATTGCTCCCAAGCATGCAAACTCTTCTTCAGAGAGCACAATTCTGATAGGCTGGCCATATTGTTCACATGAAAAATATATGCTTGCCAGAAAGACTAATTTATGGAGCACTTGCAACGGGCAAGCATTTACATAGTGGTCGCAAGAAGTGATACAAGGACACTCTCAAGGTCTCTCTTAAGAACTCTGGAATTGATTATGTGATTTGAGAGACACTGGCACAGGACTTCTTAGCAAAGTGTGCCCACATCAGAGAAGGTGCTGCTCTCTATGAGCAAAGAAGAATTGAAACAGTTCAAAGGAAAGAAAGGATATGCGAATTTAGAGTATTCACCTGTAACGATACTGGGATTTGAAGATCTTCCACGCCCCTTGAGCTTGCTGATGTAGCAGGAAGGGGTGGAGCAAGAGAACGCTGGAACCAAGCTAGTCTCCGTGCAGTGCTGACTGGAAGCGGCGGCAGAGGCAGTGGCTGCGGTTGCGAACTCCTTTTGCTTTGAGCAGGGCAGAATCTCTGCTAAGGACTCCTGCTG
>CM053582.1:188113940-188132582 GCA_028627135.1 Pseudochirops cupreus | reverse complement strand
GGAGGGGAGAAAATCTGAAACTCAAGTGATTGTGGAACTGAATCTTGTAAATTAAAAGTAAATGAGTAAATAAAAAAAATTAAAAAAAAAAAAGAATACTATAATGAAAAGAACAATGAACCAAAACCCAAGACCTTGGAGACTTGAACCCACCTATCACTGACTAGTATAAAGTTGGGCAAGTTGTTTAATCTCTCTTAGCCTTGGTTTACTCCTGCATTAGATTTAGATAAGATTTAGATTGACATCAGATGATCTCTAAGGTCACTTTCAGCTCTAATATTTTTATGACAATGAGCTAATTAGTATAGAGTAAATAATTCGTTTACCCCTCCCATATAGCACATCGGCATTCAACAAATATCCTTAGAGCATTAGCGTATGTGTGGGTGTGTGTGGGGGGGGTGTACACACATATATATGTATAGATGGGTATATGTGCATGTGTATAGATATGTGTACAAATATTTATCTGTATATGTGTGCATGTACACACATACATATGCATATTATATAAGTCCACACACACATATATCTTGTTTGTCCATAGTTGCTTCCTATTGTTGTCTCTCCTATAAGCTTGAGCTCCCTGAGGGCAAGGACTGTCATTTACCTTTCTTTGTAACTTCATCATCACATGAGGAATACTTGACTGACTTACTGATTGACTTGGAGAGGGAGTTTCTTTACCTATGATTTAACTATCCCAGGGAAATCGTGGGTCAGTCCCTATCTCTTAAAAGCATTAACTCAAAGGGATGACTTGTCTAGAAATTTAAGGATAGAGATAAACTAGTAAATAGGGGTTGGAACTAGGTGTGAGGGACTTTAGCATCTTTGTCAGATAGGGAACTGCCTTCACCCACCATCTTTCTCACTGTAAGACTATCTTCTGACATTACCTATACAAGTATTGCTGAACCCAAGTGATGGTATCAAAGGCTAAAGAAGTTTCTGACTTCCGTCAGATTTAGATGCTCTGCAAGTATCTAGTTAATCTCTACAGATAACTCATCATTTTTTTTTAAGTTTAAGATTCTAACACATAAAATATCTTTGAGCAGGATCATTCCCTCTTCACACATGAAATTAATTGTCTATTAAATATTTGTAGAATTCACTTGTATACCCATGAAGCTTATTCAGGGGTTCTTTTTTTTTTTTCTAAGATAGTTATTTAAGTATTCTATTTCCTCTTCTGTTAATTTGGGTAATTTATGTTTTCATATTATATTTTAGTAAATAAACTTCCATTCATCTATTATTAGCATATAGTTGGCCAAAATAGCTCCTAATAATTGCTTTAATTTCATCTTCATTGGCTGTGTATTCACCCTAATTTAGTTTTCTTTCCTTTTTTTAATCAAATTAACCAATGGTTCATCTATTCCCCTCCCTCCCCATAAAACCAGTTGCAGCTGATTGGGCACTCAAAGCAAACTCTGAAGCTGAGATTCAACACAGTATGAATTGATTTTCTGCTGTTTATACTAATTTCGGTCTAACAATTAACATCAAGAAAATATAGATTCTCCACTAGCCAGCATCACACCATCCATACATGAAACCATTATTAATAACAAAATGGAGGAATTTTGAATATTGTGAATAAGCTCACTTACCTTGGCGGGATACTTCCCAGGGAGGGAAACACAGATAACGAGGTTGATTTGCACTTTGCTAGAGCTAGCTTGGTGTTTGGAAAGTTCTGAAGGAAAATGTAGGAAAGAGGAGGTATAGATTGCCTACCAAAATGAAGGTCTACAGAGTCAATTGTGCTGGCCTCATTGCTGTAAACCTGTGAAACCAAGATATTTAAATTGTCCTAGAAAGATTCTGAAGATCATCTGGCAAGATAAAGTACCAAATACTGAGGTCCCTTCTTGAACTGAACTGCCAAGTATTCAAACCCTAATGCAAAGAACACAACTCCAATGAGCTAGCCATGCTGTATGAATGACAGACATACATTTGCCTAAATGACTATTTTATAGACAACTCCTGCAAAGCAAATGCTTACGTGGAGGTCAGAAGTGACAAAGGGACACTCTCAAAGTCTCTCTGAAGAACTTTGGTATTGATTGTGAGACATGGGAGATACTGGCACAGGGCCACCAAACATGGCATGCCTGCATCAAAGAAGGTACTGTGCTCTATGAGCAAAGCAGAATTGCAGTAGTTCAAAAGAAACGTGAGATGTGCAAATCTGTAGATATCTCCACTCCAAAGGCTCATATGGACTATCTGTGTCTGACCTTTGGTAGAGTCTTCCAAGTTTGTTTTGGTCTATCAACCATGTTGGACACTGTATTTTGACACCCAACTTACCACTGTCATTTTGGTCCTCTTCAGGTATGAAGGACAACAACCAATTGGGGAATGTATTGTATTCTTACAAGTTCTCTCACTTATCCATATATTTGAGAAATGAGGCCTTTATCAGAGAAACTTGCTGTAAAAACTTTCTCCACAGTTATGATTACTGTGTGTTTCCCCCCAACCTATTTCTTCCATATATCCTTCTCTCTCTCTCTCTCTCTTTCTCTCTCTCTTTCTCTCTCTCTCTCCCTCACTCTCACTCTCTCTCCCCCTTTTCACCCTGCCCCTCTTCAAAAGTGTTTTGACTGCTGCCTCCCCAAATCCTCCTTGTCTTCTATCAGTCCCTCCCCTATCTCTTATTTCCTTTCCTCCTTACATACCCCTAGGATAAAATAGATTTCTATACTCTACTAAGTGTGTACCTTTCTCTAATCAGAATTGGCTCAAAGAAGGGGTTTTTTTTGGGTCATGTTTTCTTCACAACACAACTAATATGGAAATATATTTTGCTTGACTCCTCATGTATAAGCTGTTTCAAGTTATTTGCCCTTTCAATAAGGGAGGAAGGCAAGGAGGGAGAGAATTATGTTAAAAATTGATTTTATAAATAATTGGGGAAAATAAAATATTTTTAAAAGAGATTATTGATTCTATCGATTTTTCTTTGATTCCTCATTCTTTGCTATTAGATCATTTAGTTTCCAATTAATTTTTAATCTATACCTCCAAGGCCTTTATTGAATGTAATCTTGTTGCTTTATGGTCTTAAAGAGGTATATGTAATATGTCAGCATTTTTGAGGCTTTAAGCCCTATTCATGGTCAATTTTTTAAAAGGAGTCTGTGTACCCTTGAAAAAAGGTACATTTCTTTCTATCTGCATTCAATTTTCCAAACAGGGTCTTTTATATCTCACTTTTCTATATTCTGTTCATCTTAACTTTTTTTCTTATTTTATGATGAGATTTATCTTGTTCTCAAAGGGGTAAATTGATATCCCCCACTAGCACAGTTTTACTGTCTATTTCCTTGTACAACTCATTTAATTTTCCCTTTAAGAATTTGGAAGCTATGCTGTTTGGTGCATATTGACACTATTTCATTACCTATGGTGCCTTTTAACAAATACAGTTTTACTCTGTTTATAGCTTATTTCTGTTAATTAGGTCTATTTTTGCTTTTGCTCTGAGATCATGATTGCTATATCTGCCTTTGTTTCTTTTTTTTAATTTAATGAGGTATAATAGATTCTGCTTCAATCCCTTAGTATTATTATTATTATTATTATTATTATTATTATTTTGGAGGGGAGGAAGGCAAGGCAATTGGGATTAAGTGACTTGCCCCAGGTCACATAGCTAATTAAGTGTCAAGTATCTGAGGCTGGATTTGAACTCAGGTGACTCCAAGGCCAGTTCTTTATTCACTATATTACCTAGCTGCCCCTCTATTCCCTTATTTTAACCTTTATTTAACCCTGTGCCTGTTTCAAATGTGTTTTCTATAAATTACATATTGTTGGATTTTGAGTTTCTGACCCATTATACTATTCAATTCTGTTTTATGGTTCAAGTCATCCCATTCACTTTATTTTTTTTTTTTGGAAGGGGGAGGCAATTGGGGTCAAGTGACTTGCCCAGGGTCACACAGCTAGTGTCAAGGATCTGAAATTTATTTGAATTCAGGTTCTCCTGACAACAGGACCAGTGCTCTGTCCACTGTGCCACCTAGCTGTCCCCATCCCATTCACTTTCACGGGTATAATTACTGCATATTTCCCTTCATCCTATTCTCTTCTGTTTAGCCTTCTTTTTTTTACCATGGCCCTCCTAGAAAGTTTTTTTGTTTTTTTTGTTTTTTTGTTTTTTGCTTCTGACTACTGTCTCCCTTAATCTTCCCTCCCTTTAATGACTCCTTCCTTTCTCTTATCCCATTCACCTCCTACTTCCCTGTTGGGTGGAATAGATTTCCATACCCAACTAAAGTGTGTGGAAATATTCTTCCTTCTTTGAACCTTCTCTTTGAGAGAAGGTTCCATTTTCCAGCTCCATTTCCCCCTCCCTTCACCCTATTTTCCTCTCCATTGTAAAAGAGAGACACACATTCCTTGTGTGCCTCTCTTATGTGAGATAAGTTCCCCCCATTCTTTCTCTATCTTCTACTTTCTCCCAGCACTTTAGGCTTCAATTTATCCTTTGGGATTATTCAAACATAAGAGACTCACATCCATGCCCTTTGTCTAAGATCTCTTCTAACTACCTTAAATGATGATGAAGTTCATGTAGTTTACATGTATCATTTTCCCTGTTGGGAATGTAAACAATTTAATATCATTAAGTCTCACAATTTCTAATTCACGTTTAACTTTTTATGCCTCTCTCATTTCTTCTTTTGGAACGTCAGATTTTCTATTTGGCTCTGGTATTTTCATCAGGAATCCCTGGAAGTCCTCTATTCCACTAAACGTGCTTTTCCCCCCATTAGATTATATTTATTTCTCCTGAGTAGGTTCTTCTCGTTTGTAATTGCAGCTCCTTTGTCTTCTGGAATAGTCTATTACAAGCCCTCCTCTTCTTTATGGTGGTAGCTGCTAATTCTTGTGTGATCCTGACTGTGGCTCCATGATATTTGAATGGTTGTTTTCTGGCTTATTTCAGTACTTACTCCTTGACCTGGGAGGTCTAGAATTTGGCTGTAATATTCCTGAGAGTTTTCCTTTTTGCAGTTTCTTTCAGAAGGTGATCAGTGGATTCTTTCCATTTCCATTTTTACAGGTTTCCTTTATAATTTCTTGACATATGATATCTAGGCTATTTTAAAAAAATCATGGTAGCTTTAAGGTAGCCCAATAATTCTGAAATTGTCTCTCTTTGATCTGTTTTCTATTTCTGCGTAAAAGCTGGGCCCTGCTTACTTCTAAGGTGGGGAGGTTGTCACTGTCCTGAGCTTCAGACTTTTTTCTCCTACTGTTTTCACAGTTAGTTCTTGAGTCCTGTAAGTTTCCAGGGCTTCCAAGGTGGTATGATCTGGAGCAAGATGTTGTCACTACCCTCTTGGTCTACACTCCAAGCTCCTGCTGCTTTGTGAACATAAGCACTCCTCTCCACCCTAAAAGTATGAACCAGAACTTAAGCCTGTGCTGTCTTGAAACTTCAACCATTTCTCTCCACCCTAGGAGTGTGATTTGGACCTGGGTTGGTGCCTGATCCTGTGCCCAGTTCTAGAACATGGGTCCTCTGGAATCTCTTTCTGGATGGGTGTTCAATCTCCTTACTGTTCCTGAAAGCTTCTGCCATTGCTACTGTGGCTAAAGTAGCCCGCCAGGCTCCCAATTGGTGGTGCTGTACTCTGCTCCCAGCCAAGCCCTCTATCCCCATGCCACAGACCTCTCCTTCTGTCTTTCAAAGCTGTTCTGTGCTAGAAAAATGTCTCACCTCAACATTTTGCTGGTTAGGTTCCTTTGTAATTCAATTTGATATGTTATTTTTAAGTTTTTTAGAGGGAAAGGTTGGAAGAGTTCAGCTAGAGTCCCCTTTACTCCATCAACTTGGCTCTGCCCCTGGTGAAGAGTTTTTCAAATTTAGCAAGGGAAGTCCTTGGATGACAGACACATATAGTTCATTTCTGGCTTTTCCAGTTCTCAACAGCTTTCTGACTTTTCATACAACCTATTAGAGCTTGCATTCCCCTCACATAGCTTTTGAAAAGACAGGGTCACTTCGAGGCCTCTGACAGACCGTCATAGGTGATGTTTATCAATTCTATAAAATCAAATGGCTGTAGAATAAAGAAATACCTTCTGTAAAACTAGGAGGTTGGACTAGATCAGGTGTTCTTGGCCATTTTTATGTTATGGACTCCTCAGACTATGGAACCCTTCCAGAATGTTGTTTAAAGTAGAAAATGAAATTAACAGGATTACAAAGGAAACAAATCATATTGAAATACGATCATCTTTTTTTTTTAATTTTCTTCACCCCAGACTGAACTCTTAGACTCAAAAATGGCTGAGGTGTCTCTTGGCTCTAACATTGTTGCTGTAGAATTCCTTCCCACCTACAGTCAATATCACACACCTATTACTTTCTGAAGGTATAGTCATGTAAGAGAACCAGAGGCACCATAATAACTTGCTGCACAGATCAATGTAGATCATAAACAAAAATGCCTTTTTATTCTTTCAGTTAACAACCAATTTTCATGATCTTTGCTTATGCAACTGTAAATGTCAATTCTCATTCGGAAATATCCATTTCCTTTGGAAATTTTGCTAGAATATCTGACCCTCTAAGGCATTACAGTGAGGTCTGTATATCAATCACTGACTTTCTGTGAAAGTATTTTTTTTCCTCCCTGAAATTTATTTGACTTTAATGCTTATACCCAGTGAGTTCTTGATCAGGCATTATGGCATAGAATAAAATGGAAAGACTTCTCAGGTTTTATTATGCCCTCCACAATCCTAAACCCTCAATTAAGTCCCTCTCTCACTTTTCTCTTTGTCAGGTCACATATCCCTCTATTCTGTCATTTTTCATTTCCTGTATGAGTCCTGTCAGAGCTATAGCCCTCTTCATTGCCCTCTCTTGAATGCTTCGGTTTTTGTCTGAAAGTTTCAACTTCTAATGCTTCAATGGCAGCATTTTTCAAAAAGTTTCCATATGGCTGTAAAAGTGTTATAAGATATTGTATCTTGCTTCTATCATTTATTCATTCAATGGATATTTGTGGCACCTGCTCCTTGCTTTGACATGCAGAGAACCTCTAGATAAGCTACCTGATGTTTGCTGCAAGAAACAACAGGGCTGATCCTTTTCTATTTTCCATTTTGTTAGAAGTATAATTCAAGTGTTGCATTAGCTATGAAACATGGAACACAACAGAGTCTGGACAACTGAAGTAGAGCCCAAGTTTTCTTAAACTGTGTGTCCATGAGCTTTAAAAATATATATTGATGGATTTATTTTAAGAGAATTGGTTTCCTATGTAATGCTATGTATTTTATTTTATGCATTAAAAAAAAAAAACATTATTCTCAGAGCAGGTAGGGGGCTCAGTGAATAGAGCACTGGCTCTGGAGTCAGAAGAACCTGAGTTCAAATCCAACCTCAGACATTTAACACTTACTAGCTGTGTGACCTTGGGCAAGTCACTTAACCACAATTGCCCTGCCCTTCCCCCCTTCAAAAAGACCAAAAAAAGACCCACATTATTCTGTGAAGGAGGGGTTATGTAGATTTTCATCAGATGCCAAAAGAGTCCATGATGCAAAACAGTTAAAAACCCTTAAAGATGATAGCCCAAAAAGCAATGGTAAGACATGGCAGGCCTAAACAAACCACAATACATTCCAAATAAAGAATTATGAAAGAAAATCAGGCAGCATATAGTAATGGATAGAGCACTTGACTTTGAGTCAGGAAGACCTGAGCACTAATTACACCTCACACACTTATTAGCTCTATGACTTTAGGCAAGCCACTTACCCTCTTTGGCCACAATTTATTCATTTCTAAAATTAGGGGGTTGAATGAACTCAGTGCCCTCTGAGATCCCTTCTGTCTCTAAATCTATGATCCTCTGATTAAGTGACCCTAAGAACAAAGAAGATGGATTGGTGTAGCACCAATGCAATATTTACAGTGCCCATGATCATGGGGTTATAAAGACCATGACGGTCACATGTAAAATCAAGGAATAGATAGCCCATGTGACCCTCTGGTATCCTTGCAAATATCGAGAGGATTCAAAGGAGCCCCCTTCCCCTAAAAAAAGTTAGGTGAACCTCCTGTGGTAATGAATTAGAAGACAAAACCAAAAACTAGAAAAGATGGGCAGGCACTGAAAGATTCTGATCTGTATCATGGGAGAGAGTAAACACATTTATTAGATGATAAATCCATTGGGACAGAGGAAGAGGAAGAAGAAGAAGAAGGAAAATATCAATAAGACTCTTACTTATTGGAATACTAAAATTATTTTTCAACATTTTTTGAGCATATATAGTTATCATCCTTCCTCACAGACGTCTTGTGTAGCAACGAAACAAAGTGAGAGCTTTGTTGTCTTACTTTGCTTTGTGGCACAGACACCTCCAGAGAAAAAGCCTCAGGAAAGGGGGACATGGTTTTATCACTGAATTGTAGATACAGCTCTATGTTTTTGTTTTTACTGGTTTTTTTAACAAAAGGAAGGAAGAGGAGGATGAAAAGGTGAAGGAGAAGAAGAAGAAGAAGAAGAAGAAGAAGAAGAAGAAGAAGAAGAGGAGGAGGAAGAGGAAGAAGAGAAAGAGGAAGAAGACGAAGAAGAAGAAGAAGAGGAAGAGGAAGAAGACGAAGAAGAAGAAGAAGAAGAAGAAGAAGAAGAAGAAGAGGAGGAGGAGGAGGAATAGGAAGAAGAGGAAGAGGAAGAAGAACAAAAAAGTTCTCAGCTAGAAGCTAGTCTGGAGAACATGACTTACGGCATTCATCATCACCTTTGTCAAGTCAGATATATATATCAGTGGTGTCAAACTCAAACTGAAATGGGTAACACTTAGCCATACATAAGGATCCCTGCCAGCAAAAAAATTGCCTTAGAAAATTGCATATAAACGTTGTCTAAATTCTATTGCATTTTTACTTATTGTGTTAAATATTTCCCAATTACATTTTAATTTTGTTCAGCAGGATTCTAGGTGACATGCTACTTATGGGCAGTGTATTTGACACCTTTGATATGCTTCCTCTCTCATAGAACCTTAGTTTTAAAGTTGGAAGACACTCTGAATATCATTTAGGCCAACCCCTTCATTTTAAAGGTGGAGGAAAGTGATGCCAGAGAGGTTGACTTCCTTATCATTACCCAAGTAGTCACTGGCAGAAGCTGGATTTGAAACTAGATCCTCTGACTTCAAACCCAGAACATTTTTCTGCTGCATCTTGTTCTCTTATCCACACTGATTTTAGGGGATTAAAACATGGCATACACTCTCCCTTTTTGGACTCAGTAATTTCATGTTTAACTAATGAAGACAGTTATTCTCTGGTGGGGTGCTCTCTCTTCCAACAACCCTGCGCCTGCCAGAGGCTTATGTCTGCACTAGGTATTTAAATTGTTCGTTGGGATTAGTGATAAGATGATGTAATCAGAGATGTGCTGGAGCCAGCTCAAACCAACTCTAAAAGCCAATTGTTAAACTTTCAGGGTAAACATTTACACCTCAGAAATTGACACATGCCACAGATCAAGGCTTAATTTATTGCTTTGTTGATTGTCTAGACTCAGGAAAGTGATGGGGGGAAGTGTTAAAATGCAGAATAAACTTAAAATGTGTGTCAGACATACTTTTTTCCTCAGATAAACATTTATAAGCACACCTTTGGATGTAGGTCCACTCATTCTTATATGCACATTTGTACAAACAGATTTTCAAAATTTCATATTAGACTCAAATGCTCACATAGAAAGTTTTGTCAATAGATTGGTACATTCATCTTTTTCCAAAATAATAGCCAGTGTTTATTTTATTTAGTGTGTTTGATAAATATACATTTTGTCTGCAAGGAAAAATATCTTTCTGTATGTGATTAATCAGTACTGTGATTTACCAAAATACCATATTGTTAGTGTTATAAAGAGTGCTTAGAAATAAGGAGTGTTTGGTAAACAATCTCTTTAACACTTTTAGTCCAACATTCAGATAAAGACTCCTGGCAAAAGGAAAACAATCTATACAGATTTACAGAACTATTTTTATGTGAGGTGCTATTCTAAATACATGAGGTACAAAGCTGTACTAGACACTCTCTACCATTCTAGGATATTAGTCAAGAATATGACATGTACAGAATCCATAACTCAGTAAGTATTTCTTAAGTATCAACTATATGTCAGGAACAATGATAAGAGCTGGGGATATAAATGCAAGGATTTAAATCATAGATTCCCAAAGTGGGTGATACCACCCGCTGGGGGAGGGTAGCCTGCTGGAACAATCCGGGGGGGGGGGAGAGCAATCATATAGTTAGGTGCAATTGGGGGTATTGAAGAAAAATAAGGGGGCTGTGGAAGCATAGGGAAAGAAGAGAAGAGAAGAAAATTTCGAAAACACTTCGTACATGCTTCATCTGTTGTACAACAGAGTTAAAGTAATAGTGATTACATTATTTTCCAAATAAATTAACAAAATGCAAATTGTAACTGATCAGTGGTCAACAGGTCTTAACAAGCAAGTGTTGGCAGGGAAGCACGTTGCACATTGTCGGAAGTCCAGCATGCATTAAAAGGAATATGTATAGTAATGACTTGTTTACAATACAATACTATATACTGTATACAGTTACATGACACAATATCATGTCATCTAAATTTCAATGCAGGTAAAAAGAAACAGATTTACAACGAATTATCAAATTTCAGATGAGTCATTTTTTTAAAAAAATATATTTTATATTTTTTTGAAATGACACAAATTAAAAAAAAATAAAGCGTTAAAGAAACTAGAGTTCCAGGGGAGCACTGAGTAATTTTTTTTAAAGGTTGCAGTAGAACAAATAAATTTGGGAACCTCAAATTTAAATAATTCCTAATCACAATGAGCTCATTTTAATTGGAAAGATAACAAGTACATTCCAAAATACAACATAAATATGAAGTATATAAATATATTCATGTATAAATATATGTACATATATTTGTATAAAGTAGTTAAATAAAATGTGCAGTGGGGGAAGGGGGAGAGAATTAAGAAAGACTTCATGTAGAAAATAGTGCCTGAATTGCATTTTAAGGGAAGAGAGGAACTCTATGAGGCAAGGCTAAAGAGAAAGTGCATTCTAGGCATGGGATCGTCAGGGTTAAACCACAGAGATAGAAGATAGAATGACATGAATGAGGAACAGAGTCCAGTTGGCTGTATTCTAGTGTGTGGAAGGGAAAGTAATACCAATTAACTAGAAAGGTAGATTGAGGCCATGCTGTGTAGCGCTTTAAAAACTAAATAGAAGATTTGTCCCTAGAGATTGTAAGAAGCCACTGGAGTTGCCTGGGTAGTAGAATTAATGGTCAGACCTACATTTGAAGAAAATCATTTTGGCAACAGTGTGAAGGATAGCTTGAAGTGGCAAGAGACTTGAGGCAGGGAGAAAAATTAGAACGCTGTTGAAAAAATCTAGGAGAGACATGATAAAGGTTTGAACTAAGGTCTTATCTGTGTGAGTGGAGAGGAAGGGCACATAAAATGTTGTGAAGGTAGAAACAGTAAAATAGGGCAACTAAAGGGATACGTGGGGTGATGGAGAAGGAGTAGTCAAAAGTAAAGCTGATTATTACTCTGAGACACTGGAAGAGTAGCTTTGACAAAAATAGAGAAATCTGGAAGTAGGCAGCACTTAGGGCAGTGGTTCTCAACCTGTGGGTCGCGACCCCTTTGAGGGGGGTCGAACAACCCTTTCACAGGGAGCGCCTAAGACCATCAGAAAACACATATTTCCAATGGTCTTAGGAACCGAGACACTGCTCCTCTATCCGTCTCCAGGCGGGTCCACCCACATGCAGATACAGCCACATATTAAAGGGTGGTGGCATTAGGAAGGTTGAAAACCACTGATTTAGGGGGAAAGAGAATGAATTTAGTTTCAAATATGTTTTTATTTTAAGATGTCTTTGGGACATCCAGTGTGAAATTTCCAGTTGGCAATTAATGATCCAGGACTGAAGCTTAGGGAAGAGACTGGGGCTGGATGTTTAGATCTAGGAGTCATCTGCATGGAGACAATTGAAGCTGATAAAGTGACAGAAAGGTTATAGAAGAGACCTACAGAAAGAACTTTGAGGAACACCCACAGTAAAAGGGTGTGGTGGGTATGGATGAGGAGACTAAGAGGAGTTACCTGACAGACTAGGAGATAGTAATGTCACAAAAATGCAAAGAGAAGAGAATATCCAGGTGGTCAACAGTAACAAATGCAGCAGATAAGTCAAAGAGAATTTGACCTGAGAAAAGACCATCAGGTTATGCATGGTGGCTCATATCTGGGGGTGTGCCGTTCTAACCTACAAGAGGGATAAAGCTGATCAATGATCTATACTAAATACGGCACCAATACAGTAAGTATCCCAAAGCAGAGAGGCTCAAGCCTGCCTAAAATGGCTGGAAAAGTAGAGCAGATTAAAACTTCCATGCTAATCAATATTGGGATCAGACCTAAGTGACCACTCACCACTGTACTTTCTGCCCACGCAAGAAAGGGAAACCTAGTCTTAAAAAAAAAAAAATCAGGGGACAGCTAGGTGGTGCAGTGAATAGAGCACTGGTCCTGGAGTCAGGAGGATCTGAATTCAAATCTGGCCTCAGACACTTCACACTTACTAGCTGTGTGACCTTGAGCAAGTCACTTAACCCCAATTGCCTTCCCTGCTCAAAATTAAAAAAAAATCAAATTGGCCAATTAATTGGTAACTTTAGACAGAATAGTTTTAATTTAGCAATGAGATCAAAGGACTAATGAAAAATGATTGAGGTAGGCTCTAGTGAAAGTTTCTGTTTTTTTCAGAAATAGGAAGACTTGGGCATGTTTGAAGGCAGTAGAGAAGGAACCAGTTAACAAGGAGAGGTTGAAGACAGAGCCAGAATAGAGAGATAGAAAGGGTGACTGTAGATGCAACCTGCTGGAGAAAATGAGAGAAAAGCAAGTTCATGTTGTTTGGGTTTTTTTATAGTTGTTGTTGTTGTTGTGTTAAGAGAGATAATAACAAAATGTTAACAGTTGTTCAGAGGAGGGGAAAGATGATTTCTGGTAGTGACAGGCATGGGCAAGACAACCAAGATACCTATGATCTTGAACCTTATGTTCAAACCTGTGAGTTGTAATTACAATGTAGTCCTAGTAAAACGCAATACCCAATTCACATAACAGAAACTTATATTAGTTCGAGAGGGGATGTCATAGATCATTTAGAAAGTCTAAGGAAAGAGTACTAGATTTAGAGGCAGAAGGATCTGAGTTCAAATCCCATCATGGACACTTATTAGCTATGTGATCACAGGCAAGTCATTTTACCTCTTAGTGTCTTGGTTTCCTCATCTGTCACATAGAGATAACAATACTTGCACTCCCTATTTTACAGGTATTGCGAAGAAAGAATTTGCCAACTATAATGTACTGTATTTATGAGTAGTTATAGTTACTGAATTAAATTTAGAAGACTTGGGGGAGGGAGGGGTGTTCACGGTAGCCATATTCAGTTATTTGAAGGCCTGTCACAGGGAATGGATTAGATTTGTCCTACTTGACCTCAGAAGGAAAAAAACAAGCAAACAAACTAGAAATAAAGAAGCAAATTTAGGACATAAAGGAAAACTTCTTAACAATTAGAGCTCTCCAAAATTAGAATGAACTATCTTGGGAGGTGGCGGGTTTAACCTACTTGTTAAAGAAGGGATTCTTGTTCCATGAGGTTTGGGCTCCATAACCTTTGAGGTTCATTTACACTCTGAATTGCTGTGGTTATTAGTTTTTATCATTCCAGATGAAGAAATTGAAAATCAGAGAAGTGAAATGATGTAACCAAGGTCTCATTGCAGTTAAGAGCATAGCCAAGACTGGAACAAAGATCTTCTAACTTCTAGTCAACTGCACCAGATTGTTTTGTTTTGTTTGTTTTTTAGTTCATGAATTGAAGAGACAAGAATTTTGGTAAAAGCTCATCTGTCTGGAAAGAACCAGGTAGTAAAAAGTATCATGACAGAAACAGGCATTTCTCCTAGCACCAGTGAGAATGGAAATACCCCTAAAATAATATAGACTGTATATTAAAATTATTTTAAATAGAACGCCTATAAAAATCCCTATGAAAAATAAAATATTTTTCGAGTCTATTTGTATATGAAGGTGATAAATCAAAATTAACTAGCACTTTGTATTCAACCAAAACCAGAGGGAGCCTGAAAGCTATAATCCTTATAATAAGGAATAGCAAACAATCTGGAACTCCATAAAAGAAGTTACAATAGAAACAATAATTTAAACCCAGAAAAGTCATCAACAGCATGGAATATTATGTTGTCGCAATGATTTCTATGGCCTTTGCCCAACCCCATAAGTCCCCTGCTCTTTTGATATTAGTAATAAAAACTTGTACCAGGGTCCTATTCTTTTTACTTAAAAAAATAACCTTATGGTCATAGATTTAAAACTGGAAAAAACCTTCAAGGGCAATCAGTACGATACTCTCATTTTACACATTAGGACACCCATGCCCAGAGATATTAAGTGACTTGCCTGATGAAACAGGTAATAACCTGAGCCCCTGACTTCAAATGTAGTCTTCCCTACAATGCATCTCATAAGCCAAGTCTTTAATTTTGTGGTATCAAGCCAAGATAAATATTCTAATTTGTACCAAAGCTAAGAAAAATGTTCAGGAGGACAGATCAACCTGAGACAGGAGTGTTTAATTATGTATTTTCTAAAAAGTTCAGGTAATTTGCAGGGCAAATGGATTATAACTAACAAACAGGAAATGATATGGCAGTGATTGAACTATAGGGGATTCTGTGGTACACAGAGTCCATTCACTTTCTCTGCGTTCATATTTTGTATGCACACAGTTATCTATATGTTGTTTTTACCATTGGGAAGCTAGGTTGTACAGTGTATAGAGTATTGAGTTCACTTACTAGCTGTGTGACCCTGGACAAGTCACTTAATCCTGTTAGCCTCAGTTTCCTCATCTGTTAAATGAGCTGGAAAAGGAAATTGCAAACCACTCCACTATCTTTGCCAAGAAAACCCTAAATGGGGTAATGAAGAGTCAGATGTGACTGAAATGAATGAATAATGACTCTACCATTAGAATGAACAGTGTGTGTGTGTGTGTGTGTGTGTGTGTGTGTGTGTGTGTGTGTGTGTTTTCCCTTTCTTTGTATCCCTGCTGCTTAGCACCGTGTCTGGTATTTTGTAAGCACTTAATAAATCCTTGCTGACAGAAGTTCAGAAGGGACACAAACTAGCAGGGCAGGGTTAATACTGTCACATTAACTATAATAAATGTTTGTTGACTGACAAACTTACTGTAGCTTGTACACCACGGTGATTTAGGGTGTGTTACTTCAGAATAGTTAGATCGACAGGAAAACAGAAAAGAGACACAAATATTACTTATTAAGCGCTTACTATGAGTTAAATGCTGGAGATACAAGTACAAGCCAGAAACAAAGTTCCTGCTCTCAAGAATCTTACATTCTAATGGGAGAAGGCAGCACATCATGGAGAGATGGAGACGTGGAGATGACCAGAAACGGGCATGGCAGTCTTGTTCCAGGCAACTTAAGGAAAAGTTTACCTAGAAAACCCAAGAGCAGAGTCCGAGTCTGAGGTGGTAAGATGAGGATAATTGCAAGAATATAGGCAGTAAGGTGAAGACGTGACTGGGAAGCGGTGTGGAGGCCTGATTCCTGCCAGGATAAGGTCAAACTCACCTAGTAGACCTGAAAGAAGCAGGGGCATACGCCAATGTTCTGGTGTCCTGTGGGAGATCAATCAATTGCCTTTATTGTTTCTTGACATAAACAGGCCCATCATAATCCACAACCATTTGTTGAGTATCTTCCATATTGAGTACTATGCTTTGCTACAGAATCCCAAAAGCAATATAATAATCATAATAATATTAATAACCAATTATGATATGTAGCATTTATATACTTCTTTAAGATTTGCAATATTTACTCACTGGATTCTTACAACAACTCTGGGAGGTAGCTGCTAATGTACCATTTTACAGGTAAGGAAACTGAGGCACAGAGACATTAAGTGATTTGCCTGGCATCACAGCTAGCCAGTGTCTGAAACAAGCTTCAAAGTCAGGTCTTCCTAAATCTGAGTCCAGTACTCTGGGGCACCTGCCTGCCTAGTCAACAGAGCCCACTTACAAATGTTCTGTCATCAAACTGGAGAGGTGGGAGATATACACATATACATGTATATATATATATATATATATATATATATATATATATATATATATATGCCTATATACACAAGAATATATAAAAGTTTTTTTTTTAAAGTATAAGATCAGCTATGTGAGCTGTCTGTATAGACAGCTGTGATCCGGGAAGACTGGGTTAGGAATGCTCTTAAGTTGAACCTTGAGTGATCCAGTTTTCATTAAAATATGGAATCATCAAAGAAACCAAGAGTTAGAAGGCACCTAAGAATTCACCTTGTCATTAGATTAGAACCTTTGATTAGAAGCAAAAATACCTTCTACATCACTGATCATAGCATCTTTGAGTTAAGTTAGAAATTACTTTAGAAGTAATTTAGTCAAACACCCTCAATCTATAGATGAGAAAAGTAATGCCCAGAGTAATTAAGGAGAGGGCCACAAAGGACACACAGGTAAGCAATAATCTGTATTACAAAGAGAATGGGGTTTGGAATCAGATGACCTGAGTTTGAATCTTGGCTCTACATCACCATCACCATCATCATCATCATCATCATCATCATCATAGTTGACTTTGATATAGCACTTTAAATTTTGCAAAGCTCTTTGTATGAGTTATCTCATTTGATCCTTATAATGACCCTGTCAGGTAGGGTATTATTATCCTCATTTCACCAAAGAGGAAACTGAAGCTGAGGGATGCTGTAATATATCAAGGGTCACACAGCTAATGAGTCTAAGATTTAGACTTCCTGATTCCAAGTCCACCACTCAATCCACTTTGCCATCTAGCTGCCATGTGACTATGGACAAGTCACTTAACCAATCTGAGGCTCACTTTTTTCATCTACACAATGAAGGGCATTCTACTAGGTAAGCTCATAAGTCCTTTTCAACACTATATCTATGATACTATAATCCTGTGAATGGCAGAGTTAGTATTCCAGTCCAAGCCATCTGAGTCCAAATCCAAGCTTCTCTCTATTACAGCAACGTAACTCCCTAACAAGTAGAGGCATCTACTAAGAGAATCCCAGTGATGGATCTCACTGTGTCACTTCCAAAATGCTATACTCTGTTTTACTAATAGGAGATTTCTGTTCAGTTATACCATCCAATAGACTGACCATATTCTGATAACTAAGTATAATAAACTCCTATAGCAGGTTTAAAGTCCCTCTGTTTTTAAACATAATCTTGGAGTTCAGGGCTAAGTGGATCTTTACTTGGCCCTATACTATGGAAAACTTTTATCAATAATTCTAACTTTATCAAGACATAGATGGCATGACCATCAAATATGCAAATGATACAAAGCTGGAAGAGAATTGACTTTGTGGATGACTATACAGAAGCAAAAAGATTCTGACCCACTAGAGCAGTGGCATCTAATTCACATAGAAATTGGGGCCATTAGACAATACATAAGGATGTCTGAGGGCCACATTTGACTTAGAAAACCACATATTAATATTATCTATGTTTTATTATACTTTTATTTGTTTTGTTAAATATTTCCCAATTACATTTTAATCTGATTCAGGTTACATTTAGGAGTGTTGTGGGCTGTATTTTTAACACCTCCAGGCTAGAGCATGGAGTTGAATCAAATAAGATGAACTTCAATAGGGATAAATGTAAAGTTTTCCATTGAGATCCAAAGAATCATAATTATAGGATAGGAGGAACATGATTAGATGGCAGCTTGAAAAAACCTCTGGAGGTTTTGGTAGATTGAAATTATAATATGATGTAGCAATGTAATATTGCAGCTGAAAAAAGCTACTTGGGGGGGCGGAGCCAAGATGGCGGCGTAGCAGCATCAATATATAGCAGCTCTCACATAGCCACCCCAAAATACCCATAAAGCAGGACTCTAAACCAATCCTAGAACTCCAAAACGCACACAAAGATACTTCCCACTAAAGTCAGCTCAGCTACGAGGAACCATATCAGCACTGTGAACCAAAACCAGCCTGGCCTGAAGCCACCGCTGTGCCCCGGGGGCGGCTGGACGGGAGGAGCGGAGGAGCTTCAGGTGAGCGGATTAGCGGCAGCTGAGAGTGGGAATTGTGAAAAGGGGAGATAAGCAGTCTAGCCAGAAGGCCTCCAGAGCAGAAAAGCAAAAGGCAGAGGTTTTGCACCCGCCTTGGCGATGCAGCTTCCCGCCCGCGGCCTGCAGGCAGCAGGGGGACTGAGCGATTGTTCTCAGGCCAGAGCTATTGCGTTGAGCGGCCTGGATCCAGATCGTCGTCTTGGGCCTCGGTCTTGGAGTCCTCGCTATCCAGTCAGCTGGAAGTATATAGGAAGAGTTCCCAGCCTCTTCCTAAGAGCTATGGCAGCCGGGAGGACCCCAGCGATTTGGGACAGAGCTTTCCCTTCTGGAAGC
>CM053582.1:188043213-188113440 GCA_028627135.1 Pseudochirops cupreus | reverse complement strand
AGGCACTGTGATAGGGAGATCCATCCTGCCCTATTGGAAAGTCAGAGTGGTGAGGGGGAGGACATAGAAGATAGCAGATTGGGTGAGGGGTTATACAGTGGGATGGCTGTTTTGAGGTGTTGGGTAGGGGAAAGATGGAGAGAAAATTTGTAGCTCAAAATCTCGTGGAAATAAATGATGTAAACAAGAAAATAAATAAATTTTAAAAAAAGAAAATAACCCTCTCCATTCCCTATTACTTCATCCCACCCTCAAGGATAGGTGCCCTTAGTGACCAACACTTTCCAAGGTGAGAGGTGAATCTCCTCAAATTTCTGCTCTGAGTGCTGAGAGACACTTCAGAAGATTATCTTTTTGTGTTCTTTTCTTCCCCAGAGGATGTTGGCAATGGAGCTGCTGGCACCTTTTATTTTGTTGCATTTTGAAAACAGTCAGACCTAAAGGAACAGCCTGACCAGCTAACTAGTCAACATGACTACAGGACAACAATTGCATGTCTTCAGGGTTGGCTTTTCCCCACACACAATGTTTTATAAGTGAAATAGCACCTTGGTGAATATGATCATTACATGATAAATGCACTTCTGGGAACTGAAAACACTTTGCTGTGAGCTCACTGGCTCCGCATGTATGCATGTACGTGAGGGCAGGTGATTATCTCACAGCTGTAGTCCCTTCTTTCCTTAAGGCTTGTACTTTTCCCCTGGCTATCAAAGGACATTGGATACTAGGTGACTCTGTTCTCTACCATTCTGTGGGTACTTTCAGCAGAGAGAATAATACAGAAATCGGTATCTTGGATGCAGCCCCTCTCCAGTTCCCTCCAACACAATCCTCTTGGAACTGCTGCTGTAGAAATCATAGGATTCAGAGCCGGGAGGAACCTCAGAGGTTTTCTAGCCTGACATTGTCATTTCTCAGATGATAAGACTGAGGTCTGGAGGAGTTAAATGACTTGACCAGAGTTATATAGGTGGTAAATAGTGAAATCAAATATAATGTCAGAGTCAGCATATTCATTAGTTTTATTGAACTTTTTTTCCTTCTCTTTTTAATTTTTCCTCTTTGTTGCAAGGTATTTCTCCCTGGGTAGAGGAGTGGTGAAGCATTAGGGATATATTTATTATTTATTATTAGGGATATATTTATAAATGGAGATGGTATAAAAAAGCAGATATTAAAGACATTTTTTTAAACCAATGAAGCTGGAATTCAAACCCATGTTTTCTTACTCCAGATCTAGTATTCTTACTATTAGTCCATGTTGCAACTTCTAAATGGAAGAAATCTCTACCCTAACTACAGATGTATAGGTATCTGTGTACTTAGCATGGTGCAGCGGAAAAAACTCTGAACTCAGAGTCAGGATACCTGTATCCTAGACCTAACTCTGCCATAAACTTGTTGTGGAGTCTTGAATGAATTTCCCTGAGCTTTGATTTATTTCTCTTCAAAATTGTTTTGAGATGGAGGTAGACTGGAGGTCACCAAGAGCCATTGAACATGAACTCCTTATGGGTAGGGATTGTTTTTACATTTCTTTTTATCTTTAGGGCTTAGCAAGTGCCTAAGAATTCATAAGTATTTAATAAATGCTTGCCGAATGATCCTTTCCTGCTTCCAGCCAACAATAAAAATATTACTAATTTGACATTTACATAGCATTTTAAACCTTGCAAAAACTACAAATATTGCTGAGAGTACATCCCTTGATTCTCTCTAATTGTATCTGACAGGCATATAGGGAAAAAAATAGAAAGCCTTTTTAATCTACCACTATATTCACTCAGAATTTTTTCTTCTTCACAGTCTCCATTTCCTATTTTTGTTTTCCCTTATTTAAGAACTCTCTCAGCTTTCTATACTTCATCCAGAAATTTAGAGTATTTTGGTGATCAAATCTCCTATTTCTTTTTTAATTACTTTGGTTGAATAACTGAGAATTTCCATATTGGTTTCAAGGAGGCCTTAGACTGAATCAGCTGCATCAAGATTGCTTTACAAATTATAAGTAATTATAATTATAAGCCCCCTGGCTTGACACTGTCAATGTATTTTCACTCAAAAGGCAAAAAAAAAGAAAAAGAAAAAGAGAAAAGGACACATTTAGAGGCAACTGGAAACGTGTAGCCAGTGAATAATGTATATACAAAAAAGAACTTTGAACAAACATGCCAACATTCCATGCCAAGTCCTTTGTTTCTTGTTGCAGGTATAAATGTCTCAGGTTATAAATAAGAAGAGTGGGATAGCAGTAAACATCCATTTATGGCCTAAATGAAGATAACTTAAATGTAGGACGTGACAACCTGGAAGGATCGATCTGTAACCATTACTATGATGCTTTCAAGATCTCCTAAAATACTTTAGCAAACCACATCTATTTTTCGAAGCAAAGATTCTGAAGTTGTGGTATTTTTCATATTACTCCCGTCTATCAAAAGGCAAAAATAGATGAGGAGCCTTTTGGAAACTTTATAGCTCCTGTACTATCATGGAAACATGAAGCGGCTTTTAAGCTGGGTTCAAAACATTGTACCCAGAATTAGCCCTGCACGTGAAGGGAGAGGTCAGGGGATTACAATGTTCACTCTGGAACAAATGGTGTCGCAGCAGGGAGGAAGTCACAGGCTAATTGCATAATGCTACCTCACCCTTACAGAGAATTTTATAGTTTATAAAGCCTTCCCGTCCCAACAATCCTTTAAGTTAATTCAGTGTGTGAAACTGGGCAAGTCTCTACCCTCAGGGGTCTCCTAATCTGTAAAATGAGACATTTGGACTACATGACTTCTGTGGTATCTTCCAGCTTTAAATTTATGATCTTTTTCATTCATATAATTGTAGTTAGTACAGGTATTTTCATCTTCCTTTATATGGGGAAGAAACAGAGACCCAGAGAGATGAAATTACTTTTCTAAGATCACACAGTCAAGATTCAAAGCCAGATTTGAGGATGTCAAGTCAAGTGCTCTTTCTGTTAAACCATATTGTCTCGGAACATTCTTCTAGTGTCTAAAGTCTTGACACTGGAATAGATTGTAGGAATAGGATGACACATACGTGCTCGGCATATAATGTAGAATAATGCCAATCTCACATGAGTACACATTTGACACATTCCCCATTTTCGAAATGCAACTTTAATAAGGTTTGCAATGTTTTCAGTGGCATTCTGAAGTCATACTTCTGCATATGCATAGATTCAGAATAATATTTGGAAGCTGAGATTTGTCTTTTATTTTGGCAACCATTCTTCCTTTATTTCACACTATCCAGATCTTCACTGTGGATATCTATAGATTCCTCTACCCCCAAATCAGATAGTTTTCAGTCCTTTCTCAAGAAGTTCAGTACCTGGTTCATGGTCTTTCTTTCTAATCACAGTCTTCTTCTCCCCTTCTACATATGCCTGGAAATTTCTATATATATATAATGATGGTTCTTCAAACACCCTGTCTTTCTAATTTATCAACGTGCCCAATTTCTACAAGTTGCACTTTAACCCTACCTTGTGTCACACAAAGAGATAATAATACCCTTGATCTCATAATCCCAAAGTATTCTACCCACATAATAACTCAGAAATTCCTCTGACGATAGCTTCCTACTCTTCCTTCTTCTTTTATGCTGTACCATTCCTAGATTTCTTATTCAATCTTTACACTTGATTTCTTTGATCCTTTTTCCTATCACTGATAAAGCTTTTCCAAAACCAAACCTAGATTACTCTCACAATTCACCTTTTTAATTCCTAATGTCATGCAACTGAATATGGCTAGATATCACACAACTATGATGAATAGAACAACTACAAATTTGTTGTCTGATTTCAATTGGGTCTCTTGATGTCTTTCTTTGAATTCATATTGCACGTTCTCCAAGTGCTCTCAAACTTTTTCTTATGTTATCAATCCACGTACATTACTTTTTCTCAGCAGAAGCTTGTGCTTTGTACTTTACTGGTAAAATTGAGACTATCTATCCTAAACTCTCTTTTCCCTGATTCTACAACTCAAATTGTTTCAAGATAATCCCCCATTCTTTTCTCCTTTGCTCCAGTCTCAGAGAAGTGGTTTTTCTAGATAAGATTAACCTTTCTATTTTTACCTTTTATCCCATCCCTTCCTATCTCTGCTGGAACCTTGCACCTTCAACCACACCCTTGCTTTTTTTTACGCTTCAATTTTTCTTTACGTAGAGGCTTTTTCTCTGATGCTTGCGAATATGCCCAAATTTATGCTATCATTAAAAAAAAAATCCTTGTGGGACCATGCCATCCCCTGAAGCTATCAATGCTATATCTCTCATTCCATTCACAATGAAATTCTTAGAAAAAAAAACTGTCCACATTTATTACCTCCACTTCCTTAATTCTACTCACTTTTAAACCCTTTGCATTGCAAGCAGCTTGACTTCTGAGCCAGTCACTTGAAATTTTTCACTCCCAGGATCTTTCAAATATTAAAGCCAAGGAATTTATCTCAATTTACCTTTTGGACCTCCCTGCAAAGATGATACTGTTGAATATGCCTCTTCTTTGACACTCTCCTCCCTGTGTTTTCAGGACACTGGTATAAATCCATTTGCCACTTCCTTGAATCATTACACTTCGGTTTCCTTTGCTGTATAATTATCCATATCCTGTACTGCAGAAATGGGCATTTTCCAGAGCTCTGTCCTAGGTCCACATCTTTCTCTACACTGTATCCCTTGGTTTCAATTAACATTTTTATGCAGATGACTCTCAGATGAACATAGACAGCCTTCATTTAGCTACTATCATATATGGAATAAGTTCAAATATCTACCAGGCTTAGAAAAATGTTTTGTATTAAGAAAATTGGATCAGAATTCACATTGCAAGGGATTCTGTGTAGGAGTTTTCATTGAAAGAGGGAGAAAATATAGGATAGTAGTTTGATATGATAATTGCATAAAGTACAGTTTTTGTTTGTTTATTTTAGGATACTAGGAAACTGGGCATGCTTAAAGAGTAAGGAAGAAGCCTGTCTAGAGGAAGAGATTCAAACTGAAAGGGTTAATGAATGATCACTAGGAAAAGCTCTTGTAGGAGATGGGAAGAATAGGACTGATATCACAATTCAGAGGGGTTACCCCTGGCAATGTGAATGGCCACCTCATCTTCTAAGGCTGGAACAAAGAAAGAGTGATGAAATGAATATCTAGAGGTATTTGATGTATAGAATAGAGGATATAATAGAATTTACACAGGATAATCTACTTTTTTTCCTTTTATCAAACTAGGATGTGTGCTCATCTCAGAGGGTGTGTATTTATTTTTAATGTTCTTTTTATGTTTTTGTTTTCTTTAAAACTTTTAGATAGGGAAATTTCATGGGCTTGCCTCTTTTAGCCTTCTTCATCAAAAAATACGACGTGAGAAGTCCACTAATTATTAACACTATTTCACTTGAACTAAATACTTTTAGTAACAAAGCATCTCAGTTTATTAATTCTGAAAATATGGCAATTTTGTAGCTGAATTTTCCTTGTTGGCCCAAAGATACATGAATACTCTAAGATAAGATTTAAAATAGCAACTGCCTCCAAGACTCCATGGTATTCACAGAAACAATTAGTGAATTACTCAGAACATAAAGTTTCTTAGAATATTCTTAAAACTTTAAAAATAATAGCTTCCTTTTCCTTGGAAGGAATACAGAAACACTTTTAGATAAAATAAACTGACTCCATGGTGTTCTATAGCTTTCTCCTCACACTGATAAAAAGGGAGCTTTGGCACACTGAAGGAATAATAAAATAGACCTATAAAAATAAAATTTAATGAGAAATCAAATAACATAAACCATCCTCATAAAGAAAGAAATAGGGAAATGAAAAAAAGTCAAAAAAATTCTTTGACATTGGTAATCTTAATGACTTGTCAATTCTCAGTTCATAAAATTAACAAAACAAAAACATACATATACACGTGTGCAAAAAAAGAGAACATTAAATTATGGATTGAAATACCTTTAGAACTGAAAAAAGAAATGCCAGCTTTGTGGTTTGACTGACATTCCTACATATACACATATTTATAACTGGGAGTAGGATTGGTCATGGAGCTCATGAGGAGATTTGACTCATATACTTAGTGGATATCTGTCTCTCTCCATTTCATCCACTCTCCATGGTGTCTTATAACAGAAGATATAAGGGAGGTTTGCTTACAGCCAGAGAGGAATCCCAAGATGTGTCTTCCAGAACAAAAGGATTTGCAAGTAAAAGTATGGTATCTGAAGATAGTGGATCATGCTCAGGAGATGGTAGGCCTCAGAGCCAAAAATACTGCTGATTTTAGGGTATGAATTCCAATCCTTTTCTTTTTTTTTTATCTTAAATTTTTCTTATTTTTAACAATCTTTTCTTTTTAAATTTTGTGTCCTCAATGCTCTCCTTTTCTTCCTACCCACCAAGAAAGCAAGCAATATATCAATTATGCATGTGAAATCATGCAAAATTTATTTCCATGTAAGCAATATATTTAAAAAAATGAAGTGAGAAAATTATTCTTTAATTTGCACTCAAAATTAATCTGTTCTCTCTATGGAAGTCGATTGTATTTTTTTCATCATGAATACTTTGGACTTATCTTGGATCGTTGTATTGATTAGAGTTGCCAAGTCTTTCATCATTACAACCCTGAAGTTGCTGTGCACAATGATTTCTTGGTTCTTCTTACTTTGCTTTGAAGCAGTTCATATAAGTCTTGTTACATTTTTCAGCAACCACCCCCTTGTCATTTTTTACAGCATAATAATATTCCATCATAATCATATGTCATAACTTGATCAGCCATTTCCCAATTGATGAGCATCCCCTTGATATCCAATTCTTTGCCCCCACAAAAAGATCTGCTATAAATATTTCTGTACATATAAGTTCTTTTCCTTTTTCTTTGATCTCCTTAGGATACTGATTTGGTAGCGGTATTTGTGGGTCAAAGGATATGCATAGTTTTAGAGTTTTGAACATAGTTCTAAATTGTTCCTCAGAATAGTTGGACTTGTTCAGAAGTCTTCTATTAGTTTCCCATTTTTTCTATATCCCCTCCAACATTTGTCATTTCTGATAGGTGTGAGATGGAACTCAAAGTTGTTTTAATTTGCCTTTTTCTGATCAATATTGATTTAGAGGATTTTTTTCATGTGACTATAGATGGCTTTCATTTCTTCTTCTGAAAACTGCCAGTTATAGCAGCAAGTACCCTAGCTTACCCAGGATGGCTGCTAGCACAGGTTCTTTGATCTGCTTTTCTGAAGGAAAGCAACTCAAAAAGGGGTTAACAATCTTACCTTAATCAACATTATATCTTTTACCTAGTCCAGGGGAAAAGTCAGCACCCTGAACTTCAGAGAAAATACAAACAGAAGTTACAAGCAGAGAAAAAATACAGACAGAGAAACATACCAACACACAGGGCTTCCAGCTGTCTGACCATTACATCTATACCTATTTAGTTACCAGAGAGAGAAGCACCAACATCTGCGTTTTCAAAGGTGGGGAGCTCCAAGGCTACCTAAAGTCTCATCTAGTCAAGTCACACAACTCTTTTCATGATTGAGCCCCAAAGCAAAATCTCACAAATATAGCCTTCTCCAGGTTCAGAGAATATCACAACCCTTGTGACCCACTGCCCAATCACAAAGTAACAAAGTGTGGGCATTCCTGAAAAATAAGCCTCCTACCACAGGCTCCATGTGACCACATTCAGCCAATTAAGGGGCATAGTATACTTTTCAAATCAGGGAATGTCCTCAAATTCACATAAGCCTATTAAGAAGATCTTCAAATTACCAAGACCATTACACCTATTATATTCTTTGACCATTTTTTCAATAGGAAAATGGCACTTGTTTTTTTAAACTTGATTCAGTTTTATACTCAGTATGTATTTGAGAAATGAAGTTTTTATCAGAGTAACTTTAAAATTTTTTGGTATTATTTCATTATCTGTGGTACTTTTTTTTTCCAGATTGTCTCTTGTAAGTATCTATTTTTGCTTTTACTTTGCTTGAAAGCATGATTGCTACCACTGCCTTTTTTACTTCAGGTGAAGCATATTAGATTATGATCTAATCCTTCATTTTAACTCAGTATGGTTTTTTTTTCTGTTTCAAGTGTGTCTTCTGTAAACAATATATTGTTGGATTATAGTTTCTAATCCTTTTTGCTATCTGCTTCTGTTTTATGGGTGAGCTCATCTCATTTATATTCACAATTATGATTACTAACTGCTTATTTCTCTCCATCCCATTATCTTTTGTTTCTTCTTTCTCTTTCTTTTTATGCTGTCCCTCCTCAAAAGTCTACTTTGTTTCTAACTATTGCCTCCTTTAATCTGTTCTCTCTTTTATCATACCCACCTTTCCTACTGGGTAAGTTACATTTCTATACATAACTGAATGTGTGTATGTGTGTGTGTATGTGTATGCACATGTGTTATTGTGTGTGTATGTGTTATATTTTCCCCTTTTTGAATCAATTCTGATGAAAATGAGGTCCAAGCATTGCATGCTACCCTTCATTTAAACTTTATATTTTCAAAGCTCTTCCTGGGCTGCCTTTCATATGAAAAAAATTTCCCCATTCTGCCTTTTCTTTCTCCCTCTTCCTATCACTCTTTCTTACCCCTTCATTTTTTGTGATCATTCCAACATAATAAACTCACTCCCATGTACTCTCTCTATGTAAACTCCTTTTAACTACCTTAATAATGATTAAGGGGCACCTAGGTGCAAAGTGGATAGAGTACTTGGAGTTAGGATTACTAATCTTCCTCAATTCAAATCTGGCCTCAGTCATTTACTGAATATGTAACCCTAGGGAAGTCACTTAACCCTGTTTGCCTCGGTTTCCATCTGAAAAATGAGCTAGAGAAGGAAATGGCCAATCATTCCATTATCTTTCACAAGAAAACCTCAAAAATGAAGCCATAAAAAGTTGGACATCATTAAAAGGATTAAACTGCAAATAATGATAAAGTTCTTAGGTGCCACATGTATTATCTTTCCATTTAGGAATGCAAATGATTTAACTTTATTGAATCCCTTATGATTACTCTTTCATGTTTATATTTTTATGCTTCTCTTGAGTCTTCTGTTTGAATGTCAAATTTTTATAATCAGCTCTGGTCTTTTCATCAAAAATGCTTGAATGTCCTCTATTTCATTAAATATCTTTTTTTTTTTTTTTTGCCCACTGCTGAAGCATTATACTTAGTTTTGCTGGGTAGTTGAATCTTGGTTCTAATCTTAGTTTCTTTGCCTTCCTGGAATATTATATGCCAAGCCCTTGGTTCCTTTAACATGGAAGTCTCTAAATCTTGTGTGACCTTGACAGTGGCTCCATATTTGAATTGTTTCTTTCTGGCCACTTGAAATATTTCTCTTTGACCTGAGAGCTCTGGAATTTGGCTATAATAGTCCTGAGAGTTTTCATTTTGGGATCTTTTTCAGATGGTGATAAGGCAATTTTTATTGATAATTTCTTAAAATATCATATCTAGGTTCTTTTTTTTCATCATGGCTTTCAGGAAGTTCAATAGTTCTTACATAAGGAACTATTGATCTATTTTCTAGGTCAGTTTTTTTTTAATGAAATATTTCACTTTTTTTAAAAAAAATTGTCCCCCTCCTTTTATTTCAATCAAATTGTGGACAGATGGAACTTGGTGACTTTTACATGCTCTTTCTTTTTTTTTTAATTTTCAATCATTTTATATTTAATTTGTGAAATAAAACAAGCATTTCCATAATACAGTATAATAAAAAAAATAATTGCACATGAAACTACAAATCTATTATGTACAACTTGCTATTCCTTTTAAAAATACAACAAAGTTACCATGCAAATTTCTTTTTCCCCTTTTCCCCCCTCTACCCTGCCCTAGAGATGACTACCATTACATACAAATATGTGTTTGTGTCTGTGTGTCTGTGTGTATTTGTATATACATATTATCTATATATACATGTAAAATAATTCTATACATACTTCTATTTATCAGTTCTTTCTCTGGATACAGATAGCATCTTCCTTCATAGGTTTTACGTAGTTAATTTGGATATTTGTAATAGTCAAAATAACTTATTCACTCAAAGTCATTCTTCAAATAATATTGCTGTTACTGTATTAAGTGTTCTCTTAGGTCTCCTCATTTCACTCTACACTATTTCATGCAAGGCTATCCATGCTTTTCTAAGATCATCAAGCTCATAATTTCTTGTAGCATAATAGTACTCCATCAAAATCATATACCACAGCTTGTTTAGTCATTCTCCAATTGACAGACCTTCTCACAATTTCCAATTCTTTGCCACCACAAAGAGAGCTGCTATAAATATTTTAGAATATATATGTTCTTTTACTTTTCCCTTAATCATCTTTGGAAATAGACCAAGTAGTGGTATTGCTGGGTCAAGGGTTATGGGCAGTTTAATTACTCTTTGGACCTAATTCCAGATTGCTCTCCAAAATTTTCTTCTGTTTTTCCCCCCCATTCCTTTGATTTTGTTTTGTCTTTTCTTGATATTTCAAGGAGTTGTTTTCTTCCACTTGCCCAATTCTAATTTTTAAGGAATTATTTTTTTTCAGTAAGATTTTGTATCTCTTTTTCCATTTCATCAATTCTTTTCTTTTGTGAACTTTCATACCTATTTCTCCAATTGACCTATTCTGCTTTTCAAGGAATTCTTTTCTTCACTGAATTTTTGTGCCTTTCTTACCATTAGGCCAATTATTTTTTCATAAATCACCATTTATTATTTAAGTTAAAGTACATATTATGAAGTGGGTATATGTGTGTGTGTGTGTGTGGTGGTGGTGGGGGGCATTCAGAACAGAAAGTCCAAGGAGGAGTCCTAGGGGAAAGGGAAGAAGGGAAGAGACAGGGAAATGTCTACACCAAATGGGGTTGATCCTGAATTCTGAGCCTTGGTCCAAGGCACACAATGAAACACATGATGAGATGAATTTCCAGGGGGTACAACTTTTGGAAAACATCAAAGGGTGGCCAAAGTTACACATCCACACCAAGGTTGGGACTGGGATTCTCCTTTGATCAGCAGTACTGCTTCCTTTTTGGAATTGAAATAAAGTGATAAGTTCCATCCCAGTTATTTAAGCAAACTTTGTAAAACCTTTGTGCTAAAGAATTCTTTCATCCATTTTCTAACTTCTTGAATTTTGCTTCTAGTTTTTTTTTGAATATGCATCCAGCTCATAAACTGCCTGCTCAAGACTTGCTACATGTTCTCAATTAATGTAATCTTATCAGATAAGAATGAAGTGCTGCATGTTTCTGGTTTAAGTGTTTTAGGTTTCTACTTATGTTTAGTGATATCTTTCATTTCTAGATACTTCAAGGAAGTCAGTTTGTTCATATTTTCCAGAAATGTATAGTCTTCCCTGATATGTCTGTCAGGTATGTGACCATTTTGGAGAACATGTCCTGGCACAACTCCATGATGTCCTCCTTGGGCCATGTAAACCACACATGAGCAGCTTTTCAGAAGCATGCTTCTGTGAACAGCTTTTAAGGTTCTTATTACACAATATAGTGAACACTCTATTTATTTCATAACAAATCAGAGGAAAACATTCACAGTAAATCAAAATACAGCATTCACAATGTTACAACTTATCACACAAAATCAAAATATAGCATTCACAACAACTTATCACAGAGAATGGCCACATAGTTTTCACCACAGTGGTCACAAAATTTTCAACAAAGAACAGTCATTAGTAACTCAATCATTCAGTCATCCTTAAGAAAGTTCCTCGTCAAGGAACACAAAGTACAATAGTCAAAATTCTCTACTCATGGGGCACACTAAGTTAACTCAATCAGTCACTTATTCCGTCATCAGTCACTAAGTACCATCATTTAGTCAATCAATCATTCAATCATCCTTCATCATTCACTATTCAATCATCAGAAAATACACAGACTCTCCACCCATAGGTCACTAGTAAATTTACAATTTCTCAGTCAGTACACAGTAGCCAAGTAAAGTCTTCTTTCAGTTTGATTTGGGGTGGTTTCTCAGATTCCCTGGATTCCCTTCCATGGTCCCAGATCCTACCTGCATTCAGCAAACTGTCACCTGGGTTCAAAGACAGAGAGCTCCCAGGTCCTTGTCTAGCTCTCTGTGAAGTTCCTGCTCCACATTGGAGCTCACAGTGTCCAGTCCATCTCAAATCCTTCATAGTCTCTGTTCCTGGGAAGACAAGGCTTAACAAAGCTACAAACAGGTTCATACAAAGTACCAGAATCACAGCCATGCTTCCTTAGTCTTTTGGCAGCTCTGGCTGGCCCTGAGAAATCCTCAGCAACTCCTCAGCAGCTCTGGCTAGCCTCCAGCTCTGACTGGCCCTCAAAAATTCTAAGCAGCTCTGTCTGGCCTTCAGACTCAGCAGAAGTTCCATCTGGTTCCCAGAATCAAAATCACTCCATCCAGGTTTTCAAAATCAAAATCATTCTCTCCAGCCTGGGGTGGGGGTACTTTCCCCTTCAGCCTCTTCAACTTCTCTTTAGCCTTCCTGGCAGAAGTAGCTTCTGCCTCCACGGAGCCTGCTCCAAGAAGGTCTGTCTCTGCCTCTCTAAATCCCTTCACCCAGGTTCCCTAAATCAAAATCACAATCTCCAACCTGGGTCCTTCCACGTCAGCCTCCTTGGCAGCAGCTGCTTCTGCCTCCACGAAAGGTACTCCAAGAAGATCTGGCTTTCCCTCTCTGGGACTTTTCCTTATATACAATATTGCCCCTCCCTCTTCATCCCCTTCCTGTTACATCAGCAACAGGAGACAGAAGTTCATGCCTCTGCTTCTTTAACAGAGGCTTAATCTGAACTAGGTGCTAAGTACCTCTTAGTTTAGCAATACAAAAGGAACTTCAAATCTCATTACTGTTACAGGCCATCTCTGTAATAACATAGTCTAGGCCAGGGGAAAAAGGAAAAAGAAAAGATGTAGGTGGGAATGGCAGGGGAGAGGTAAGGGAAGTAAGAGAGGAGAGAAGAGGAGGGGAGGGGAGGGGAAAAAACAAAAAGGGAAGTGTGTAAAGTCAGAGTCAATTTTTTTTTTTTAGGTATTTTCTTCACTAAATTTGTCCTTTTTTTTTAACCATGCTGTCAATTATCTTTTCATTATTTTATTGAATCACTTTCATTTTCTCCTTCCATTTTTTCTTCCACTACTAATTATCTCTTTCACTCTTCTAGGAGTTCTTGTTGAGCTTGGGTACAATTAGCATTTCCTTTGAAATTTTTGTATCTTTTTTTCATATTGTTGTCTTTTTCCAAATTGATGTCTTGGTCTTTCCTTCCACCATAGTAGTTTTTTTTTTTTTAATGGTCAGTATCTTTTTTTAAAGCTCATTTTCCAGCCTATTTATTGACTTAGAATTTTCTGTTAAGATTGGGCTCTGCTTAGCTGAGGAGGCACTGTTCAAAGCTTTAGAATTTTTAGTTTGCATGTTTTTGGTGCTTCCAAGGTGGTGTGATCCTGGGAGAGGTGTAGTCACTTGACCCATGGTTCCCTGTAACTGTATGAGCTAGTGATCCTCTTTGGCTTGGAATTGAACCAGGTCCCCTTCTTATGTTTGATTGACCACCAGTATTCCTCTCTGCTCTGGAACTGTGACTTAGAACTGCATATGGGCAATAAAGTTGCCAATCAGCAATGGCTGTAACCAGTGCTAGCAAAGGGTTCCTTTTAATCTCTTTCTGACCAGTTCTATCACCTACTTACATCTTTTGGCTGAGAGGTCCCAAAGCTGCTACCATGGCTGTGGCTGTTGTTGCTGTTACCTTGTATGTGCGTTTCATCTAGAACTACATGAAACCCCAACTATGGTGTTACAGACTTCTCCTGCCTATGTCTTAAATTTACTTAGTTTGAAAAAATATTTCATCCGGACTTTTAACTTTCCCTGCTGCTTGAAAATTTGATTAGAGGCATTACTTTAAAGCTGTTTGGAGAAGAATATTGAGAGAGTTCAGTTGGGTGGTTGACACTAATCCACTGTCTTGGTTCTGCTGGTTCCAATATTTTTTTCAAAAGTTCATATCAATTCCCTAGTAAAAGATTTTAAGCTATGCGTGAAGTTTGAGATAGTATAAATTATGTCCAATCATTTGGGTCATGCACCCTAAGTAGGAGCAAGACCAAGGTTGACTGACCCAGGAAAAGCAACAAACCAAAGAAAGACACAAGAATGGTGTGAGGACATCATGAAAATTCACCAGAGTTATATTTCTTTACCACATGTGTTCCCCACATGTGTGAGTCTTTACATATAAGCTCTGAGAGCATCTATCATTCCTGCTGATACTATGAGTATTTTTCAGGTTTATGGGAAAGGTAATTTATTCCTACTTTTTTTTTTCCTATTTTTTCATTTTGGTAAAAGTTTTTCCTTTGAGATAACTGTGTTCTTTGTCTAACTTTGAAAAGGTAAACATATTGGTAGGGGTTCCTTAGCTATTTGAGTTTGAGGTGGGAAATATTCCCAGGGTGCTACACATATTCACAAACAAAAATACACTTCAAGGGACAGGTTTTATGTAACCATAGGGCAATCTGGACAGATATGACACCTAATTCTTATTTTTATGTATAACATACTCTCCTGCTTTATGTAAAATGCATCTTAATATTTCCAATTTATTATTCTACATATTTCTTCCCTCCCCCAAATAAACACTTGTTGTTTCACTATAGAGTCAGAATATAAATTCAAGAAAGCGGTGTAGTTCAGTGGAAAAGAACATTTAATTTCGACCATATTGGTAGAAAAACAAAAAACAAAAAACCTGGGTTCAAATCTTGGCTATGTCACCTGTGACACTCTGCACACATCACTTTGTCTCTCCCCTTGTTGCTAAAATGTATTAATTAAACTCTATGACCTCTAAGGTCCCTTCTAGCCCAAAATGCGTGATATTTTCTATTACTCTTCACACACAATAATGATAAAGTATTTACATAGTGCCTTAGAGTTTACAAAATACTTTGCATGTGATGTTATGGGAGAAATTCAAGACAAGAAGTCAGAATGCCTTATTTCTTTTTTTTTTTTGGTTCTGTCAACAGTGAATCATATAAGTTAGTTATTTGAACTCAAAGCCTCAGTTTCTTCCTTTCCTTCCCGTTTTTAATATTCTATGGTAGGTTGATATATCCTGAAAAATGTGAAAAATGCCCTAAAAATCTACAGCTCAGAACCATGTGGTTGTAACGGTTAGCCAGAATCACATAACGATGATGATTATCATCATACTTAATTGGCCAAGAGTCAGAGATTCAGATTGCACATTGTAGAACTGAGATGAGGAAAAGGAAAATACTGTTATCTCCCTTTAACTGAGAGGAAGCTATGACACAAAGAGACCAAATCACATGTTTCATTTGTAAGAGCCAGGTCTATGGTATATTGCGGTATTATGGGTTGTAACAGTAATGAGATTTGAAGTTCCTTTTTGTATTGGCAAGTAAGCATGTATTTAGCACCTTGTTTCAAGTTAAGCAAAGGTAGCAGATACTTAGCAGTTAGTAATTGATCAAGCCGCTGTTGGGGAAACAAAAGGTATGAACTCTTGTCTCCTGTTACTGATGTAACAGGAAGGGGCTGGCTGAAACAAGAAGCTAATTCTGTGTATATAAGAAAAGCCTCAGAGAAGCATAGCTAGAATTTCCTGAGAACTTGTGGTGGTGGAGTTTCTTCTGAACAGGAGCCCAGGAGGCCAGGAGGACAGGATTCCAGGAACCCAGGTGACAGAGGACCCCAGGAGCCCAGGAACCCAGGTGACAGAGGACCCCAGGAGCCCAGGAACCCAGGTGATAGAGAAGCCTAGGAGCCCAGGAGAAGACTGAGTAAGCAGAACCCTGAGGAAGCATGACCAGGATGCTGAGACTTTGTTTGTGGCTTGGTTGAGCCTTCAATTCTTGGGAACAGAAATAGTGAAGAATTTGAGATGGACTGGACCCTGTGAACTCCAGTGTGGAGCAGGACCTACTCAGAGAGCTGGACAAGGAATCGGGAGCTGTCTGCCATTGAACCCAGGTGAATCCAGTTTGGTGAACCCAGGTAGAATCTGGGACCATGGAAGGGGATCCAGGGAATCTGAGAACCGGCCCCAAGTCAAGATGAAGAAAAGACCTCTCCTTGGGTATTGAATGCTGTGATGATAACGTGGTTTACTAGTGACCTAGGGATGGGGGGGGTTTGTGTATTTTCTAATGATTGTACTTAGTGATTAATGGTACTTAGTAATTGTGAATCTGAATAAGTGACTGATTGAGTTAACTTAGTTGCCCCATGAGGAGAAAACCAACTATTGTACTCTGAGATGACTGAATGACTGAGTAAGGAGGCAAACCTCCTTAGGGATACCAGATGATTGTTCTTTGTTCAAAGCTATTGTGACCACTTTGGTGAAAACTCTGTGGCCATTTTAATGATAAGCTGTTGCGAACACTGTATCGTGATTTTCTGTCATAAGTTGTAATATTGTGAATGCTGTGCCTTGAATTTCTGTGAATGTTTTGGTTTGATTTGTTATGGAATAGAGTGTTCACTATATTGTGCAAGCAGAACCTTAAAAGTTCACAGTAGCATTCTTTTGGAAAGCTGCTTATGTATGGCATTACATGGGTATTTTAGGCAAGGTGCCAAGAGGCAACATAAGAATCAAAGATCACAAAGCAGGCAGTTTATTATTCAGAGATGTGCAATTGTACAGTTCCCAAACCCTTCCATCCAAATGGGTAAGCACACAAGGGTGTGTACTCCAGGCGAAAGCCAAGAACTCTGTGTCTCTGTCCATGTATCTGATTGCCGTTGTTGGGAAGATTCACAGAGATCATGTGGCAGGAGTCCTTAAAGGGAGTCAGTCAGTCGATAGACCAACTTTAATTCCTCTTAGCAACCCCAAGGATATTGTCATTAGGAAAACCTTGTATGCCTGGACTTGAAGTTTGGTAAACTAGTTATTGTACCCAGGAATTTCCAAGTGCATAGGTGGGTCAATCAACAGTCAAAGATAGGATCACTTTCTATCAACTAGACCCTAACAATAGGTATGTCTTTATGAGAATACTGGGTACTTTCTATGTCCAAAGGATCATGGTTAAAAGCAAATATAGTCTCTAGATAAGGGAGGTAAATATCCAAAGTTAAATTTTCTAATTAGCTGCTGTTTGACTGACTTAATGAGTATAGTATTATATTACAGCAGATAGTCTTACTGGTGTGTTTTATCATGACCATTTTTAAAAAGTCTTTATTTTTGGCAAACCTATATAATGTTACATTGAGACAGGCATAGAAGAAAGGGAGAGGACAATGAAAGCTCCAGCTAGATGCAATGGTAGATATAGCATTAGATCTTTACATCTAGAAATAGGAAACCTGAATTAAGATCCAGTTTCAGTCTCAGACTATTACTAATTGTGTGACTATCCTCATTTTCTTCATCTATAAAATGGGTATAATACATCACACAGTTTTCATAAGGATAAAATGAGATAACACATAAAGTGCTTTGCAAGCCTTAAAGTGCTACAAAAACATAAGCTACATTTTTTTTTCTGCACATGAATTATTTTAAATGCCAGAAATTCTAATTTCCATGGCATGTAAGTATTTGTTTGGTGATGTCAATTTAGTTACATATCTGTGAACTTTCACTGACTGCTTTGCATAATAATATGCCAGAGCTCAGTTTTAGACTTTGCCCGGCATTTGCAAATACCTTGTCCTAACTCTGGTTTGGGTGTTTTGAGTAGCTTACCCAAGTACTTGGAAATGTACCCTTATCCTAGGCAAGTCAGCTGGCCTCTCTATTTCTCAGGTCCCAATCCATAAAACCAGGATAATAATGGCACCTGTCACTCAGGGTTGTTGTGAGGATCAAACAAAATAATGATTGTAAAAGTATTTAGCACAGTGTCTGGCACATAGTAAGCACTATATAAATATTAACTTTATTTTGTTCTCCTCCTTTCCTTGCCCTCCTCCTTATTCTTCTTGTTTTTCTTGTTCTCATCCTTCCTCTTCTTCCTTCTCTTTCTCCTCCTCCTCTTCCTTCTTCTCCTCCTCCTCCTCCTCCTCCTCCTCTTCTTCTTCTTCTTCTTCTTCTTCTTCCTCCTCCTCCTCCTTCTCCTCCTCCTCCCTCCCTTCTCTTCTTCCTCCTCAGCATCCTTTTTTCTTCTCCTTTTCCTCCTCCTCTTCTTCCTCCAGATTGGCACTCTATCTATACCTAGGTCATAGTCCTTTGTTGCCTAAAACGTGCACGTCCCCTCTTCCTTTTCATAAAACAACAACAAGGACAAAACCAAACACGGCCAGGAACTTACTTCACAGCCTGTCCCTTTTGGTACACCTGCAGGGCTACAGATTGTAAGCAATCTCTTATCAATCCCCTCCCTTCTCATCTCCTATAATTATCATTCATACCTTTCTGTAAATTTTCCATAGATAATGTAGCTGACACGTTAAGGGCTTTCCTTTGGCTTAATATTCTATAAACACCAGTACACTGATTCTATTCCCTACCATAATTTAGCAAAAACCAGAACATTTGCTCCAAATTTCCCCCGCAAAGTTCAACAGTAGAACCATTCAGTTAAAAGGAGAGACATCACAACCTATAGCATCCATTTTCTTTATTCTTCTTTCTCTCACCATTCCATGAGTCCATGATATGCCCATTCCCCATACTCACACTGATATTCAGGAGAATCTAATCATGGGCCTTCCCTTGAATACTACACTCGAAGTTAAATCAGTCCTACTATAGGATTAACTATCAGCTAGTTTATAGGAAAATCAAAGAACATTTGAAATAATAAAGAGACTGTTCTGGAGGCTCTGGGGACCAAAAGCACCTGTTTAAATTTTAAGTTAAATGATAGAACATTAACTTCCAAAGATTCCAGTCAAAAAATGGTTACAAATGTAAGCATTCTTGTAAAGTATTGCCATTTGAAAATGTGTTTCTCATTTATAATGCATACAAGAAACAAATCCTTTATGTGCTCTTAAATCTTTTAGATTAATATAAATATTCATACATCATTTCAAGCTTTTTTCCCAGTGTCTATTGCTTCGATTAGTTCAATAAATAAGCAAGTTGTGGCAGTCCACCCTTAAAATTTTTATGTAGATACCTCTAAAAAGCCTTCTAGAGGCTGATTTTATAAAGGAGGAAATAACCTAGGTCAGTACCCGCTTCAATCATAGGTTTTAATTTCCTTTGATGAAGAAAAAGCAACATTTTAAAGTAAAATAGCCCCTCTGAGGGAGGAGCTTTAAATGCAAAATGTAACAATAAGTCCCAAACTCTAATTCCAAACTTAGCATAAATAGGTCTCTCAAGAGGCATAAGCTTGTAAGAAAAGGCCAAAAGATTTCTATCCAGGAAGCAGTTTAGGGTAGGACCTGACTTAGTAGACTTGGCTTCTACTCTCAGTTCTGTCATTTGTTAATTGTGTAATCTTAAGCAAGTCGCTTCTCATTTCTTCACTTTTTTTATTTGTAAAATTGACACAGGAGGGCATGATGATTTACAGTATAGCTTCTGATATTATGTTCTACCACTTTAGTATTTGGTAACAGATAAAATTATATAATTTTCTCTCATTATCACTCAAATATAAAATGCTCGGTAATATTTTAAGACAGTTACACACATCTGTGAGAGGACACAAGTACTTTTGCAGTCAGCTTCCCAAACCCCAACCAACATAGGCCCAGGACAAAGTGGTCTCTAGGAACTGATTGGCTGTGCCTTCCAGTTTTCTTGTTTTCTAGGATCTTAAAGAATCTCAGTCACATGAAATCTGTTCAGCTCATACTTGATAGGTACCTAAGAATGTAAGGTGCCATCCCTAGTGACCCAATGACCTGATGAGTTTGCAGATGTAGATGAAGTGGACTATGTTAAAGGAAGCTGTGTTTCTATGTCCTTGTTGCGTATTCTTGCTGTGTTGGGAGCAAAGTAAACCACTTTTGTTAGATGTTCAATGACTTGTGAGAGCCTCATTTTGTCCTGTCCCCAAATCTGAACTAAGTAAATGTTGGCATTAGAATCATCTCCAACAACATCCTAGTTGTTTAGTGAAAGTAGCTAGAAAAACTTATTAATTAGAAAATTGGTCATTTAGGTAGGTGCTAGATGATTGCTTCATGGGAAAGCCCTACAGAAGATTCATCCATTGGGTAGCAGGCTAAACGAGGTAATCTCTGATGTCCCTCTCAATGCTAAAATATTAAGATCATATTTTTTGGGGGGGAAGGGCAATTGGGGTTAAGTGACTTGACTAAGGTCACACAGCTAGTAAGTATTACGTGTCTGAGGTCAGATTTGAACTCAGGTCCTCCCAACTCCAGAGCCAGTGCTCGATTCACTGTGCTACCTAGCTGCCCCAAGATTATATTATTTAATATAGATAAAATAGTATTTTCTAATACATAGGACACAGAGGCCTCCCTCTGGAAGGGTGGGATTCTTCATCAAAGGAAATCAATCTTCCAAATAGCTAAGGCCTCCAAGAGAAGACTCAGGGAGGAAAATAATGTTTCAGTTCAAGTATTTCAAGAGCTGTCATGTGGAATAGAGGCTAGATTTTCTGTGCTTGACCTCAGAGGACTAAATGAGAAGAAATGGGTAGGTGTTTCAAGGAGACAAATTTAGGCTGATCTAGCTGGAACTTTAAATAATTAAAGTTGTCCCCAAATGGAAAGGGACCGAGTTGAGAGGTGGTGGGATACACTTTCTGAGAGGCCTTGAACAAAGGCTTGATGACAACTTGTGAGGTATGTTGCCCTGGCTGCTCCTTTCATATGGGTTAAACAAAATGGCCACTGACGTCACTCCCAGCTTTTCAATTCTTTGATTTTATAATGCGGTAAATTCAAGAAAAGATGCACATCTGCATCACTGGAAATTCCCTAAACTGAAGAGTTCATAGTTCCCAATCATCCCCATACTCCCTAAGTAGCATTTATGTGTTTATGGAGTGCTTTAAGATATTTCCAAGTATCATACCATATATTCATTTACTGATTTAATTCTCATCATAATGTTGTACCCAAACCCAAATCCCAGGTCACTACATACCACCAGATTTGTGGCCCACCATTAAGCCCTTTTATATTTTTGTCTTTGTCTCTATCCTATACTCTGTAATAGATTGAAACAGCTTAAGGCATAGTTCTGGGTATTGCCCAAGGTGTAGTCCCCTAAACCCCTCCTTCCTCAAACCAGCATTCTGTATATTATCCCTGAATCAGCACAGAGTACTAGGTTCAGCCTAGGGTTATGGTACAATACTATCTTATGAAGAGACCACCCTGGTCTGTTCCACTGACCAAGCAGGGTCCCCACACCCTTCACCCAGAACATGACCTTGGCCTGTTCTGGGGAATTCCAGTCCCCTTTACCCAACAACCCTCCACCCTGTACCCTCCACCCTGTTCTGGGAAGCTGACCATGATCCTCCACCCTGTGCCCTCTACCCTGTTTCAGGAGGGACCCCCATGTCACAGGAAGGTTGCACCCTTGTACCCTTGCTCCATATTCCCAAATTAGCCTTGAGCAATAGATCTAAATAATGGCTGTTCTTGGCTTCTGAACATCACTGCTTCTGCTAGCTCCCCTCCCTGATTGTAGGTTTTTGTGGTTTTAGCCTTTTTAAACAGTGCTCCTACCTTCAATGGACACTACTGATTTGAGTTTACACTTGCTCAATAAATCCACACTTAAATTTACCTTGAACCCAGGTCTTGGCTCGCTATTATTCTATGCACAAAAATAATCCTGTGGAGGAAGGGATTACAGGTGTAATTACCCTAATTTTGCAGATGAAAAAATATAGATTTCCTTAGAGAGGTTCACTGATAGTGAGCTGAACTGAAGTGACCATCACTCACTGTTGAGTGACTGGTTGTTTCTTAGAGGTAAATCAACTCATCCATGGATACACAGCTATAAAAGTACAGGTTAGTTTCAAGGCTCATGTTTCTTTCTAAGTCTAACACTATCTAACCCACCACATTGCATGTCTAGGCCTCAGAAAGCTAGGTTAAAAGAAATAGTAATGTGGGGGTGAGGAAAAAAAATAACAACAATCTGAAAACCCAATTAGCTGATTAGAAAGAGAATTAAGTGGAATAGATTTCCTTAATTACTCAATTGCGCCACTATTCTGTATCACATGATACATGCTCTATCTACCCACTCAGCAATCTGGGGTGTCATTGCCATAGCAATCCAGCCGGTAACAATTATCCAGGTACCTCCTTGTAGACCACAACATCTGTCTGGATTACTCACACAACTATTTTTTTTTTGCTTGATACTTCACAAAGTGTCTTGGATTCTTGCCTAGAAACATGATTTCAATAGTAGCGATATTATATATGGAAAAAGGCTTCTTGCTTCTTTACTGAGTTTTAAAAATCTACTCCTTTCTCCACCTATATGAGAGAGTGAGTGGTCTTCATTGCTCCAAAGATATTCAGAGGAGCCTTCTTGATTTAGAGAGGCATCCTTATATGATCCTGAGGGTGGGGCATAAATTATTGGGTCCTGTTTTCCCCTCATCTGCTCTCTCCTCTCTCCTTCTAATCCCATAAAAGTAAAATGGTATGGTACAGGGAAAGATAGACTTAATTGTGCTGCTATGAAGAGGACCTTGTGGTACAGAAGAAAGTTTTCTGGGCATGGAATCTAGAGATCTGTTGTCTAGCAACTTAGAGAATGAAGTACTATGAGTTGTTATATTTCAACTATTTAAAAATTCTACTATCCTGATTGGTTAGCCTGGATAAGGGGTGGAACAGGAGAAAAATCATGAGAAGGTGACAAAGGAGAAACTCTTATTTATACCTGGAAGGGTTCATGTTTTTAGTCATGTACTCACAACATAGATTTCCTCTTAGCTGGTTGTCATTATTCCTATTTTATAGAGGTACAGAGAGGATAAGTAACTTTTCCAATGTCACAACTCTAATAAATGTCACAGAGGGAAAGTACACCGAATTCATATATTATTTATGCTTAATGTGAACTAGTTAAATAAAGTTTTATTTTAAAAAAATGTTTTGATATGAACTTGGATTAAATGACCTATAAAAACATCTATTTCTTGGAGTCTTTGATTCTAACAAATACTTAGCAGACATGAAAGCTAGGGACCAAGGGGTAACCTGACATCCCTTAGGTAAGAAAAAGTGGCAAAGTCAGGAAAAGCATCTTTATCAATATTAGGACCATATTTTGCCTCCTTTCTCTCCCCCTGTCTTCCCAAACAGGTGTCAAGCTTGAAGACTTTATTGATACCTCAATCTGTTACTATCTTCCCTCATAAATCAACTTTGTAATTACTTTATGCACATGTGCATACATACAGAATACATATGTTTATATGTGCATACATATGCACACATGTTTTCTTTACTTTCAAAATGTTATATCCTTGTGGGTAAAGAGTCTTTCATGTGTGTCAATACTTGGTCTATAGTGTACGGCACATAACACACCACAGATGCTTATTGATTGAATGATAATAACGTGCTTGGCAGTTGTGTGAGGAGTTATACAAGGTGTCTGATGCATTGAAAGATGAATTAGACAACATCCCTCACCTCAGAGGTCTCATAGTTTAGCAAGGAAGAAAAGAATCCAGGTATAATATAAAGCATGTAAAACAGAATTTGAAAATGTAGTAAGAGTTCTCAGTACTGTAGTGGGTCAGAAGAGGGAGACCTCTCACTTCTACTTGTAAAGTAGAAAATTTCCTAATGAAATGAGATTCGATTGAAACCAGGCCTCAAAGGATTAGAAAGGAATTGGGTGTCAGGAAGCTATTCCAGATAGAGGGAAGCTCATAAGCAAAGACATCGGCCTGGAAAAGAGTAGAACCAATTCTGGAAAAAGTTAAATCCCCTTGGACAGTTGAAATCACTAATCTGGTAGCTAGCTGACTCTCAAAGGTATTTCTTTAAGAGTTGTGACAATTCTGTCTTGAAGTAAACCTACTGCATTGAGTGGGAAAGCTGTTAAGAACAGTCAAGAATCATCACACTAGAGCCTGTCTCTCCTCTCTGAGGCCAATCTTGTGGGGGGAGAAGTTCAAGCCTTTCAGAGAGAGCTTATAGTCTCTTGTTTGATAGGATATAAAACTGAGGTGCTTGCTACTCATAGTCATTAAAAAAAAGGCAATTTAATGCAAGGGTGGCAGCAGTCATCCAGTACCTCCACATTGCAGTTTGGGCAATACTGTCTCAATGGGTTGCAGTATTTTCATCACTTGCCTGCCTTCAGTGACTTGGCACTGTTGTTGTGAATGGTTAAACAGTTTCCTCAATATATCTCCTCCCCCCTGTGGCTGGCTGTATTTAAAGAGCGAGTGAAGGAATTATTATGTGCGCATTCAGATTTGTAAAGCAGTTTAGCATCTTTTCATAAAGGAGCCTTCCTCCACAAGGTGGTAACATTAATAGTGATTGTATAATAGCTTGTCTGCTGACAAGGGCTTTTGTCTGCCATTAGGCACGGGCCATATTGTAATGCTAAGCTGAAAGAACAATAGTATCACCTATTTAATGTCGAGCAACCTTTTCAATATTATTATTAGTAGAACATTATTATTGCTGCATTCTGACTTAGGCTTTCTATGGCAAATCTCCATAGTAAAGTGCTTTATAAAAATTATCTTGGCTTGAAATCACTCAATTTTTTTTTCTTCCTGATTCAGGACTGAATAATATGCAAAAATCCTCTCTCTCTCTCTCTCTCTCTCTCTCTCTCTCTCTCTCTCTCTCTCTCTCTCTCTCTCTCTCTCTCTCTCTCTCTCTCTCTCTCTCACACACACACACACACACACACACACACACACACACACACACACACACACACACACACACACACGCTTATGGGAAGTGAAATGTGATTTTCCTCCTAAATAGCCCACTGTTCCTCTGTGTATTTCTGGTAAGCATTAATGTGTTTGCTTATAGCTTGATTAACCCTTCTGTGTTCATTATTTCTCACTGTTGACTTCAATCCAGGCTCTTTGATATAATTACTCCATGTGGATGCTCCATTCAATTGGCCACATTGTGTCTGTCCATTTACCTACTATTAAGCAGAGGCAAATGTATGGTCTGTCAAACCATTGTGCTCAGGAGTGGCATCTGTCCCTTCAACCAATCTCTTTATCTGTTAGTCATTAGAATTCTAGTCATACAAGTCCTCTATCACACCTCATTTTTTGCCAGGCTAATGTACCTTTCCATATCTAAAATAATTGGAAGAAAAAAATAGCAATGAAAACTCGTCTTTATCTTCTGCTACTTTGTAGTCCAAATAAGCCTCTGGTTTTTCTAGCATAGTAGTTTTCTGTCCAGTAAGCTACATTCTAGCTAACACCCCCTCCATCTGCCTGATAGACCTACTCTTCTGTGCAGCCCCTTTTCTAGGACCCCATCCACTTCATCATCCCTCACTCTGACATATACGTATCTTTAAGGTCTAGATATTTCAAAATTGGAAATGTCTACCTTTCTAATTGATTTATACCTTCCTGTTTATGACCTCAAGATTTAGAATAGTTCATCAATAAAGATTTATAAAGCACCTACTTTGTGCCAGGAAATATGCTAAGTGCTGGGGATTCAAAGAAAAGGAAAAAAAATAGCTCGGTGTCTCAAGGACTTTACAATCTAATGGTGAAGACGTCCTTCAAATAACTATATACAAACTATATACAGGATAAATTTGTTGTAATTAACATAAGAAAGGCACTGGAATTAAGGGGAATTGGGCAAAAGCTTCCTGTAGATAGTGAGATTTTAGATGAGCACTGAAGGGAGTAAGAGAAGCCAAGGGATGGACATGAGAGAGAGCATTGAAAGACAGCTAGTAAAAAGGCTAGGAACTGGGAGGCAGAATGTCATATTTGAAGAATAGCAAGGAGGTTGGTCACTGGATGTGTGTGTGTGTGTGTGTGTGTGTGTGTGTGTGTGTGTGTGTGTGTGTGTGATAAGTTTCAAGAAGACTAGAAAGGTAGAGGGGTCAGGTTATGAAGGGTTCTGAATGCCCCCAAAAGCATTTTATATTCATTCCTGGAGGTGAATAAATTTTATATTTATTTCTATTCCTACATAGGGATCCGATGGAGTTTAGTGCATATTTGATCTGTATATGTGATAGCTGTTATAGCTGAGTGGAGAATGGACTACTGTGGGCTGAGCCTTTGAATAGACAGACAATTCAACAGCCTGTAGTAATAGTCCAGGTATGAGGTAAGCAGTGATTAAAAAGAGTCAGCTTGGTTCTACCAAAGACAGGTTACGTTAGACTAACCTTAGGTAACATGCTGTCCTTAAGGGATCTGGAAAGTTTTATTGATGGAAATAAACAGACACATGGGACTTAAGGAAAAGCAGCCCCTCAGAAAATTCACTTAAAGCAAAGATAGTCAAAGTACCTTATTTCCCAGTGGCTAATTTACATATGACCCTAATAAGGATTTTGATGTTGATATATAGGAAATCATGATAAGTATGAATTTTTGATTGCTTTTGGACAATTGTATATTGCCTATTTGTTATATGTATATCAAAAATGTGAAATTTCTGAGAAAAGAGTGAGTAACCTCACATAAAGAGATCATGTTTTGAGGTAAGAGTCAGTCAGTGATCAAAAAAGCAGCATATAAATTGGACCCTGCTGCTTAAAAGAAACAGCACATGAAAAGGAACTGAGACTACCTTCTGCCCCTTAAAGAGAGTCAAGTTCAGCTGAGTCCAGATCATTATATAGCTCACACAGAAGTAGCCAAACTGAAAGGTAAAAGAAGTGCTTAAAATCCATATTACCAACTTGTCCCTGCCACCCCCCACATGAAAATCTCCCTCTCCAAACTTAGCTGTTGCTCCTCAGTTTTCATCTGGTTGCACTACATTGGGACTTCAAAAGAATTTAAGTAATCTGTTCCAGGTCATATAGCTAGTAAGTATTTTAGACCATATTTGAACTCAGGCCCTTCTGATCGTAGGTCCAGTGCTTGATACACTGTGTCACATATGCAAGAGAGGATGTGGAAGTGGGAGAAGATGAAGGATTCTCTTTTCCTTCCATAGTGGCAGAAAAGAAAACATTCTTTAGTTAATGCAACCTTTTCATCACCTGCATTCAGAGGTAATTTTATGGAGGCCTCCAAACTGTGAATTGATTTACACACAATCCTTGTTAGGACAGAGCAGGGGTCCATGTAAGCATCTTTATTGGATCTGGGATTTCAACCCTAATATTCATAGAATCAAAAGCTCTTTGAAAGACTCTATAAAGGAGCTCAGGGACCATCTAATCCAAATTTCTGAGGCTTAAGAAGGTTGAGTGGTATGTCCAAGGTCACATAGGTGGTAAGTGGCACATGTGCATATAAACAGAACCAGGTTCTCTGACTTCAGAGGCAGTATTTTGTTTATCATACCTGCCACCTTGCTTAATTCAATTGATGCAGGTGATGACGCCTCCCCACCCATGCCTTCTCATCCTGAGCAATATTTTGGTAAATTTTCACAAGTCCTCCTATTCTGGATGGTTTTTCCCTGTTCTTTTAGTGTTTTATGGGAACTCATTAAAAACAACAACAACAACCACAACACATTTCTTATTTTATATTTCTTCACATAATGAACTAAAATAATACAGTTAGCAGCCATCCTTTCAACCAAAGGATTTGCTCCCGAAAGTAAAAGCCTTTTAATGAGGATAGTGGTATTGCTTATACAGGCAAGTAAGTAACAATGGTGGGTGCATTTAAGCACAGCCTAAAAATAAATTACATGGTGGTTAATGTGCATACTCTTCATTTGATCAGATATGGAAAATTAGAGTGCATACAATTAATATAAGTGAGGATATGGATTAAAAATCAATGAGACTTTATTACAACAAGGGTAATTATTTCCCATGGTTTCAGTTCCATTTCCCTTTTGGAGATGAAAAAAACTGCAAGATATCTACTGAGGATCCTTATTGCTGTTAATATAATTTAGAATTATGGTGTTAATACTTCTTAAAGTGCTGCCCTTTCCATGGGTGGGTCGGGTGGGGGGAAGGTCTTAGGTGGCATTAAGATAGCTGCTTCCACAAACATTTAGTTTCTCATTCCAATGTCTTTCTTGGAAAAGTCAAGAGGAGAACTGATCAATTATCTACTGAATTTGGTTTTTGTAGAGAAATGATAGTGGGCAACTCATTTCCTCTCTCCATTGTTAGGCCCTATTCCCCACAAAGTTCCCAAAAAACTGCAACCTATTTTTCCCCTCCAGAATTTATTTATTTATTTTTAGTTTTCAACATTCATTTCCTCAAGATTTTGAGTTCTAAATTTCTCCTCCCATCTCTCCCCTATCCCTCACCCAAGATGGCCAGCATATTTTTACCACTTCCCCCAGCCTGCCTTCTCTTCTATTACCCTACCTTCCTTTTTCGTCTTCCCCCTTTTCTTTCTTGTAGGGTAAAATGGATTTCTATACCCCATCGCCTCTATATCTTATTTCCTGGTTGCATGTAAAAACACTATTTTTCTAAACATTTGTTTTTAAAACTTTGAGTTCCAGATTCTCTCCCTTCTTCCCTCCTTACCCACACCCATTGAGAAGACAATATAGGTTATTCTATATTATATTATTATAATATAGATTATTCTGTTATTATTCTACTCTCTTATTTTATTATATTATAGGTTATTCTAATTATATTATTATTATGTACTATATAATATTCAATATAGTTTATACATGTGTAGTTATGCAAAACATGTCCATAGTAGTCATATTGGGAAAGACTAACTATATTTCCCTCAATCCTATCCCACTCCCCATTTATTCTGTTTTCTCCTTTGACTCTGTCCCTTTTCAAAAGTGTTTGATTCTGACTACCCCCTCCCCCAATCTGCCCTGCCTTCTATCATTCCCCCTCACCCATTATCTCCTTCCCCCTACTTTCCTGTAGGGTAAGATATCCAATTGAGTGTGTATATTATTCCCTCCTTAAGCCAAATCCAGTGAGAGCAATATTGACTCATTCCCTTTCACCTCCCAGTTCTTTCCCTCCATTGTAACACCTTTCTCTTGTCTCTCTTATGTGAAATAATTCACCCTATTGCATCTCTCCCTTTCTCCTCCCAATATATTCTTCTCTCACCTCTTAATTTTATTTTTTAGATATCATCTCTTCATATTCAACTCAACCTGTGCCCTCTGTTTATGTATATACACACACACATATTTCCTTCAACAATCCTAAGAAAAGTCTCATGAGTTACAAATATCATCTTTCCAAGTAGAAATGTAAATAGCTCAACTTCAATAAGTTCCTTATTATTTCTCTTTCCTCTTTACCTTCTCATGCTTCTCTTGATTCTTGTATTTGTAAGTCAAATTTTCTGTTCAGCTCTGGTCTTTTTATCAAGAATGCTTGAAAATCCTCTATTTCATTGAATATCCATATTTTCCCCTGAAGTATTATACTCAGTTTTGCTGAGTAGGTGAATATTGGTTTTAATTCTAGCTCCTTTGAGCTCCAGAATATCATATTCTAAGCCCTTTGATCCCTTAATGTAGAAGTGGCTAGATCTTGTGTTATTCTGATTGTATTTCCACAATACTCAAATTGTTTCTTCCTGGCTCCTTATTATATTTTCTCCTTTACCTGGGAACTCTAGAATTTGGTATAATATTCCTAGGAGTTTTGAGGTTTTTTTGCAGGGGAGAAGGTAGGGAAATTGGAGTTAAATGACTTGCCCAAGGTTACACAGCTAGTTAAGTGTCAAGTGTCTGAGGCTGGATTTGAACTCAAGTCCTCCTGACTTCAGGGCCCACTCGCTCTATTCACTGAGCCACCTAGCTGCCCCAGGAGTTTTCTTTTGGGGATCTTTTTTTAAAGTAGTGATTGGTGTGTTCTTTCAATTTCTATTTTTCCCTCTGGTTCAAGAATATTAGGGCAGTTTTCCTTGATAATTTCTTAAAAAGATGATGTCTACACTTTTTTTTATCATGATTTTCAGGTGTTCCAGTAATTTCTAAATTATGTCTCCTGGATCTATTTTCCAGGTCAGTGGTGTTTCCAATGAGATATTTTACATTGTCTTCTAATTTTTCATTCTTTTGGATCTGTTTCATAATACCTTGATTTCTCATGAAGTCATTAGCTTCCATTTGCTCCATTCTAATTTTTAAGGAATTATTTTCTTCAATGAGATATTTAACTTCCTTTTCCATTTGTCCAAGTCTGTTTTTTTTAAGGCATTCCTCTCCTCGTAGGCTTTTTGGGCCTCTTTTGCCATTTGGGTTATTTTATTTTTTAAGGTGTTATTTTCTTCAATATTTTTTTGCATCTCCTTTAGCAAGCTGTTGACTTGTTTTTCATGATTGTATTGTATCACTCTTATTTCTCTTCCCAATTTTTCCTCTACTTGATTTGCAAAATCCTTTGAGTTCCTTCATGGCCTGCGACCAATCCATATTTTTCTTGGAGGCTTTTGATGCAGGAGTTTTGACTTTGTTATCTTCTTCTGGTTCTCTGTTTTGATCTTGCTTGTCACCAAGGAAAGATTCCATCGTTTGATATTTTCCTCTATTTGCTTATTTTCCGAGCCAATTGCTTGACTTTTGAGCTCTTTGCCCAGCTAGGATTCTGCTTTCAGAGTGGAGAGTGCTTTGTCCCAAATTGTTGAGATTTTTCACAGCTATTGTCAGAGCTACTTCTAGGCACCTGCCTCAGAACTGTGAGGAGGACTTCATATCCACAGCCACCACAAGCTCTGCCATGTCAGTGCTCTACCTCCCCCTAGGACCATCACTCAAGACTGTGACCCACATCCAAGCAGGGCAAAGCAAGAGAATTCTGTCTCAGCAGCAGCAAAGAGATTCCTGCAACTGCACTCTGATCAGATGATTGATCCCCCCACCATCTGTGGGCCTGGAGCTCTGGAAGAATCTGCTGCTGCTGCTGGCTCTGCTGCTACCACCATCCCTGCTCTGGTGGCTGGGGTCAGACTGAACTCTTCTCTCACCAGGTCCAACATAGTTTCCCCACTGACCTTTTACTTTGTCTTTGGTGTTTGTGGGTTGAGAAGTCTGGAAACCACCACAGCTACCAGTGATTCAGTCCCCTGAGCTCTCCTTAGGCATGACCTGTGCTTGTCTGGCCCTCATGGGACTGTGCTGTAGACTGAGTTTGGTCTGATATACCCTTCCTGTTAGCCTGCCAGGTTGTTTTCTTCTGCAGATGTGTTTCACTCTCATTTTCTGGATTCTGTAGGTCTTCAGCAAAAAGCTTTTGGGTTTCTGAGGACAAGTGGACTGTTGTTGAGACATCATCCTACAAGAGATGAGGAACCTATTTTTCTTACAAAGGACTTTTTTGGATTGGACTATAAACATAACTGCTTCCATATTCCTCTTGCTTTTCCTATAGGATTAGCAGAATAAAAGATCATGCAAAAATCAGAGAAATCTTGAACTAACAAATGATTTGATGAGTTTCAAATTCATCAAAATAAAGAGAGAGCTTTAACATTATTATTTTTTTCTTTCAAGAAATCTGACCTTCTTTCATCCATCTCTGCCATCACCTCAGGAAAGAACTTTGGATGTCTCTAGCTGTGGTGACAAAGCTCCTGAATGAGACTCTGTCTTGACCTCTGTCTCCTAGTTTATCAAGAAATTAAAATATAAACAAAAGAACTTCCAGTGTCTGGTACCTGAAATAATTTCTTTTGGTACAAAAATATATTTCTCAACCCTTTCCTTTTTCTTGACATCTCGCTTTATCCTTTTTGGCTTTATCTTTTATGATTTCTCCAATCTTTTGACAGCCTGAGATTACAGCATAAACAATACCCTTAAGGATTACTGTATTTTCCACCATTCCAGCACTCAACGGAGTAAAATAGCTATATTTAAGGAACAGAATGAAAGATTCATACCCTTTCTACACCAAAAGTGCCCTCAGAAACCATCTTATTTTACGTGAGGTTAAGTACTTTGATCAAGGCCACACAACTAGCAAACAGAAGAACCTATATTTGAGTTTAGGTCTTTGGATTCTAGGTCCTGTGTTTTTTCTTGCCATATCACATATTATAAATAGACTCACGTTAATTGGACTTATTAAAATGTTAAGATTTTTTAGGTACATGAAATTCCTTCACTGAATAATAATAGTTTATGCTGATGCAAGCTTTAAAGCAAATTATAAGCATTTTTTCATAACAATCTGGTGAGGCAGGTAGTACAAATATTGTTATGATCCTCATTTTGTAATGAAGAAATTGGCTCAGCAATATGAAAAAAAATTGTTTTTTTAAAAAAGATATTCTGGATTTGGACTCTGGTCTTCTCACTCAGTATCCAGTATTATTCCCATGGAGGGGGAGGGGTTGGATGGAGGGGCAATACTTTTGAATGAATCTAGATAAGGTAAAACTCAATTTTGTCAAAGCTTATTTTCTGACACAATATTCTTAAAAATGATATAGTTGATTATAGTAGAAAAATGGTCATGTCAGTCATCTATGTATACTTTCCCCTCCTACCATGATTGTTTTCTAATCAGAAAGGAATCTCATTACTGATACCATTTTAGTGCCATGAATTTGATCCTAGTATTTTCATTATTTAAATATTTTTTTTCTTAGATTCATCTTATTTAAGCCAGAGTAAAGATTTTCAGAGACTCTTAGGTGAGAGCTAGAAGATACCTTAGAGATCATCCAATTAAATCTCATCACATATGTAAACTGAAGTTCTGAAAAGGTTGCTAGTTTGGTCACCCATTTGTAATAGAAGTTGAAGAGATGGCAGCTGTGCTTCACAGCAAAAAAGATTCACATCTCTCTGTAGCTATTTTTTTCAGGTGTTTCCAACTCTTATGACTCCATTTGGGGTTTTCTTGGTAAAAATACTGTGATGGTTTGTCATTTCCTTTTCCTGCTCATTTGACAGATGAAAAAGCTGAGGCAAAGAGGGTTAAGTGACTTGTCCAGGGTCACACAGCTAGTAAGTGTCTGAAACCAAATTTGAAAATAAGAAAAGTCTTCCTGACTCCATGCTCAGAACTCTATCAATTTTACCATCTAGCTGCCTGTAGCTATAAATACCTTATGAACTATAAGAGAACATTAGGACATCCCTGCTTTTGCTAGTAATTGGTGGAATAGACACGGTTGAAATCGTCTCCTGAGAGTTTGTGACTGAGTATGGGAGAGAAGAGTTGAGTATGTAGAGGATGGAGAGTTAGTGTTTATTTTAAGTGAGTGTGTGGAAGTAGAATAATTACTGTAGCTAGCTTGAATTTGTGGAAGTGTAAGGTGTGTTAGCTGTTGTGGGTCAATACAATGGAACTTTTTGAGTATAGATCTGCAGAAATTTTAGCTGATCCTTCTGAGTGAGAGAGTTAAGCTTGTCTGTAAGATGTACCTTGATTTGTAGAAGTGGGATTAATTAAAAATTAAGGCAGTGAATAGAGGTAGGCAACTTTAACTTGGTGTTCAGCTGATAAATTCAGTTGTGTCCTAGGTTGCAGGGATGATCCCCATGGAATTATTTTAGCATTTGAGGATGCCGATGACCAACTAAGGAAACGTAAGATATGTGATCATCATAGTCTTGAGCCCCCAGGAGGTTTTGAATGAAAAAAAAATATTGTTGGAGAAAGGAGAGAGACAGAGGAAGGGTAGGAAAGGGAAGAGAAGAATGGAAGTGGGAGAAGGGAGAGGCACAAGCAGTGAAAGGAAAAATAGAGATAAGATATATAACTCACTTTGAGGGAAAACTTGTAGGAGTTATTGTCCAGATGAATTGTTTGGCAAGTTGAACATAATTTTTAACATACTAAAATACTCATTAAGTGCCTACTATGTGTAGGTCTTGGATATAACAAAACGAAATAGTCTGTTCTCTCAAGGAGCTAACCTTCTGCTGGATATAAAATCTGCAAATGTTCCCTATTTTGAAGATGTTGATTTCTATCAATGTGTGAAAAATCAAAGGGTCAGATAAAACTTAATTGAAAGGCAAACACATAATACATTATTTTATGTCATACTTTGTTTTACAGAATCAATAAAAAATATTGACTGAGCTTCTAGTAGAACGAGGATAATAGGAACCTAGATTCCAATAGAAGATAAACTGAAGTCTTTGGCAAGTAGACAGATCTTACCCAGCAAATCTACTGTAAAAACACCAGGCTTCTGAAGAAATTTGCCTTTTTAAAAAAGCTATGTAGGAAAATGTACAGGCAGCTTTACAGCTCAAATCTTGCAACCTCTGCTTTTTAAAAATGATAATGATGTCATAACCATTTAAGGCTAACATACGAGATCATGAAAATGAATATCAAAGCACTTCTTTCACTCACTTCTTCTTTTTCAAACAAGGATACCAAAGTAAACCTAATACTAACTTTCCTAGACTCACCTGCCCTTATTCCTTATAATGAAAGCAACAAACCAAGGGCAGTATGGTTCCCTTAATTAAGTGGAGGGAGAAATCTGATAAGGGTTATTTTGATTTTTTTTTCAAAAGTAGAAAAATGTTCAGGAGGCTAATATAATGCCCTTTCCACTCCCCCAAGCATGTGCTATTGTGTGTGTGTGTGTGTGTGTGTGTGTGTGTGTGTGTGTGTGTGTGTGTGTGGTGGAGAGGGTGGGGATTGCTTGGAGTGGGAAGGGAGGTATGCATGTGCATGCACACACGGACATTTAGTAAAATGTGTTGCCAATGTGAATTAGAATGCGCTTAACAAATATTTTTGAGATGACCTAATTTACTCTTCCTGTTTGCAAGGGATTGATAATTCTAGTCCTGCCTAATGTAAGTGCAATCAGCTGTAGAAGGTGGCTCAAACGACTTTGCTAACATCCTCTCTTCAATGACTATAGTTTCTCACCTACCCAGCCCCATACCAGTACCTGACCTTTTGAAGCAGAGACTAAATACCTGGTTAGTGCATAAATATAGGCCAGGAATAATTCAGCAAATGTGTATTCATTTGTGCTGGAAGGCAAGCATTTTCATACTCTGTTTTCAGTGTCGTGGCTAAGTGGCTTAAGTGAGCCATATTAGGATAATGAATAAGAAAAAGAAAGAAGGAGAAATAAACACCTGCACATAGCAAAAACTCAGTCCTAATGACAGAGATTTGAAGATATTCAGGCATATCTGAGGATACAGAATGCATGACCAAAGGAGTAAAAAATGAACAGGTATGTTCAAATGACAAGAATCTACCATATTTTATACATAATATAGGCAGGGAAATGGGATTAAGAAGCAAGTTTATAATTTTAAATCTAAATGAAAAATGGCAAAGATTTCCCGTTCTCACCCCAAACTACCTCTTGGCCACACAGACCAAAAGGCCCAATGCCTGAAAAACAGGAATTGTCACTTTGGTCTAAATTGTCTTTGTAGAGTTTCCAGCTGGAAGAGACCTAAGAACACTACCTATCCAACCTATATTTAATCAGGATTCACTCTTTACTACATTTCTGACTAGTGTTCTTCTAGTATCTGCCTTATGTCCTTCAGTAACAAGTTAAGAATCCCAATGGGAAACTAAAAATAGCGTAATTTCAAAGGGGCAGAGCCAAGATGATGGAGTAAAAGCAGGAACTTACTTCAGCTTTTCCCCAGATCACCTCCAAAACCTGTAAAAAAGGATTCTAAACAAATTTTAGAGCTACAAAACCCATAAAATGACAGAGTGAAACACATTTCCAGCTGAAGAAAGACTAGCAGGCTGACAGGAAGGGTCTCTTGCACTGGGCTGGGAGCAGAGCATAGGCCTGTTGCTGGCACAGACCACCAAGGAGCAGACCTTAGAGGACTGCATCACTGGCAGCTGTACTTCTCAATCCACAATCGCCAAAGACAAAGTAAAAAGTCAGTGCAGAAACTGTTGGACCTTGGTGAGAGAAGAGTGTGGTCTGACCCCAATCCCAGCATGACCTGAGGTGGCAGTAGTGGCAGCAGCAGCAATAATGGTTGCTTCTAGAGCTCCAGGCCCACAGATAGTGGGGGGATCAAATGGGTGATCAGAGGGCAATTGCAGGAATCTCTTTGCTGGCACTGAGGCAGGATTTTCTTGCTTTGCCCTGCTTGGATCTAGGTTACAGTCTTGGGTGGTGGTCCTGGGGTGAGGAGGATAACTGGCATGGCAGAGCTTGTGGAGCCTGTAGAGAGGGAGTCCTCATAGTTCTGAGGCAGAAAGGAGTGTTTGTGGTCACTCACAGACCAGACCACAGGTCAGGAGAGGATGAAACCTCTCTCCTTTTATCATATCACCTTAGAAGAACTGAAAATCTACAGGTGCCTAGAAGTAGCTGTGACAACTGCACAAAATCCCAGAAACTTAGGACAGAGCACTCTCTACTCTGGAAACAGAGTTGTACTTTGACAAAGAGCTCAAAAAAAAAGTAATTGCCTGGGAAAATTAACAAACAGAGGAAAAATTAGACTATACAATCTTTCTTTAGTGGCGAAGAAGAACAAAACATACAACCAGAAGAAGACAACAAAGTCAAAACTCTTGCATCAAAAGACTCCAAGAAAAATATGAACTCTTCACAGGTAATAGAGAAGCTCAAAAAAGATTTTGAATATTAAGTAAGGGAAGTAGATGAAAAATTGGGAAGAGAAATGAGAGTATGCAATAAAATCATGAAAAAACAAGTCACCAGCTTGCTAAAGGAGACCCCAAAATACTGAAGAAAATAGCATAATTTGAGAAAGGAGGCTCTTTATTTTATTTTTTAAAAAATATAATTATTCATTGATTCTTCTAGACTTGTATCAAGTGAAGTACCTAATCAGCACTCCATCAGAGCATCTGACAAAGAGCCATGTGAGAACTCTTAAGTGTAATTTGAGATATTAATACCAGATTTTTTTGCATTGGAAATAAATAGGTAGCGGATTATTTTTGTTATCTTGTGTCAGCATATCTTGCCAGGATCCAGGTAGTAGGTGTGTTCGCCATGTAACCATTAATTGTTTGAAATGTGAACATCTGTTCTTGTCTATCATATGTCCCCTCCCTGCTATCAATCACCCTGAGGAATACACATAACAGTGGCTTATCTATGAATAGACTTCAATAAAACCAGCATCAGGGCCTTATACAGATATAACATTGTGTATTTAGCTCCCTTTATCCTCTTCCTCCCAATAACATCATAGCATTGGGAGATACCCTAGAATACCCTGAATCCTCCATTGATGGAGAAATCCTGAGACAACCCATTCCAATTTTAAGCAGCCCTAATTGTTATGAAGTTTGTCATCCTTTTGAGTCAAAATTTGCTTTCTGCAGTGGTATGATTTTAAGCCCTTTTACCACTGCCTTGGAGACAGTGAAATGTATACATTAATGCTGAACATTCTGGAGATGAAAAATAATTATCTTTCAAATAATTTGTGCGGTTTTCCAATATGAATACTTCTTCAAAAGGTATAGGTCACAACCTTATCCTTATTTTCTTCTTCTGTATGATTCTTGTCCATGATCTCTCAAAAATTCTTCATAAGGCATATACTTGATATGTCAGAGGTCTTCCTTTTAGTCTTTTAGCATTTAGTGTTCCAGTGCAACACTCAGACTGCATGTCTATTATCCTCCACTTTCCTTACATGACTTGCCTATCTCCTTTTATGACTTAATAATTTTTGGATTTTTATTTTTAAAAAGTCATGGAAATTGACAGATAAATAACACTCTTGTATAAAAATAAAGATTATTTTTATATGATTCTAAGTGCTTATATTGTTTCTGTACCCTTCAGCTGTTGAATGTATTTGCCCCTCTTGTTCTTCCTCTCTCACAGTCAAAGAGATATGGGGTCCAAACTTCAGACAGAAGAAGGTCATGTTGAATGTTTGTAATGTATAGAGCACCAGGTCCGGAGTCAGGAAAATCTGAATTTAAATTAGTCCTCAGACACTTAGTAACTATGTGACCCTGGACAAATCACCTAATCTCTTTTTACCTCAATTTCCTCATCTGTAAAGTGGGGATAATAGTAGCATCTACCTTTGAGGGTTGTTATTTGGATAAGTAGAGGTAATAGTTGTAAAGTATTTGGCAAATCATAAAGCCCTACACAAAGGCTAGCTATGATGATGATGATGATGATGATGATGGTGATGATGGTGATGATGATGATGATGATGATGATGATGATGATGATAATCCACAGATAGGACTCATAGACTAGAAAGATTAGAAGGTACATTAAGGGTCATTTAATAACTTCTATTCCATTTCCATTTTGCAAATGAGGCTACTGAAATCCAAAGAGGTCAAATAAGTTGCCCAAAGTCACACAAAACTGGCAGTCAAGACTAAAACCCCTGTGATCTGAACCTAAGCATAGATTTTTGCTTCTATATGTCTCTGTAATAGCCAAATATTTTGCAAAGAGCCACATAGATGAAGAGTGAATGTATATAATTAATGGGAGGTAAAGCTGTTCTCAGTTGAATAGAGTTTGGTTGGGAGAGAACAAGCAAATAAAAAGACTTTAGATTCAAAATAGAAAAGAGAGGAGAATGAAAACCAAAAAAAATCTTCAGATGGTGTTCTCAAATCATATGCTGCTTCAAAAAGCATTAAAAAGTATCCTGATAAGATCTTATATTTTCAAAATACTTAAAATTGTTTACTCTTTGTGTACTAGATCATTCCATATGTGGCAAACATTTTGCACCCTCTATTTTGTGCCACTGATTTGATCCTTTATTTTGTCTCTATCACACTTGCACATGGACATTTGCATCTTGATTTTGTCTAATTCCAACAAGCCTCCTAAATTATAGCATCAGCCGGATCTCAGTTGCTCTTAACATTGCCTACTTCGCTGAACAAGGAGCTCTGAATAGCAGTAATTTTCCAACTCCCTGTGACTGCTTCACAAACAGTGTACTTGGCAGTGCTCAGTGGAAGCTAGCAGCAGTAAGGAAATGGTTGTGAAAAACAAAACAAAACAGAAAAGAAAAACAAAAGCAAAGGGATCTTCCTGCTCCATCCCTTCCTGTGTTTACTAGGTTAGAACAATAATAAACTTTGATCACAAAACTACTGTGCTTGGGCTCCTGACTCATTCACTTACCTCCATTCATTTTTGAAAAACAATTATAATATTCCTACATTTGTAATCAATCAATTCTGTTTCCCTTTTTCCCCTAGATGGGTGAAGGTTTATAGCCATTGGGTAGGCTGCCACAGGATCTAGGAGTTCAGAGTTAGAGATAAGAAATCTGATAGGGGCAGGAAGAGTATAATTTTAATCCCAAATATGGCCAGTGCTGTTTCAGGTGGAGGAAACCTAGGCCAATGTAAATAATTTTTAAGAGTAAAACTCATATATTCCAGGATGGGGAGCAAAATGAAATATGTCCCTGCTCCAAGTTAAGAAACAACAACAACAACAACAGCAACAAAGGCTGGCTAAGCATTTCTTCAGAAAGTTTAAGGCTTTCATACTATATGTCCTAGTACTGGAAAAAAAAGAATATTAATGAAGCATAATTTCATGATGTCTCTAACTAGTACCCTCCCTACATCCTTGTCCCACCTGGCACATTTACCATACATTGTGAAGATGTTTTGTTGAGTAAACATTAACAGGCTTATTAAAAATTAAAAAAAAAATCAACTCAAGCTGACCAAGTAGCACAACTTTAGCAGTATTCTCCCTCACTTCTGTCTATTTCCTTCCTTCCTTCCTTCCTTCCTTCCTTCCTTCCTTCCTTCCTTCCTTCCTTCCTTTCTTCCTTCCTTCCTTCCTTCCCTCCTTCCTTCCTTCCTTCCTTCCTTCCTTCCTTCCTTCCTACCTTCTTTTCCTATTTAAGATGGATTTAATTTGTATACATCACTCCCCCCCAGTAAAATAATTGTACCTGGAAAACAGGAATTCTTTCATTTGTAAGTTTGTATTCCTAGCATCTTGCACTGTGCTTTGCACATAGTAGGTGCTAAATGTTTATTAGACGGATACTACTAAACACCATGAAAATGAAGTAAAACATAACTTTTTCATCATGCAGGGAACCTGTATCAAGGTGAAGAATAACTGGAAGAGAATTCCAAACACATGAATTCTAGTTCTTAGCCTGCTATTAAATAATTGCATGATCTTGAACAAGTTGATTTACCTTTCTGAGCCTCAGTTTCCTCATGTGAAAAATGAAGTTAGACTAAAATGACTCTCCTCCAAGGCCTCTCCTAGCTCTAGATCTTTGGTCTATGGTTTTACATTCCCCCAGTTCTAATGTTCTGTGATGCTTCATAACTGAATCAACTTTTAGGAGATGAGATAAAAACTATCTCAGGTCACATTTAAGTTATACTGAAAGCTCCTAAGAAAGTGAAAATGCAATTGGTCGTCAAATTATTTTTGTTGTATAAATGGTGTCACACAAATATAACATTTGAAGGATAAGCAGCCTTTGTAAAAAACTTTTCATCCAGATGTTTTGGCACTTTATAAACCCCAATTCAGTACATTTTTTCCTCCTTATACACTACACAAGAGTATGTTGTCTCTCTTGAGACAGAAAGATGAAGAAAAACAATGTATGTTTCAGGAATTCGTGGCGGGGGGAAAGGGGTTGGATAGAGGAATGTAAGAATGTAGAGCAATATGGTAATCCAAAAGTGGCAAGAGAATTCCAAAAGGGGAATAGCTGTCCAAGAGAAGTATTTAGCATGAATTCATAAATGTAAAACTTTACAAATGTTAGTCTGAGAGAGTTAAAGTTGCCCCTAGTGAGCTTTAGCTGGTAGGAAAGTCTCTATACTTCAAATGAGATTCTTCTCTTTCCTCATCATTTTCATTTCATTAATAGCAAGGTTCAGCATTTCAAAGGGAGATGAAGAGACAGCCTTACCATCACTCTTACTCTTCCTGCCACACTAAGCCTATTATGCAGATCTCTGTGATCTTCAGAAAGAAAAAAAAAAGGAAACCAGACACAGAGCACAGGGAAAGTATTAAGAGAGAGCAGAATGTACTCCCCAGACTAAGCAAATGGGGTCTATAAAGACAGAGCAGTCACATGTGTGGAGCATTCTGGGTTAGATTGGAGCAGGATTTTTTGAAAAGTGCATTTCTCACTATGTAAATATGAATACTACAAAAGAATTACCCTCTTTGACAATACCTTGACAAGCCATCTAACAAATCTCACCCCTTCAAAATCCTCTGAGGAGGTAAGGAAACTATTAATGTCACAGCAATTCTCTTTTCTATGTTACTTATTTAACCTGAGAATCCTTATCTTGATTCATGATCTCAGAGATGACTTTTGGGTCCCAGAGCAAAGTTCTTTCCTACCCTAAGGATCCTAGGGGTAGTAAGTAATGGTAGTAGCAGCAGCAACAACAGCAGCAGCAGCAGTTGTAGTAGCATCTAGAATTTATAGAGAACTTTAAGATTTGCAAAGAATTTTGAAAGCATGATCTCTAGAATAGACTGCCAATAGGGCTAGAATGTCATACATGATATAGTTTCTGGAATGATTGGTACTAAATAACTTCAAATAGTTTGGTAATTTGTAGATGAACCTTGGACCATGTCTAAGTTTCTGGGTTAATCTGAACATATTTGTTGAAATAGAATATCATTCCAATTCAAAGGATCTTTCTTAATTTCAAGTCTAAAATTGGTTGAGATGTGTTCTCCCCAAGTTAAGATATTTAGGCTAAAATGTAGCTGGTTGGCTTTGATCTCATCTTTATATTCTTAGGAACCTCAGGTTACTCCTATAAAAGAGATAATAAAGTTGAGAATTAGCAGTTTTCAATGAATAGGGGCCATGGAGATGAAAAAAAAATGGATGATCCATTAATTTGATAAATTCCATTTGAGCATTGTTGGGGCATTAGTGGTAGCAGAAAATGGAATCATGCTCTATTAAACCTTGAGAGGATCTTAGAAGTACTTTAGCACAGGTCTCTCAAGTTATAGAGTGGACGTTTAATAATAAGAAAGAGGGGATGACGTACATAAGGTCACATGGCAAGTTGATAGATCTAGTGTCATGTTTCCCATTCTAATAATCTTGTCAGTGAGACAAGATACAAGAAAGTATCAGACTAGTGATGGGAATAGGAAGTGGACTTGTAATTTAATTGACCAAAAATGATTTAAATAAAAACAAGGGAAAATATAAGAAATGTCACAATATGTGGTAAGATAATTGTATTTAATTCAGAAAAGAAAATCACCCCCTTCTTCTTTTCAGTACTATTGGATGGGAGGTTTTTTTTACTTTGTTTTTGCTTTTGGTCTAACATCTAGATAGCTACCTAAATTAATGTACTTCTCCCAAGAACATTGTCAATAGACACTTTAAAAAGGGCTTTCCGTGGTGGAAGGGACTAAAGAGACCACAATATCCACCCTTTTTTGTTTTCACTCCTCCTAGTTGCCATCATTGAGAAATAAACACAACAAAAGAAACCAAAAAAAAAAAGAACCAACATCACTTTATAACTCATGTACTTGTTTTTGACTTTGAGTATCCATAAAAACATCATCATCATCAAGAGCAACAACAAAAGAATGATAAGAAGAATAATTAAAGTTTTTAAAATGTCCTTCAGCGTTGTATAGTCTTTCTATTATTTATGGGTCTTTCTGCTCACTTTTAGTTTCTGGGCATGAGAGCCAGTGCTTGTTTTCCTGGTTCTCCTTGACTAAATGATGCCAATACATCTGTCTGAAAGGTGAAAAATCCAGGAATTAATAATATTTCAAGTTTTTTTAAAAATATCATATATATATATATACATATTCATATATATACATATACACACACACATATACATATATAGTCAAATAACTCTTTATCACTGTATTGATGTTGTATAAAAAGAGCCAAAGATTATTTCAGAGCTTTTTACTTTTCTTGTAACTTAGGACCATCCAAAAATTGAGGTGGTGGTTTGGGGTTGTCAGTGTGGGTAAATCTTCATAGCATAGGAACAGTTGACACATTTTGCTGAAATTAATGCCATTGAAATCTTTATTTATTTGATGTACTGGAATTTTATTGGAGAGATATTGTTTCAGATAATATTTAAGTCATTAGGCAGAGAATTTTGTTATATAGAAATGTCAACATAATGTTGTAGATTATAATAATATTTTGTCTGTTTTATACTGTTGCACTTGATTAATTTGATTTATTAATCAATGCTACAGAGAATTCCAGCTTTGTCCTCATGTCCTAGGTATAAACAATGATAAATATAGGTGTCAGGGAAAAATATGTGTGTATATATACATATATATATATATGTATGTATGTATATACACACACATAAATACACATTTATTTATTTATACATATACATGCTCATATATTTATGTGTGTATATGTGTATGAATATGTATATGTGTGTGTGTGTATGTGTGTGTGTGTGTGTGTGTGTGTGTGTGTATGGGAATCTGAAGATCTTTCCTGCCCTGAGGCCCTTTGATAGCCTTAAGTGACTCTGAGAACCTTCCCTGATTTGAAAATATACTCTGCCCCCTAATAGGCTGAATGCGGTCACATGCAGCCTGTGGCAGGAGGCTTGTTCTTCAGGAACGCCCACACCTTATTACTTTGTGATTGGGCAGTGGGTCAAGGGGTTGTGACATTCTCTGATCTAGGAGAAGGCTATATATACCCTGATGTGAGTTTTTGCTTTGGGGATCACTTTGGAAAGAGTTGTATGATTTGGCCAGACGAGACTCTGGGCAGCCTTGAGCCCCTGGCTTTGAAAACTCATATGTTGGTACTTCCTTCTCTGGTAACTAACTAGGTATGGATGTCATGGTCAGATGGCTGGGAGCCCGTCTGCTGATCTGTTTGTTTGTCTGCTTGTAACTTCTGCTTGTAACTTGTGTTTGTATTCTCTGAAGTTCAGGGTATTGACTTTTCCCCCTGAACTAAGTAAATGCTATATGTTTGATTAAAGTAAGATTGTAAACCCATTTTGAGTTGCTTTCTTTTAGAAAAGCAGACCTAAGAACCTGTGCTAGCAGCCATCCTGGGTATGCTAGGGTGCTTGCTGATACAATATATAAAATCAGTACCTAAAAAGAGGCGTGAGATTCATATCTTATGTTGCTATAGTCAAGCTCTTGCTTTTTTGAGCAACTCAATGTTGCCAGCATTCAGCCCATCTATTTTGCTCCTTGACCCAATCATGGAGCATTCAACCACTATGTTTAGTTCCACATTCCTAGAAGGGTTTTTTTAAGTGCCTTAAAAGTTTATGAGAAGCTGTGGACCTCATTCTGAAACCATTTCAAGTTTCTTTTTTTTTTTTAAAGTATTTGTTTTCAATTCTGTCATTGGATTTAAAACAGTTCCACGATTCAGTTTTCATAGTCATGTAGGAAGAAAACAGTGTGTTGGACCAGCTATGGAATGCTGAGAATCAAGAAATTTATCCAGGCTCCTAACCTTACATTCTCCCCAACCCTGATACTTGAACCAGTTGTATGTGTATCAGCAGAGAACAACAGAGTCTTGTCTGGGTCTGAAGGGAGGCAGTAGAGAATTGTTATCCCTACCATGTAAAGAAATTTAGAACTGGAGACAAGTTCAGAAATCCATCAAAATATGTTATTACATGGTGGGGAATGTACTCTGTCCAAGTGTGGGAGTAGAGAGAGACTGAAACACCAGCCCTGAAGACATTTTAAAGAACATAGGAACCAGTGAAGTGACAGGTTTAATTTTTGTTCCTCTTCCTATGTGCAAAGTACCATGGCTAGTACTGGGAATGAAAACAGAAAAGTGCGATAATCCCTGTTCTAACATTCAATAGTGGGAGGTAACTGGTAAATAGTGGGTAAATAGTAGGAGGTGGCACAGTGGTTAAAGCACTGGGCCTGGAGTCAAGAAGAACTGAGTTCAAGTGCAGCCTCAGACACTTACTAGCTCTGTGATCCTGGGCAAGTTGTGTTACCTTGTTTGCCTCAGTTTCCTCATAAGTGAAATGAACTGGAGAAGGAAATGACAAATCACTAGTATCTTTGCCAAGAAAACCCCAAATGGGGTCATGAAGAATTGGAAATGACTGAACAATAACAACTCATATGGAAAGCAGATGTCTACAATGTAGCACCTTAGCTAAGCTTTTCTAGTACTTTCAGATGAGGATTGAAAAAAAGACCATTAAATCTGGCAATTAACAAATTTGGCAATTTGGCAATTAACAAATCATTGGTAACTTTGGTACTTTTGGTAGAATGATGAATTCAGAAGCCAGATAGTAGAAAGTTTAAAATTGAAGGTACCCAGTGTAGAGGACTTTCTAGGGGAGTTTAGCTGGGAGGGGAAGAGAAAGATCAGATGAAAGCAAGTATGATTGGACTGAAGCAGCTAAATGACTCAGTAGATAAACTACTGGGCCTGGAGTCAGGAAGATCTGAGTTTAAATTTGGTCTCAGACACTTACTAACTGTGTAACCCCGGGCAAGTCACTTAACCTCTGTTTGTGAATTTCAAAACTCTGAAACAGAAAAATATTGGGGAAAAACATTAAAAAGAGATGATAATTAAGTAATGGGAAATGGGATGTCATTCAAAAATTTCATATTTAGAAATTTATGAATTGTCTTTTAAATGCTAGATTAGTAATATCCAAACCCCTTTGGTGACTCTACTGTGAAAGGAGAACTATTTCCTCAAAATGAATTCTTTAAAGATGGAGGGCAAGCATAGTTTTCTTATCTGTAAAATGAGAGAGTTGAACTAGATGACCTTTCAATTAACTTCTAGCAATGAATTTATGATCCTTTGATTGAAAGATGAGACTAATTCTCCCAACAAAGTGAAGAGATTTAAGTCTACCTCTAGGGTTGAATGGAAGAACAAACAAATGAATGAAAAGGCATTTATTAAGAACTTACTCTGTACAAAGCACAGAGACTATATAGAGAAAAGCAAGATAGTTCATATCCTCAAGGAGGTCACATTTTAGTGAGGGAGATAACACACAGAAGGTTTAAGTTGCAAGTCAGATGGTCCTTAAGGTGCAGCAGTAAAGCAAATGGTAGTACATCTTCCTTACTGTTATCTCCATTAATAAAACCATACTAGTTCCTGATGTTAAACCATTTGACCAAGGACTTTGGTGGATAGAACTTTCTTTTCCAGGTCTAAAATAGCTTTGGATGCAGTGGAGGTTGCAATACCTGAAGAAATAAGTTGTCAGGTTACCGCTCTATAAAGGTTGATTCCCTGCTCTGTGCTTTCAGGGGCTAAGCTTGAAGCAGGGTCCATGGTCTAGGAGGCACTGCTGTTCTGTTGGGCACTTGGGCTTTCCCTCTCATTGGAGGCATTTGGTTGGTGCTTGGAATTGGTGATGATGGGCATTGTAGGCCCCTTCTCCACAAGGATTATTCCTTCTGATGATGGCTGCAAGGACTGGCTGAAAAAGGAGAGATATGCAACTGTGGTAACAAGTTTTAAAGACATATGTACACCTCTCTGTTCTGAGATTCTTTTCACTGAAAGGTTTTCACATTTCATTCCCTTTGAGAAAAATGCTGGCAATTGTGACTCATTTGACCCTACGGTCATAGCTTTTTGATCTAGAGTTGAAAGAGATCTCAGAAGTCATCTAGTCCAACCCCATTATTTTACAATTGAGGAAGCTGAAAACTACTAAAAGTGGCAAGTGGGAGGAGGGGCTGGAAATCAAGTCAAGTTCCTTGGAATCTAAATTCAGAGCTCTTTCTAATTGCACCATACTGTCTCTCATAGTGTAGAGAGTCATAGAAGAGTAGTGGATGGCATAGGAGTCCTAGAGTCAGGAAACCTTGGGTTCAGATCTTGCCTGTGATATTTTCTCAGTGAGTGTCATTTAATTCCTCAATGTGGCAGTTAATCACTCTGAACCTCTGTTTCCTAACTATAAAATGGGAATAAGAATAACCTGTAGTAACTACCTCACAGGGCTGTTATAAGGCTCAAATGGAATCATGTCCATTGTCACAGACATTTGATGGAATATTATTCTGCTATAAGAAATGATGACTTGGATAGTTTCATAAAAAAAAAACTGGGAAGACTTATATGAACTGGTATATAGTCTAGTGTGCAGAACCAGGAGAACATTGTACACAGTAGCAGAAATATTATATAATGATCAACTGGGAAAAAGAAAGACTTAGCTATTCTAATCAATCCAGTGACCCAAGAGGGCTAATGCTCATCTTCTGTAAGAATTCTTCAATCACAAAAAATTCAGAATCACAGTGTTAGATGATCTCAATGTCCATTTAGTCCCACCCATAGTCACAGGTTAATAATTCCATCAACACCATATACTTGACATGGACCTCTATGTTCTGATTAAAAGATCTTTAGGAAGGGGGAACCTACTACTTTCCCAGGTTTCACTTTAGCCTATCTCTAATTGTTATAAAGATTTTCCTAGACTGGCTATTAATTCTCTATTTGGACTTTTGTGATTCACCTCACCTTTGTGGACATCAGTTTCTTCCTCTTTAGAATAAGAAGGGAAGAGGTAGCATCAAAAGGTAATAGTTATCACTGAAGCTCTTGGGGAAAGAAATCAGTTTTCTCTCCCAGAAATCAAGAATCACTCAGTTGAAGACTGCTGTGGATTGTCTACTTCTCACTGCTAGAACCTGAGCAACTTTGAAGCCCTCATTCACTGTCTTCAATTTTCCTCCTCACGCTCTTATGTCAGGTTTTTCTACCTGAAAGTTTTTCTTTCTAGTTGTCATACATTAGATGAGAGCCTCCTGACTCTCAGAGATTCATATTTCACTTACAAATTCACAACTTTCCCAATGAAACAAATAGCTCTTAAAACAAAAAAACAGGTCCTTTCCGTCTCCGGGAGCCGCCGCGAGTGCAGGCCCCGCCATGTCCGCCCACCTGCAGTGGATGGTCCTTCGGAACTGCTCCAGCTTCCTCATCAAGCGCAACAAGCAGACGTACAGCACCGAGCCCAACAACCTCAAGGCCCGAAACTCGTTCCGCTACAACGGGCTGATCCACCGGAAGACGGTGGGCATCGAGCCGGCGGCCGATGGCAAGGGCATCGTGGTGGTGCTGAAGCGGCGGGCAGGTCAGAGGAAGCCTGCCACCTCCTACATAAGGACCACGATCACCAAAAATGCCCGGGCCACGCTGAACAGCGTCCGGCACATCATCCGCAAGAACAAGTACCGGAAAGATCTCCGTATGGCCGCTCTGCGCCGGACCAGCGCCATCCTTCGGAGCCAGAAGCCAGTGGTGGTGAAGAAGAAGCGAACCTGCCCCCCTAAGAGCACCTGAGGTGTCAGGCCTGCCTTTGGCAAATAAAGTCAGACTGCCCCCCCCCCCCAAAAAAAACATACCTCAGTCTCCAAATGTTTATATGGTTTCATTTTTGCTGTTGTTGAAATTTTAGCCTCAGTCAAAAACAAGGTACTTGCAAATGAACTGAAACAAGCATAATGCTAGTAGCTCTGAAGGTTTCACCATAAACATCCATCACTGATACATCACCCTGAAACTGTGTTCCTACACAGTCATTTATCATCTAAGATTTCAATAGACAGAAAGTACAATATGAGTCAATAATTCAATATGGCACCACCCCCCCAAAAGCTAATATGATCTTAGGGAATATTAAGAGGAGCATTTGCTATTGTTCTTTAGTCATGTCTGAACATTTGTAACCCCATTTGGGATTTCCTTGACAAAGATACTGGAGTTATTTGCTATTTCTTTTTCCTGCTCATCTTTATAGATAAGGAAACTGAGGCAAACAGGGTTAAGTGACTTGCCCAAAGTCACACAGCTAGTAGGTATCTGAGGTTGGATTTGGACTTGGTTCATCTTCATTCCAAGATCAGTGGTCTATCCCCTATGCCTAGCTTCCCTAAGAGGAACATAGTGTCAAGACCTAGGGAAGAAATATTCCCACTGTATTCTTCCCTATTCAAACCACATATGGAATTCAGTGTTTAGTATAAGGACCCCATTTTAAGAAAGACAATGACAAGATAGAGACTGTCCAGAAGAGGACAGCTAGGTTTTTGAGGAGATTGTATGATAACAGAGTTTAAGCTTAAAGGGACCATGGAAGTGATCTGAGCCAACCTCTTTTTTTTTTTTTTTTTACAGTAAATGAAGAAACTGAGGCCTAGACAAACTAAATGATTGGTCCAAGGTCACTTAGTAGTAAATGGCAGAACCAAGATTCATACACACGTCTTCAGTTGCCAAATCTAGGACCCTTTTGATTTCAACACACTAGGAGTGGAAGTCACATTGTTTGAGGATTTGTTAAAGGAATCAGGGATGCTTATACTGGAAGAGGGAAGGCAAGTATTTAAAAAGATATTGTGTGGAAGAAGAAATGGTCACTCTGTCAACAAACATGTATTAATCAATTACTATGTGCCAGGTATCTTATTAAATGTTAAATGTGCAAAGAAAGGAAAAAAAGAGTTCCTGAATTCAAGTAGTTTACTTCCTAATGTGAGCGACAATATGAAATCAATAGGTACATACGAGATTCATACAGCATAAATGGAGATCTATAGACTTGTTCTGTTTGGTCCTAGGTTACAGACTTTGCAACAAAAGATGTCATTTGCAGAGGGTCAGAGTAGACTGGGCTGTAGTTAGAAGCTTGACTCTCATTATTAGTCTAACAAAAAAGTTACAAAGATCAAGAATTTGCACATGCAGCAATTAAGAAATATAGTTTTGGTAGTCACTCAGCAAATATTCTACACAATCTATATGAAATACAGATTATATATATTGTCATGTAGCATTATCTATACAATGCTGTACTAGTTATGGAGAGAAATAACAAGAAGTACAGTGAAAGATACTTGGTGGTGCTAGCCCTGGTGCTGCTACTGCTGGTGTTGCTAGAGGTGCTGCTGCTGTTGAAATTGGAAGTCTTTTTCTTTCGGCTAATTACTACAACCCCTCATCCTAATCCCCATAAAAAGGGAAGAATCAGAGCTCTAACTATTAGCCTATTATGTTTTGGACAGCTCTTGTAATCAGCATGAATTTTTTTCCAGCTCCCCAAATCAGTTTAAGTGAAATGTAGATATAAAGGGATTTAGCATGTAAAATCGAAGGAACACATATACACGAAGACTGCAGGACTCATTCTTGTCTTGTAAGAGCTCATCTTATTTTAAAATTTTTTTTCAATAACATGTTAAAATAAGTTTTCACATTCACTTTTTTTTTTTTTGGAAATTTTGAATTATAAATTGATCCCTTACTACCTCTGTTCCCCCCTCCTCAAGAAGGCAAGTGAATTGATATAGAACATACATATGAAGTCATGCAAAACATATTTCCATAGTAGCCATGTTTCAGAAGAAAATATAAATAAAAGAAAGAAAAATAAAGTTAAAAAAGTATGCTTTGATTTGCATTCAGACTCCATCAATTCTTCTTTGGAAGTGGATATCATTTTTTTTTAATCATAACTCCTTTGGAATTGTCTTGAATCACTGTATTGCTGAGAATAGTTTAACCATTTAGAATTGATCATCCTGCAGTATTGCTCTTAGCAGGTACAATGTTCTCTGCTTCTGCTCGCTTCACTTCATGTCAATTCAAAGAAGTTTTCCTAGGATTTTCTAAAACCATCTTGCTACTTGTTTTTATAGCACAATAGTATTCCACATATACCACAACTATTCAGCCATTCCACAATTGATGAGAATTCTCTCAATTCCAAATTCTTTGACACCCCCCAAACAGCTGCTATAAATATATTTTATTTCCACATAGGCCCTTTTCAGTTTAAAAAATATCTTTGGAATGTGGTATTGCAAAGCATATGCACAGTTTTATAGCACTTTGGGTATAGTTCCAAATTGCACAACAGAATGGTTGGATCAGTTTGCATCTCCACCAACAGTGCATTAATGTCCCAATTTTTTCTACTTCCCCTCAAACATTTGTCTTTTTCTTTTTTATTTGTCATATTAATATGAGGTGATACCTCAGTTTTAATTTACCTTTGTCTAATCAATTATGATTTCAAAGATTTTTTCCTATGACCATAGATTGCCTTGATTTCTTTTTCCAAGAACTGCCTATTCATATCCCTTGAGAATTTATCAATTGGGGAAGACACTCATATGCTTATAAATTTGACTTGGTTCTCTATCTATTTGAAAAAAGAAGCAAAATCAGAGGACATTACTATAAATTTTCCCTCTCAGTTTTCTGCTTTCCTTCTAATTTTGGCTATGTTAGTTTTGTTTGTGCAAAACCTTTTAAATTTAATGTAATCAAAATTATATATTTTCCATTTCATAATAGTATCTATCACTTGTTCGGTGATAAATTCTTTCTTTATCTATAGATTTGACAGGGAAAAATATTTTGTGTTCCCCTAATTTGCTTGTGATGTCACCCTTCATTTCTAAATAATATATCCATTTTGACTTTATGTTAGCATACAGTGTGAGATGTTAGTCCATACCTACATTGTACCAAGCTGCTTTCCAGTTTTTCTTTCAATTTCAATAAAATGGTGAGTTTTTGTCCCCAAATCTTGGATCTTTGTGTTTATCAAACACTAGATTATGTGGCCATATCCTGTTGTATTTTGTACCTAATCTATTCCACTGATTAACCTCTTTATTTCTTAGTCAGTACCAGAATGTTTTGATGGTTACTACTTTGTAATACAAGGGAAGCTAGGTGGCACAGTGGATAGAGTTCAGGCCTAACAGTCAAGAAGACTTCTTCAGGAAGAAAACCCCAAATAGGGTCACAAGGAGTCAAACATCACTAAAATGACGGAACAACAACAACAAACAACAGACTTTTGAGATCTTGTATGGCTAGGCCACTTTCCTTCACATTTTTAATAAATGTTTTTTTTTCTGTTCTTGACCTTTTGTTCTTTCATATGAATTTTGTTATGATTTTTCTAGATCCATAAAATAATTTTTTGATACTTTGATTGGTATAGCTCTAAATAAGTAAATTAATTTTGTGGAATTGTCATTTTTATTATGTTGGCTCAACTTATCTACGAACAATTGATATTTCCTCAGTTGTTCAGATCTGACTTATCTGTATGAAAAGTGTTTTATAATTGTGTTTTTAGAGTTTCTGGGTTTGTCTTGGCAGGTAGATGCCCAACTATTTCGTATTGGCTACAGTTCTTTTAAATGGCATTTCTCTGTCTCTTTTTGCTAGACTTGCTGGGTAATATAAAAAAGCTCATGATTTATGTGGGTTTATCTTATATTGTGCTACTTTGTTGAGGTTATTGATTTCAACTATTTTTTTAGTTCATTCACTCAAATTCTCCGAGTATACCATCATATCATCTGCAAGGAACAATAGTTTTATTTCCTTATTGCTGATTCTAATTTCTTAAATGTCTTTTTCTTCTTTTATTGCTGGAGCAAATATCTCTAGTGCAACACTAATGATAATGGTATCCATGCTTCACCCCTGACCTTATTGGGAAAGTGTCTAGCTAATCCCCATTATAGATAATGCTTATCTTTAGATGGATTCTACTGATCATTTTAAGGACAAGTCTGTATTTCTATGCATTCTAGTGCTTTAAAAAACACGTATGAGTGTTGTAATTTGTCAAAAGCTTTTTCTTCATCTGTTGAAATAATCACATGATTTCTGTTGTTTTTATTATAGATTTCTGTTGGTTTTGTTACTGATTTGGTCAATTATATTGACATTTTTTTCTAACATTGAACCAGCCCTGCATTCTTGATATAAATCCCACCTTCTCATAATGCATGATATTTATGATATATTGCAGCAATTTCCTTGCTAGTATTTTTCTTTCTTTCGCCTTTTGGAGGGCAGTTGGGGTTAAGTGACTTGCCCACAGTCACACAGCTAGCAAGTGTGGCAACCGTCTGAGGCTGGATTTGAACTCAGGTCCTCCTGACTCCAGGGCCAGTGCTCTATTCACTGTGCTACTTAGCCACCCCACTAGTATTTTATTTAAAAATTTTGCATAAATATTCATTAGGAAAATTAGCCTGTAGTTTTCTTTCTCTGTTTTGACTCTTCCTGCTTAGGTATCAGCACCAAAATTCTTTCCTAAAATGAATTCATTAAAATTTCTTCTTTGCCTATGTTTCTAAATAGTTTAAATAGCATTTAAATTGTTCATTAAATGTTTGGTAGAATTTCCTTGTTAATCCATCTACTCCTGGGGATTTTTTCTTAGGGAGTTCACTGATGGATTGTTCAATTTCTTTTTCTAAAACAGGGTTATGTTATTTAAGTATTCTATTTTCTCTTCTGTTAATCTATGCAATTTTTATTTTTGTAAATATTGATTTGCTTCATTTAGATTGTTAGATTTATTGATATATAATTGGACAATATAGATCCTAATACTTGTTTAATTTCCTCTTTATTGGTGGTGAATTTACCACTTTCATTTTGATACTGGTAAATTAATTTTTTTTAAAATCAAATTAACCCATGGCTTATCTATTTTATCATCCCTCCCAATAAAAAAAAATGTGCTCCTAGTTTTACTTATTATTTCAATGGTTTTCTTACTTTCAATTTTATTAATCTTGCCTTTGATTTTCTGAATTTTAATCTATTAAGTGAGACTATTTCACTTATTTTTTCTAGTTAATTTTTGTTGTACACCCAGTTCATTGATCTACTCCTTATTTTACTGATGTAAGTGTTTAGAAATATAAAATTTCCCCTAAGTACTGTTTTATTTATATTCCATAAATTTCAATCTGTATTGTCATTATTGCCCTTCCTTATAATTAAATCACTGTCTGTTTCTATAATTTGGTTTTTGACCCACTCATTCTTTAAGATTAGATTATTTACTTTCTAATTCATTAATTTCCCTCTTTATTTTTCTTAACTAAAGCTATTTTTGCTTTTGCTTTGCTTGAGATTGTGACTGGTACCCCTGCTTTTTTTTTAAACTTTAGCTGAAGGACAATAGATTCTGCTCCAATTCCTTGCATTTACTTTGTGTGTGTCTCTTTTCTTCAAGTGTGTTTCTTGTAAACAACATATTGTGGGATTTTGGTTTTTAATCCACTATGCTATCCACTTCTATATTGTCAGTGAGTTCTTCACATTCATGGTTATTATTATTGTGTATTTCCCTCTATTTTATTTCCCCCTGTCCATTCTCTCTCTCTCTCTCTCTCTCTTGTTCTCTCTCTCTCTCTCTCTCTCTCTCTCTCTCTCTCTCTCTCTCTTATCTTTTACCCTGTTCTTCAAAAATCTGTTTTGTTTGTGACCACTGGATCCCCTAAACCACACACCCTTCCAGCAACTCCCTTCTATGTCTCATATCCCTCTTTCTGCTACTTCCCTATACGGTAAGATAGATTTCTGTATCTAAGTGATTGTGTATGGAATTCCCCCTTTGGTCCAGTTTCAATGAGAGGAAAGTTCAAGCTTTACTTGCCACCCCCATCTTTTCCTATACTGTAAAAAGTACTCCCCTTTGTACCTTCTTTATGGGAGATAATTTTACCTTATTCTACTTTTCTCATCCCTCTTGTTCCAGTGTATTCCTATTTCTGAGCTCTTAATTTTTTCTTGCATCATCCCATCCTAGTCAATTCACATTTGTGCCCTCTGTGTATGTATACTTCTTCTAACTGCTGTAATAATGATAGTTCTTAGAGTAACAAGTATCATTCTCCCATATAGGAATGTAAACAATTTAACCATATAAAAGTCCTCATGATTTCTTTTTCCTATTTTCCTTTTTATGTTTCTTTTGAGTCTTATATTTGAAAGTCAAATTTTCTATTCAGTTCTGGTCTTTTCATCATGAATACTTGAAAATCCTCTATTTTACTAAGTATCCATTTACCCCCTAAAGGATTATACTTAATTTTCCTGGGTCTCTTATTCTTGGTTATAATCTTAGTCCCTTTGTCCTCCAATCCTGTAATGCAGAAAAAGCTAAATCTTTTTTTTTATCCTAACTGTGACTTCATGATATTTAAATTTTTTCTTTCTGACTACTTGTAATTGTTTTCTTCTTAATCAGAGAGTTCTGGAATTTAGCTATAATATTCCTGGAAATGTTCAATTTTGGTCTTTCAGGAGGTGATCGGTGAATTATTTTAATTTCTAGTTTATCCTCTAGTTCTAATATATCAAGGTAATTTTCCTTAACAATTTCTTGAAATATGATGTCCAAGCTTTTTTTTTTTAATTATAGCTTTCAGGTAGTCCAATAATTTTTAAATGATCTCTCTTGGATCTGTTTTACAGGTCAATTATTTCCCCAGTGAGATCTTTCACATTTTCTTCTTTTTTTCATTCTTTGTATTCTTTTCTATTGTTTCTGGCTCTCTCATGGAATCATTAGGTTCCATTTGCCCAATTCTAGGTTTTAAGGATTTTTTGAGTTTTACTACCTTCTTTTCCATTTGGTCAATTCTATTTTTCTAGGAGTTCTTTTCTTCAGTGGATTTTTGTGCCTCTTTTACTATTTGATCAATTTTTCTTTTTAAGATATTATTTTCTTCAGTATTTTTGAACCTCTTTTACTGAGAGGTTGACTCTACTTTTTTTGTATAACTTTCATTTATTTTCTCATTTTTCCTCTACTTCTTATATTTGATTTTCAAAATCCTTTTGGTGCTCCTCTAGAAAATGTTTTTGAGCCAGTGACCAACTCACATATTTCTTTGACAATTTAAATGTAGGTGTTTTAACTTTGTTGTCTTCTAATCTTGTGTCTTGATCTTTCTTGTCACCATAGAAACTTTTTTAAAAAACATGTTTACTTTTAGTTTACAACATTCATTTCCACAAGATTTCAAGCTACACATTTTCTCCCCATCTCTCCCCTACCCACCACCCCAAAACAGTAATCCCACTGAATACTCCCTACCTCAATCTACTTTCTCTTATTCTCCACCATTCCCCCTGTGGCTTTCTGGTAGAGCAAGATGAATCTCCATACTCCAGTGTTTGTATATCTTATTTCCCAGTTGCATGTAAATAATAATAATAATAATAATAATAATAATAATAATAATAATATTTTTTAAACATTTGAGTTTGAAACTTTGAATTCCAGATTCTTTCTCTTCTTCCCTCATCATCCACCCCTACTGGGAAGATAAGCACTTTAATATAGATCATACATGTGTAGGTATGCAAAACATTTCCATAGTGGATATATTGTGAAAGACTGATAGTATTTCCCTCCAACTTATCCTGCCCCCCCAACTTGTTCTATTTTCTACTTTCCCTGTCCCTTTTCAAAAGTGTGTGCTTCTAACTACTCTCCCCCCATCTGCCCTCCCATCCATCATCCCCCTTCTTATTGCCTTCTCCCCTACTTTCCTATAGGGTAAGATACCCAATTTAGTGTGGATGTTATTCCCTCTTTAAACCAAATTTAATGAGAGTAAGCTTGACCCATTCCCTTTTGCCTTCTTGTTCTTCCCTTCCATTGTAGCAATTTTCTCTTGCCTCTTTTATATGAGACAATTTACCCTATTCATATATATGCATTTATATTCTCTTCAACTATTGTCATACTGAGAAAAGTTTCATAAGTTACAATTATCATTTTTCCATGTAGGAATGTAAATAGGTCAACTTTGATAAGTTCCTTACAATTTCTTTTCCCTGTTTACCTTCTCATGCTTCTCTTGCTTCTTGTATTTGAATGTCAAATTTTCTATTCAACTCTGATTTTTTCATCAATAATGCTTGAAAGTCCTCTATTTCATTGAATGACTGTATTTTCCCCTGTAACATTATACTCAGTTTTGCTGGGTAGGTGATTCTTGGTTTTAATCCTAGCTCTTTTGACCTCTAGAATATCATAGTCTAAGCTCTTTAATTTCTTAATGTTGAAGCTGCTAGATCCTGTGTTATCCTGATTGTGTTTCCACAGTATTCAAATTGTTTCTTCTTGGCTGCTTGTAACATTTTCTCCTTGACCTGGGAACTCTGAAATTTGACTATAATTTTCCTAGGAGTTTTCTTTTTGGGATTTTTTCAAGAGGCAATTGGTGAAATCTTTCAATTTCTATTTTGCCCCCTGGTTCCAAAATATCAGGGAAATTTTCCTTGAGAATTTCATGAAGGATGATGTCTAGGTTCTTTTTTTCATCATGGCTTTCAGGTAGTCCAGTAATTTTTAAATTATCTCTCCTGGTTCTATTTTCCAGGTCAGTGGATTTTCACATGAGATATTTCACATTGCCTTCTATTTTTTCATTTGTTTGGATCTGTTTTATACTATCTTGATTTCTCATAAAGTCCTTAGCTTCCATTTGCTCCAATCTAATTCTGAAGAAATTATTCTCTTTGGTGAGTTTTTGAGATTCTCTTTCCGTCTCACAAATTCAGCTTTTTAAGACATTCTTCTCCTCATTGGCTTTTTGGGCCTCTTTTGCTATTGAGTTAATCTATTTTTTAAGGTGTTATTTTCTTAAGTCAGATTGTTGATTCACTTTTCATGATTTTCTTGCATCATTCTCATTTCTGTTCCTAATTTTTCCTCCACTTCTTTTACTTGACTTTCAATATCTTTCTTGAGTTCCTCCATGGCCTGTAATCAGTTCATATTTTTCTTGAAAGCTTTTGGTGCCAGAGTTCTGACTTTGTTGTCTTCCTCCCATTCCATGTTTTGATCTTTTTTGTCTCCAAAAAAGGAATCTAAGGTTTGATTGCTGTCCTTGTTTTGCTTCCTTTGCTTGCTCATTTTGCCACTCAATTACTTGACTTTTGAGCTTTTTGCCATGGTAGAACTCTGCTTCCAGAGAGGAGAGCTTTGTCCCAAATTGCTTGGGTTTTTGCAGCTGCCAGAGGTATTAGTTGGGTGCCCTGTCAACAGCTCCCACAGACTGTGGCCCACTGGCCACACACTCCAGGACCTCCACCCAATACTGCAATCCAGATCTAGGCAGGTTAAAAGCAAGAGTGATTACCTTCTGAATGATTCCTTTGTCCCCCTACAATCTGCAGCCCAGGAGCTCTGAAACAGCCACATGTAGGCTTTACTTCTTGCCCCGAGTGCAGGGGCCTGACCTGCTCTTGTGTCCCCTCCAGTTGCAACTGAGTTCCACACTTTGTCTTTGGCATTTATGGGTTGATAAATCTGGAAACCACCATTGCTGCTGGTGATCTATTCTCCTGAAGTGTGCTCCAGCTGCTGCTGCTCAGGGCTGTCCTGGGGCTAAAAGCACAGGCTCATGAGGGGCTGGACTCAACTCCCAGCATGCTGAGATAGACCCCTCCTGCAAGACTGCTAGGCTGCCTTCAGTGGGATATTTGTTTCTCTCTGTCACTTTGTGGGATCTGCAGCTCTAAAGTTTGTTTAGTCATATTTTATATGTATTTGATGTGGTTATTGGGTTTGTTCATGGAGTTTTCCTGCTTCTACACCACCCTACAGTAACTTTCTGTGGTCTTTTTTGTTCATTTGTTTGCTCATTTTCTCAGTCTATTTCTTGTCTTTGAACTTTATGTTAGGTTTGGGGTCTGTTCCTGTTATGGAAGTGGCACTGTCCCAAGTTTCAGGATTTTTTGCTGCTGTGTTCAAGCTTGTTCTGGGTGTCTATAAAGTCTTTTTTTTTTCCACTCCAAGATGTTTTGATCCAAGGAACAATGTGGTTACTCCCTTCTTAGCCTGTGCTCTGTTTGTGAATTATCATAAGTACCCTTCTCTGCCCTGGAATTGTGACCAGTGTCCCTGTTTTCCTTTGGTTACAAGTGATTTTGCTCCCTATAACCCTGGAATTGTCATCAGGATTTCTGTTCTCCTGAAGCTGAGCTTCTAATCCCCCATGAGTGACTCCAATCACTCTTCTCTCCCTATAACTGTGACCCAGGGTTACTAATGTGCTAGTGTTCTTCCTTACCCTGGGATTACAATGAGGAGGATTACAAAGGAGCTGTGTATGGGTGATGCAAAGAGTCTTACATCTATTGCCAGCAAAGGATCTCCTCTAATCTACTTCTGACCAGTTTTCCAATCCCCTTACAGTTTGAAGTCTGAGATCTTCCAAGCCACAATCACTCCCAGGGCCCAGTACATGCTTGCCAGGGCACAGCCAGAGCTGCACTGTGCCCTGATCATAGCCCCAGTGAGACAGGTCTGTCCTACAGACCTCCCAGGTTGTCTTGGCCTGGAAAATTGTTTCACTCCAACAACTTCAATTTGAGGAATTTTACTTTAAGTTTTTTGGAGGGGAATTTTGGAGAGCTCAGGTAAACTATTGCCCTCATTCCCCCATCTTCGCTCCATATTAACATTACCTTATTCTTTCACTTATGCACTTAGGAGTTTTTGACAACACAAGTAAGTATTCATAAATTAGCAGAGAAGAGTCAAATAAGAAACTGGCTAAAAACAAGCTCACCTACACAGGATGTAAGAAACATCTTTTCAGTGTGGTATTTGTGATTTTAAAGGTTTAGTTTGTAAGGCTTAACCTTTACTTCTCCTCACTGTACTTTTGATACAAATAAAGCCTCTTGGACTATTGCTTCATGTTTTGTACAGCAAGGCTTCCTTTAGGAATTGTTAAATTTATACTTCATTCCATGTGGATATTTGGGAAGGAGTGTTGAAGAGCATTAACCCATTTGTGATATTTTTAGGAAAAAATATAAACACAAAGGCAGTCCATTAGTATCCAATGCCTTTTTTTCCCCATTAATGACAAGGGATATTTGTCCCCATGTGAAACTCAACTAAAGTAATGCAGAGATTACAATACTTTTTAAATGTAACTCTTCAATCAAGGTCTATTCGTTCTCTGTAGGATTCTTTTTTAACGGGATATTGTCAAGGTAAAATGTATCTGCTACATTAAGAAAAAAACCCTTCACCTTTCTCACTGACAATGTAGATGATTAAAACTAAAAAGGTTTTATAAGCAGTCTCAAGTTTACTTTCTATATACTTTTCCTTCAGAAGGGAAAATGAATCCCAAAATCTGTACCTGAAATTCATAGATGAGAAGGCAGTGAAGGGAAAAGTGAAATGATATGATCTTTGTGATTCTGTCTACTGAACGGGCAAAGTGCCAAGCCCACACCAGCTACGTCAAGCATATAACTCTGTGCCCCTTAATTAACAGACCATAAATGATCTAAGGAATAAAAAGTAATTAGCGTATCAGAAAGTCTATCATGGTGACATGTTTCAGCACTGGGGGAATCATCTCTTGGCAGTGAACTTTTCCCTTAAATCCTCCAAATTGAATTGAATTAAGCCCAAGATCCCAAGGGCTTTTCTTGGTACATGTTCTCTGTCATCAGTCTTTCAGTGTGTCTAAGGCTTGACATGTGAGAGAGAACCTAGATGATGGAGTTGTGGTCTGTGGAATTCAGTCTGACTCTAAAAATAGTTAGAAAAGACCAGTTGCCTAAGTGTTACAACGTGAGGGGAGCTGCAGATCTCTTTTTCTCATCCTAGCCATGCCTGAGAATCCTAGTATTAGTTACTCCTTTCAAATAAGACACTGTAGTGTAGTGTAGTTACTCCTGGTAAACATGTAAATAGGGCATTTAATAAATGTGCATGTGAGTTAGAAAAAACTTCAGGACATCTGATCAGTAAAAAAAACAAAGGGTAGGAATACTGACATTAGTGGACCATGCTAGATGGGAAGCTGAACTAAGAATGTAGGAATGAGACTAAATAGGCACCAGTGCAAAGGATCACTGCAGAGCTCTTGGAGTTATGTAGAACCACCAGAGCTAAGGGGAGATACTAAACCAGCATTTGTATCAGATTCCAAGCCTCTACTTATAATATGGGAGCAATCTCCTTGTTGAGGCAAAAATTTCATAAAATCCATGGTTCTGGTACTATGATTCTGTATGGAACCTGGGGTACCTCTTTAGAGGGGAATGGGCTTTGCTGGGAGGTTCTTTCCAATTATTTTGCTCAGGACTTGGATATGAATATTTACTATGTTCCCTACTTTATTAAAAAAAAACCCAACAAACAAACCTATTCTGTACTTAATGTCTTTGTTAGATTTAGTGCTTGTATGGGATATGAGAATTTGAAAAACACATATCATATGGCATTAAAATTATTATGAGTGAAACATCTTCAAAACTGAATGTGATCCATCATATCAGAATTCAGAGCCTGATATGAATTATTGTTTTATTGGAAAATACGCTAGAATGTCTTTTTTTGGTTACCATATCTATGATTCCCTTCCTCTCTCTGTCTCTCTTTCTCTCTCTCTCATTGGTAGAAAAACTACCTCTACCAAATCAGATAAGTCTATTTTGGAAATGATAACTTTAGAGATTTTCCTGGGGCACTGAGAGGCTAAGGGACGTGATACAATGACACATAGGCAGTATATATCAAAAGTGAGGTTTGAACCTAGAACTTCTGAACTCTGAAAGCAGTCGTCTATCCATTACTTCTCTCTGCCTGTCATGAAGCCAAAATTATTTATTCACGTTCCACTAAAGTCCTATTCTAATGCCTCATTATGATATGAAAGTTAACCTGGTTTCTCAAAACCTATACTTCTAGATTATAAACTCTATCAAGCAAGAAAAACTTCACTTATGGCCCTGGCAATGGGCTATATATCTATGAGCAGTGGAACAATGTAGCTAATTGTAGAAGGCATTGATCATCAGCATTGTGGTGGAGGGCGAGCCAGATTGGTGAGGCCAGGGGACTGGTATAAACTCCATTGTCCAGATTCAAGTGATCAGAGATATGAAAAGTTTTGGAGAGAAATCTAAATACCAAAACCTACCACTTGGAAGTTTTTTTTTTTCTCATGACTGTATCTGCTTGTTCCGAAATCATGGTTTTGATCTAGCTTTTATCTGCCCTCTGGTTTTGGCTCTCACTCTCCTGTTTGACTTGTTTATGTCTCCTCTTCCCTACCTTCCTAGTTTTACCAGCTGGTAAAGCTACCAGCTTTACCAGAATCCTCTGGATTCTGAATGAATTCTTGGTTCAGGTTCATGGTTCAGGTGCTTCAGACCATCTGTGCTCTGCATTATTTTAGCCCCCTTGGTAATGACATACAATTATGAAATCTTATATTTGTAGATGAGTGTCCCATGATTATGACCAACAATCAGTCCTGGCACAATACTCATCATATAACAGGAACTTAATAAATGCTTATTGAACTGAATGGTGTAGGGTTGGACTACAGTGACTGCACTGGCCTAGGAAGGACTCTGATGCCTTCAAGTGGTTTCGATAATTATGTTTCTGAGTAGTTCTCCATAATATAAGCCCCTGAAATACCAGAATTCCATTATGAGATACTGATATCTATTAATTATGATGATTCCTTTTTCTCCATTTGAGGGATAAGAATCTCTTGTCTTACTGAGAAGACCCCTGGCAAGCCCTTCAGGTCCAAAAGACTAATTTACAGCTAATACTTCTTACCCTGAGCCACATGTCTATTCATAATTATTATGCACAGCCAGAGCACTTCTTAGATGATGAGAAACTGAGCCAACACTGAATTACCCAACACAATTCCCATCAGATGTTATTGACACTAAATAAATATCTTTATGTACGGCACCCAAATCAGTCACTGAAACAGCTGCCTGTGAGTAGCCTATTCTGTCTACAATTTGTTGAGTTAATAATAGTCCTCCTTTTGGGGAAATCAATGCATTTTCTGAATACTCTGTAGGAGATAAGGCAAAACACTGGACATTGTAAAAGCAGACACTCTCTGGTAGACACCATAAAATGGGCTTTATATTTTTTAAAGGAGTAACCTTAAAATTTAATCACATGTATGTTCTTTCATCATCAATCCTCTGGAGAAAATATGGCAGCTATAACATGTTTTAGTATTAAATATTTGGCTGTTGCTTCTCTGTCTCCCATACTCCATTTCTCTTAAGCAGACTGCATAATTCTTGGCTTGTTGAGTTGTGAATAGGCTCTTCCTTACCCTATATCTTGTTGTCAGGCTGGGTTATTCCATTTAGTTCAGTTGCCTATAAAGCTGAGACTTATTTTAAAATACCAAACCAAACACCATTGTCTAGGTAAGGAATCAACCCCTCAAAAGCTTATTCTGAAGTATGGTAAAGGATCCATAAATGGCCTACCTTGATTTTGATGCTAATCTCATATTAAATCTGACAGTGTTTCTCAAAAATAATAGCACTGAAATGACTTGAAGGCATTTTGTTCTCTCTAGGACTTTGTCTTCTTCTTTAATATATTTGCTGACCCTGCACGTATAAGATTTAGTAAATTGTTTAAAAATGTTATGCTAAAGAGATTGGCCTGTCAATTAACTGTGGACAAGGATAGAAAGGGGAGAAAAAGGCTTTTCCATAGTTCATTTCGAGTTACTTTAGAAAGAAAGTTGGTCTTTGCCAGGACAGTGAAATGAATAAAATTTATCTCTGATCTCAGCTCTCAGATCTCTTTTCTGTGACCTCATCTATGACATGGGCAAAAAATCAACTGTGCAAGCAATCAACTTAGATACTCAAATGGATCTTTAATCTCATGAAAGTGACTGTTGCTCAAAGAATGTAACTCAACTGATCCTTTTTAAAATTAGCTAATATATGGATTGTGTGATCCACAAGATGGAGGATTAGGCATTTCTTCAGATCCCCTTGACTTCTTAAATCTCTCCAAAAAAGAAATTATGCACTAGATACAAAATAAATTCAGCCACATCAGTGGGACTGTGTAGCATTACATTAAGCCTGAGGGACAGAGTTTATTTAATATTCAATAAACATTTATTAAGCACCTGTTACGTGGCAGGTATTGTGTAAGGGACTGGTGACACAAATACAAGAGAGAAAGACAGTCCCTGCCCTTAAGGAGCTAACAATCTAATGAGGGAAGACAATACACCAAAAGGAAGTGAGAAGGGAATGAGTAACAGGGTAGCCAGTATAAAGGCATAATGTTTTGTGAAATGTTTTGTGAAACCAAGCTGAAAAGCTGGTAGGAAATCAAAAGATGGTGGAAAAATTGTGAGCTTTATATTAAAAAAAAAAGCTCTATATGAAGGGGAGCAGATTTTTGTTCCGCCTTCCATCCCTCCAACCAGAGGGAAAAGACAACTGAAAGTACTGAAGAAGTATTGGTTTTCAAAGATGAAGCAATATACATGATGGTGAGATTTTTGGTGATGAGTTTACCATGGGGGAGTTTACCATTTACCACAAATACCATGGTATTTGTTGATTTGAAATCAAAGAGAGGAGTTGTTGGGGAATGAAGAGCTCAGCATCTAGCTAGAACCAGTTCTGCTCATTTCAAAGTCATTTGAGACAGAGACCCAGGCTAGTGAACTGTGAATTGCCTAGCGTAGGGGGAAACTGATATGCTATGAGATCCATCTTCTAAGAAAATCACCATCTGAGGAGAGGGAGTCAGAAATTGAGCAACAGGAAAAATAGGAAGGCAGGGGGGAGCAATCTCCAGGATAATGAGATTTTTGGTGAATAGTTTTTATTGTTGTTTTTTTTCCCCCTGGGGGATGTATGGTACTTTTGAGAGCAAAACCAAGCAGAGAAGTTGTTGGAAAATGAGAAGTCAGAATCCGGTTGGAACCAGTTCTGTGCACTTCAAAGTCAGAGAGGTGAATTATGAATTACCTGATATGGGAGAAGGCTGACATGCTATGAGATTCAGCTCCCAAGAAAGTCACTATCAGAGAATAAGAAGTCATACAGTGAATAATAGGAGAAAATAAGGAGAAGAAAAAAACAGAATTCTCACAAATTTCAATAAGATGAAAATCCAAAGACTTTGAACATGAGCAGGAAAATTAACAGGGAAAACATTAACAGCCAAATTAAATATAGCCTCTGTAGCTATATTATTTATCATGAATTCAGGGATCTTTCAATAAATACCACAAAAAGGAAAATAATTTAATGCTTGAGGAGAGAGAGGCCATGCAGAATATGCAGAAAATATGGAAACGTCACATGCCATTCTTGAATGGTTTAAAAGAGAAGTGAGGATTATGAGAATGTAAACAACATTCAGTGAGATAACTGATGACGTCTCCCAGAAAAAAAAAAAACTGAACAAAACCTTTAATACAATAATGCAGGAAACAATACAAGACAAATGCCCAGAAATTCTGAACATAGAAAATATCTTCTCTGTCAAGTGCAGCAATGGGCTATATTCTGGGAGTGAGACAATGAGAAGGGGAAATCTGTTGGCTGTGATCTACGAGTCAGTGGAAGGAATTGCCTCAAAGAGGGATCCCAGAAGGAATACCTTAAACATTTTGATTACATGAGGAATATAGAGAATAGAGAGAGACTAAATAATTATAAGAGTCCTGAACCAGAGAATTAGGGTCTAAAGCAGACAGAGAGGATGGATAATAAAGAGAATGAGAAAAACCTTCTCCAGAAAGGAGTGTAAAAGTGAAATATCAAAAACTAATAAATAGGACCACTTGAAGGGGAGGAGAGGCAGGAGGAATCTATTTTATTAAAGGAACAAAAAGGGGGGGATGAAATAAACAACTGGATAGAGACAGGAAAGAAAAAGGAATTAGTAAGAAAAACCCCAAAAGGAAAGGAATAACAGGAGGAGGAAATTGGTGGTGATGGGAAGACAGCCAATGGGAAAAGGACCACCTTAAAAATGAAGGAAATAAAGTATCTGAAAGAACACAGGACTGTATTTATAGCAGAAGTGGGAAAAGTCATAATTTGAAAAGAAAACAATATTATAGACAAATGGAGGAAAATATAAACCTATCAATTATAACTTTAAATGTGAATGGATTAAATAAGCCAACAAAGTAAAAAAGAGTGACACATTGGATAAGAAAATAAAATCCTACACTCTGTTGTTTACAAGAAATATATTTAAAAAACAAACATATGTAGAAATAAAACAGATGGTAAGGGAAAGAAATTACTGTGCATCAAGTGAACCCAAAAAGTCAGGAATTATAATCATTTCTGTCAGAGAAAGCAACAAACATTAAAAAAAATTAAAGAAGGGATAAATAAAGAAACTACATTATGCTGAAAAGAGCCTGTAATGCCATGCATGAGCAGCTTCCCAAAAGAATGCTACTGTGAACAGCTTTTAAGATTCTGATTACACAGTATAGTAAGCACTCCATTTATTCAAGAACAAATCAAAGGAAAACATTCACCACAAATCAAGTTACAATATACACAACATTACATCTTATGACAGAAAATCACAATATGGTGTTTACAACAGCTTATCATTAGAATAGCCACATAGTTTTCACCAAAGTGGTCACAGTATTTAGAACAAAGAACAAAAGAACAATCATCTGGTATCCCTAAGGAGGTTTGCCTCCTTACTTAATCATTCAATCATTTCACAATACAAGTCTGTCTTCCACTCATGGGGCAATCATAGGTTAACTTAATCAGTCACTTATCTAGCAATCATTCACTAAGTATCATTAATCACTAAATACAATCATTAGAAAATACACAAACCCTCTACCCCTCGGGTCTCTAGTAAACTTCAATTTCATCACACCATTCAATATCCAAGGAGAGGCCTTTTCTTCATCTTGACTTGGGGTGGTCTCTCAGATTCCCTGGATCCCCTTCCATGGTCCCAGTTCCTACCTGAATCCACCAAGCAGTCACCTGGACTTAGAGGCAGACAGCTCCCAGGACCTTGTCCAGTCCTCTGGGCAGTTTCTGCTGCATACTGAAGTTCACAGGGTCCAGCACATCTCAAAACCTTCACAACTTCTATTCCCAAGAAGTCAAGGATCAACCAAGCCACAAACAAAGTCTTTTGCTGGTTGTGCTTATTCAGTCCTCCAGCAGTTCGGCTAGCCCTAGGACCCAGAAGAAATCTCAGCCTCCCAGGTGTCAACAACAACAGGCTGCCCTCCCGACAGCAACTTCAGGCTTCACCAGATTCTGTTCTCAAGAAAACTCCAACTCAGTTCTCAGTCTATCAGTAGCATCCCAGCTTCCAGATGCTGCCGAGAGAATCTCTGTCTCTGTCTCTCTCTCTCTCTGTCTCTCTCTCTGTCTCTGTCTCTGTCTCTGTCTCTGTCTCTCTCTGTCTCTCTGTCTCTCTGTCTCTCTCTCTTCTTCTCTCACTCCCTCTCCCAGCTGGCTTCAGTCTCCATGATTCTTCCACCAGTGGCTTGTTAGGAGAATATTCTGCTTCCTCCACCAGGAGAAAAATTCTGATTCTGCCTCTCTGCGGCTTTTCTTACATACACACACAGAGCATTGATTTCCTGTTTCAGCCAAACCCTTCTTGCTATGTCAGCAACAGGAGACAAGAGTTCATACATTCTGCCTCTTTCACAGAGGCTTGACTAAGGGCAAAGTACCAGCTTACTTGGCATAACAAAAAAGGGCCTTCAGATTTAATTACCATTAGAGAGACACAGAAAACAAATCAAATATTAATGATAAACTTCTGTGCTTTAAATGCCTTAACATCAAAATTCATAAAGGAAACATTTATTGAGCCACAAAAGACAGAGACCTAACATCATAGTGATGTGAAACTCCGGTATCACTGTCTCAATTTTGGATATTTATGAGAAAGGTAAACCAAAAGGAAAATATGGAACTGATCAAATTTATGGAGAAACTAGATTTAAAAGAGTTAGAGAGTTTTCTAAATGGGACTGAAAAATATAAATCTTTCTCAGTACCATGTGGAATTTATACAAACATTTGCTATGTTTTAGGGAACCATTATTATTACAAATGATTATTATTGCAAAATTATCATCATCATTATTATTATTACAAAAATGTAATGCATAAGTGATTTTTATTTTGTTCAATACTTCCAAATTATATGTAAAAATACATTTTTTTTCTTTTCTGGAGGGGTAAGGCAGGGCAATTGGGGTTAAGTGATCTACCCAAAGTCACATGGCTAGTTTTTGTGTTGTGTCTCAGGCCAGATTTGAACTCAGGTCCTCTTGACTCCAGGGCAGGTCCTCTATTCACTGTGCCACCTAGCCATCACTATGTAAAAATATTTTAAGAATAAAAAACCATTGATCTCCAAATTATCTCTTTCTTTTCAGACCTCCCCCTCCTTGAGAAGGCAAGTAACTTGATCTCCATTATACATCTGAAGTCATTCAACACATCTTTCTGCATAAGCCATGTTACAAAAGAAAACAAGCAAAATAAACCAACAAAAAGAGATTAAAAAAGAATGTTTCAATCTTCATTCAGTGTTCATCAGTTCTCTCTCTGGAGGTGGTAAACATTTTTCATCATAATTCCCCTGAAATTGTCTATTCATTGTCTTGATCAGAGCAGCTAAGTCTTTCACAACTTATCATCCATATAATATTGCTGTGTGCAATGTCCTCCTGGTTTTGTTCACTTCATTTTGCATGTGTTCATATAAATTCTTCCAGATTTTTGCAAAACCAACTTTTTCATCATTTATTACAGCATGATAGCATTCCATAAAAATAATATGCCACAACTTATTCAGTCATCTCCCAATTGATGGACATTCCCTTGATTTCCAGTTCTTTCCAGCAAAAAAAAGAGCAGTTATAAATATATTTGTACAAATATTCTCTTTTTCCTTTCTGTTGATCTCTTTGGAATATTGACCTAATATTATTATTGCTGTATCAGATTATTTCAATGATTACTGCTTTGTAATATAGTTTAGGGTCTGGAACTGTGGGGCTGCTTTGCTTTATGTGTTTTTTAATCAATTCCCTTGATATTCTTGGCCTTTTGTTCTTTCAGATGAATTTGTTACTACTTTTCCTATCTCCATAAAATAATTCCTTGGTAGCTTGGTTGGTATAGTACTGAATAAGTAAATTAACATAGGTAGAATTTGCTGAAGTTGCTGATTGTTTTAACTAGTTTTTTTTTTCAGTTGATTCTCTAGGATTCTCTAAGTGTACCATCATATTTTTGCAAAGGATGATAGTTTTGTTTCCTCATTTCCTATTTTTGTTTAATTTAATTAATCTTTACCAAGTTGGGGGGCAGAGCCAAGATGGCGGCATAAGAGCAGCAACATATTGCAGCTCTCACATAGCCACCCCAAAATACTCATAAAATATGACTCTAAACTAATTCTAGAACTAGAAAACTCACACAAATATACTTTCCACTAAAGTCAGCTCAGCTACAAGGAACCAGATCAGCACTACAAACAGAAAACAGCCTGGCCTGAAGCCGCAGCTGTGCCCCAGGGGAGGCTGGATGAGAGGAGCTGAGTGCCAGCTGGAGCTTCAGGTGAGCGGATTGACAGCAGCTGCAGCAGTATCCAGAACTAGGTCAGTGGAACTTGCGAGGTCATGGGAGAAAAGAGGTCCAGCCAAACTGCCTCCAGGGTGGAGAAGCAGAAAGCAGAGGTCCTGCACCTGCCCCCACATTGCTGCTTCAGAGCTCTCAGCTTGTAGACTGCAGGGTGACCAAGCAATCATTCAGAGGCCAAGTGCTCTTGTGTTGAGAGCCTGCATCCGGGTCGTGGTCTTGGGCTTTGGTCCTGTGGTTCTTTTTGATTCAGTGAGCCAGAAGTGGAGGAGGGACCCAGCAACTTCCTAAGAGCTCTGGCAGCTGGGAGGACCCCAGCCATTTGGGACAGAGCTTTCCCCTGTGTAAGCAGAGCTCCACAGAGATTAAAAAAAAAAATCACAGACTGACCAACCATGGATAAGAATAATCATAAGAAGCAGGGTAAGAACAGCAACCAAACCCCAGATTCCTTCTGTGGGGAAAAGAAGGACCAAGGCAGAAAGCTGTAGGAGGACAGCACAGCCAGAACTCCCCCACCAAAAGCTTCCAATACACATGAAGATTGCCTTAAAACTGGAGATCAGCTGAAGAAGGATTTTGAAAACCAAATGAGAGAAGTGGAAGAAAAATTGGGAAGAGAAATAAGAATGTTACAAGAAAATCATGAAAAGAGAGTTCAGCAATCTGACTGAAGAAATTAATACCCTAAAAAACAGATTAACTCAAATGACAAAAGAGGCCCAAAAAGCCAATGAGGAAAAGAATGCCTTAAAAAGTTGACTTTGCCAGATGGAAAAAGAATGTCAAAAGCTTTCTGAAGAGAATAATTCCATCAAAATTAGAGTGGAGGAAATGGAAGCAGAT
>CM053582.1:188025758-188042713 GCA_028627135.1 Pseudochirops cupreus | reverse complement strand
TCATACAGTCGTGTGCTTCCATTTGCTCCACTCTAATTCTGAATGAATTATTCTCTTCAGAAAGCTTTTGAGATTCTTTTTCCATCTGGCAAAGTTGACTTTTTAAGGCGTTGTTCTCCTCATTAGCTTTTTAGGCCTCTTTTGTCATTTGAGTTCATCTATTTTTCAAGGTGTTATTTTCTTCAGTCAGGTTCTTGACTCTCTTTTCATGATTTTCTTGCATCATTCTTATTTCTCTTCCCAATTTTTCCTCCACTTCTCTCATTTGGTTTTCAAAATCCTTCTTAAGCTGATCTATGACTTGTAGGAAGTCTTCATGTTTCTTGGAAGCTTTTGGTGTGGGAGTTCTGACTGTGTTGTCTTCCTGCATTCCATGCTTTGATCCTTCTTATCGCCAAAGAAGGAATATGGAGTTTGGTTGTTGTTCTTACTTTGCCTCCTTTCCCTGCTTATGATGGCCAGTCAATGATTTTTTAGCTCTGTGGAACTCTGCTTCCAGAGGGCAAAGCTCTGTCCCAAACCACTGGGGTTTTCCCAGCTGCCAGAGCTATTAGGAGGCTGCCATTTTTTTGCAGCCCCCACCATCTTTGACTCACTGAAAACGCACACCAGCACCACCACCCAAGACCACAATCAGGATCCAGGCCACTCAATGCAACAGCACTTGGCCTTTGAGCAATCTCTTGGCCCCCCTGCAGTCTGCAAGCAGGGAGCTCTGAAGCAACTATGTGGAGGTGGCTGCAGGGCCAGGCTTCTGCCTCTTCCTTGCCCTGGAGGCAGTTTGGCTGGACCCACTTTTCTTCCCCAAGTTTAGCTGAGTTCCACTGACCTGTCACTTAGTCCTTATTTCTTATGGCTTGATAATTCTGGAAACTGCCACAGCTGCCACTGATCCATTGTCCTGAATTTCCAGCTGCAGCTCTGCTTGGCTCTTCTGGCCACCCCTGGGGCCATGCCACAGTTTCAGGCAAGGCTGGTTTTGGTTCCCAGCGCTGAGATGGTCCCATGTAGCCAAGTTGCCTTCAGTGGGAGGTATATTTGTGTGAGTTTTAGAGCCCTAAAATTTGTTTAGAGTCATATTTTACGGGTATTTGAGGTGGCTATTTGGGAGCTGCGGTACCTTGCTGCTCCTACGCCACCATCTTGGCCAAGGGTTATTTTCTTAAGAAAATGAACACAGTTAAGAGATCTTTTTCCTTCTTTACACACAAAACTTGTTTTCAAGGGCAACAACTATGTCTACTGATGTGTAACGTCTACTTCCAAAGCTAGTTTGTCAAGTTTTGAAACTCCCCATTTGCTTAATAGATCCTGCTTTAGAAAGAGAAAAATCTCTTGGGTGATGAACACATCATACTTGCTCCTTTCCTTCTTCTTAGTGCCTAAACAGAAAGAACAGCCAGAGAGGAAAAGCATAAAACACCTTTCCTCTGCTAAAATGAGTGATTTATTTCTCAATAAGAATTTTTCTGGCCTCTTGCCATGATTACAATGGGGAAGGAAAAAAAAATCATGCTGCTCTAATTTGGCTGAGGTTAGAGTGACCCAGTGCCCAGAATTAATTTAAAGAAAAATCAACTCTTCTATAAAAAAGGTTCTGACTGACATTGGTGAAGGGAATTTCCTTTTCAAAGGACTTTCCAACATCCATGAAATCAAAGATCCAGTACCTGTACTTTTAGATAGATAGATAGATAGATAGATAGATAGATAGATAGATAGATAAACAGATGTACATGTCTCCCCTAATACCAAATGAACTTCTTGAGGACAGGGACTCATTCTTTTTTAGGTGGTGTAGTGGAGAGAGATGAAATTAGAGTTAAGAAGATCTGAGTTCAAATCTTGCTTCAGATACTTACTAGCCCTGTGATTCTGATAAAGCCAATCAGCCTTTCAACTTCAGTCTCTTCATATCTAAAATGGAGACAATGACCTACCTCACAACATGGCTATGAGGACCAAATGAAATAACATATGCAAAGCACTTTGCAAACATAAAATGTTATATAAATAAATAGTAGTGTTGAGGTTTGAGGTTTAGTAGTGCTCTAGACCCCAAAATACCAACACACTGAGTCCCATTGAATGAATTCAACTCAAGCCTTCTCTCAGTCAAAATAAAACAAAGTTTATTAAATATTCACCATAATGCATAGACTCTTAAAAAGCCTAAGTATTTGTGACACTTGTATTGGACAAGAGGTCCAGGACAATCTGACAGAGAGGGAGTCTGCACTAGATTAATCTCAGCACCTTCATGGAGGCAAGACAGATCTTATATATAGAAAGATTGTGGGAGGGATTTAGGGGATGGTCTAGAGGAGGGGTTTGGGAAGGGTCTTGCAGAGGAGTCTAAGGAGGATCTTGACTACTGAGGTCAGACTCCAGGAATGGGATTAAGGATGGGAAATAGCTGAAGGCTACCTGGAGATGACAGGCAATAGAGAGCTGCTTAAGGGTAACAATTTTAGGGCTATTGATAATGAAGGCGTATAGCCTCAGGCAAATGCTTCATCAAGTGAAAAGATTCTAGGAAGTGCTTCTCAACCTGTGGGTAAGGATCCCTTTGGGTGTCAAACAACCCTTTCACAGGGGTTGCGTAAGATCATAGGAAAATGGTCTTAGGAACCGAGACATCACTCCTCTATCTTTCTCCAGGCGGGTCCGCCCACATGCAGATACACCCACATATGAGTATTAAAGGGTCATGGCATTAGGAAGGTTGAGAATCATTGTTCTAGGGGGTTCCCAGAGCCTACTGTTGTTACAGTAATAGTAGCAGTAGTTTATTTATGTAGGTGCCTAGCACAATATTTCAAACATTTTTTGTTGTGCAGTTGTTTTCAATTGTATCAGACTCTTCATGACCCCATTTGTTATTTTCTTTGCAAAGGTACTAGAGTGGTTTACCATTTCCTTCTCCAGCTCACTTGACAGATAAGGAATCTGAGGCAAACAGGGTTAAATGACTTGCCCAGGGTCACATAGTCAGTAAATGTCTGAGGCTGGATTTGAACTCAGGAAGATGAGTCTTCCTGACTCCAGGCCCAGTACTCCATCCATTGTGCCACCTAGCTACCCTAAAGGTCTTTAAATGAGAAAGAAAAGCCTTTATAGAAGTAGCAAAGCAATTTAATTTTCATTCTGACCCGCCAGGTCTAGAGGATGCTTCAGAAAGGACGGGTGAAAGGGACAAGCTTCAAACAAAATGGGCACTTAAAAATACTTATTAGTTGATTGATTCCGGTTCTTTTTTTTTTCCATACTGGTGCAGAAGTATGGTATATTTCTCTGAGGTTTGATTTTTTTTAAACTGATTTATCACAAGGAACTAGTCTCTAGCAAAGAATCATTGGGGTATGATAAATTACCTTTCTTTTAGATTTAGAAAGAGAAAATTGGAATTAATATTAAGCTAAAAGAGTGCTATATCAGTTGTTATAAAATGTCTCTTTTGAAGATTGTAACTACAGGCCTTATAAGGTCTTTCCTCTCTGCACAGAAAGAAACCTCAATGGTGTTTACTTCTAGGTGTTCTTTGGTGGAAATCATTAGAAATAAATGCAAACAAGGCCAGTTGATGAGAACCCCATCATCCTGAACAACTGCTAAGATAAACTATTCAGATTTTAACTAACCATCCCTCCTGATCTTTTCAAATTTTGGTTTATAAATTCTGTGGTTGGTGTCAAGTCCTCAGGGACTTGACTATTCCCATGACTTCTTCAGCATTTCTTGATAGCAGAAACTTCAGAACTTTTGAGACTTTAACTCAGGTTGAAACTGATTGGGTACAGGCTCTGGGAAACCCCTTAAACTGTGATTGAATCTTCCCACTCCATAAGGCATTTGCCTGAGGCCATAAGCCTTTCCTTATCTCTAGGCTCAAATCCTTTGTTACTCTTAACCTAGCCTGGCCATCCATTGCCCAGCTATTTCCAACCCTTAATCTCATTGCTGGAGGCTGACCTTGGTTCAATCAAAGATCCTCCTTAGACTTCTCCTTAAGACCCTCCCTAAACCCCTCCTCTAGACCACACCTAGATCCCTCCCACAGTTTTTCTGTGTATAAAATCCATCTGGCCTCCATGAAGGTGCTGAGATCAATCTAGCACAGATTCACTCTGTGTCATATTATTCTGGCCTGCTGGTCAATACAAGTTTCACAAATACTTAGACTCTTTAAGAGTCTACCCATTATGGCAAATCTTTAATGAACTTTATTTTGAGAGAAGACTTGAATTGAATTCTTTTAGCCGGACCTGGTGTGTTGATATTTTGGAGTCTTTAGCAATTAAAACCCTAAACCTCAACAGAAACCACTTCAATTAGTAGGTGAAAGAGGAACAGGAACAATTGAATAACTGGAATGAGAGAAGAAGGGTAAAAATTCTTGGATATTTTCTGATGACTACAGCTGTAGACAGTTGTGTTTGAGCCTAAGACAAGGAACATGAATCGTACCTGTGTTTGACAGAGGAGATGAGAGACAGAGCGTCAAGGACGTGGATGGACGCCAGGTAAATTACTCTGGGGTAAAGTAGTAGTATAGTTTAGAGAAATAAATCATCCTGACCACCAATTGATAGCTTTATGTTTTAAACACGCATTCTTGCTTAATAAGTGATAAACTCTTTTGTATATATTTTGTGGAGAGCTAAAAGTATGGTCAAACTATAAATTCGAAGTCCCTTAAATTCAGTGTCCTAAAGAAAAATGCAAGTTACCCTGCTCTGGTTACAGTTCTGGAGAGGTGCTTCTGTCTTCTATGATAAGTGAGATATATAAGGTTAGCCAAGTGCTTTACATAAATTTTCTCATTTACTCCTCACTCTGACCCTTGTGAGGTAAGTGTTACAGCTATTACTGTAATTAAATGGAGGTCAGAGAGATGAGATGACGGCCCACACTCACACAGGTAATAAGGGCCAGAGACAGGATTCACACCTCAGACCAGGCGTCTCCTAATTCCAAATGTATCAGTTTTTCCACTCTATTGTTGTTATTATCTGTTGTTCAGTCATTTCAGTCGTCCTCTTCCTGATGCCATTTTGGGTTTTCTTGGCAAAGAGTGGTTTCCCACTTCCTTCTCCACTACCAGACCATGTTTCCTCTCAAATGCTCTATTCAAAGCCCTGTAGTAGACCCTAAAGGGAGAATATAGATATCTGAGGGAGGGCAAAAGAGATGGGGAGAAGAGAGAGAACAAAGTTGTTCCTGCTTTTAGAGTTTATGGTCTTCCATGACCAGATGCAAGCTGAGATTGATCAAACATTCACTGAGTGCCTGCTGTGTGCCAGGTACTGGGGGCATGAAGACAAAAGGCAAACATTCCTTACCCTCCAGGAGCTCACATTCTACTAGGACAGACAGGTATATATAGAGCACACCTGCACAATTTGGCGGTAGGTAGGGGTCGAAATAAAAATAGGCTAAAATTCTTTGAGCTGCAGATAGATTAGACAAGAAACAAACTGACAATGGTTTGTTGCCACTGGTCATGAGACAAACCAGAGAGTGCACAGTGATAACTGTACATTTTTTGCAGGTTGCCCAAAATCTTTCAGTGGGCCATAAGTGACCTGTGGGCCATAAGTTGTGCAGACCTGATATAGAGAAATATACAAAATAGATACAGAGTGATTTTGAGGGGGAAGGCATTAAGCAGGTGTGAAATTTAGGAAAGTTTTCATGTAGAAAGAAGCATTTGAGCTAATTCCTGAAGGAAATGAAGGATTCTATAAATTGGCATAAGAGAATGTTGAACACATTCCAAACTTGGACAATCAGTCATTCATGCAAAGGCACTTAAATGGAAAATAAAATGCTATGTGTGTGTAAGCAAAAAGTAGACAGCAGAGGGCATGGAGGGGAGTAATTTATAATAAAGTTGGAAAGATAGGTTGAGGTAACATTGTGAAGGGCTTTTAAATGCCAAAGAGAGACATTTACAGGAGTAGCAAGGCATATAACTAATGAGCTTGACCCACAGCGTCTGAAAAACCCTTCAGACAGTATGGGTAAAAGGGACAGGCATTATCCTAGCCTTCTTTGCAACGACAGAGAAAAAAGAGAGAAATTTCTCTCTCACTGGAATATCAACAAGACCTATTTTTAGAAATGAGTAAAAGAGACAGATATTTAGTCTTCATGTTTGGAAGTCTTGAATTAGGGGCTGCAATTTGCTCACCCCAGTAAAGTCAGTCACTTTCTTCTACATGGATTTTGCCCATTTCTGTTTTCCTCATCCAACTAGGCAACCTTATGGTAAATGCTTCTTTTAAAAAATATATTCATTTATTTTTAGCTTTTTTTTTAAGAGTGCTGAATTATTCCCTTCTCTCTAATCCTCCCTCCCACCCTCATTGAAATGGCAAGCAATATGATATCAATTAAAAATCTGAAATCATGCAAAAAAATTTTTTTATTAGCTATGTGGCTAAAAAAAGCAATTAAGAAAAAATGAAGTGAAAAAAGTGTGTTTCTGTTTGCACCCAAAATGCATCAGTCCTCTCTCTGGAGGTGGCTAACATTTTTCATCATGGGTCCTTTGCAATTGTCTTAGATCATTGTATTGATCAAAGTAGCTAAGTCTTTCACAATTGATCATATTATTGTTACTGTGTACTATGATCTCCTAGTTCTGCTCACTTCACTCAGCATCAGTTCATACAGTTCTTCCCAGGTCTTTTTGAAACCATTCTGATCATCATTTCTTTTTTTTTTTTTTTTTTTTTTTTTTTTTGCTTTTTGGAGGGGGAAAGGCAGGGCTGTTGGGGTTAAGTGGCTTGCCCAAGGTCACACAGCTAGTAAGTGTTAAGTATCTGAGGCCGCATTTGAACTCAGGTCCTCCTGACACCAGGGCTGGTGCTCTATTTACTACACCATCTAGTAGCCCCCTAGTCATCATTTCTTATAGCCCAGTAGTATGCCATCTCAATCATATAAGACAACTTGTTCAACCATTCCTTAATTGATGAGCATTCCCTCAATTTCTAATTCTTTGCCATAACAAAAAGAGATGCCATAAAAATTCTTGTACATATAGGTTCTTTCCCCTTTTTTTAAATATCTTTGGTATACAGACATAGTAGTGGTATTGTTGAGTCAAAGTATAAGCACAATTTTATTTCTCTTTGGGCATAGTTCTAAATTGTTCTCCAGAAAGACTGAACCAGTTCACAATTTCACCAACAGTGCATTAGTGTCCCAATATCTCCTTCAACATTTGTTACCTTCCTTTTCTATTGTGTTAGCCAATCTGACATGTATGAGGTAGTACCTCAGAATTGCTTTAATTTGCATTTCTTTAATCAGTCCTTATTTAGAGCTTTTTTTCATATGACTATAGATAACTTTCATTTCTTCTTCCGAAAACTACCTATTCATATTCTTTGACCATTTATCGATCAGGAAATAGCTCTTTTTTTTTCTAAATCTCACTCATTTCTTTTTATGTATTTGAGAAATAAGACCTTTATCAGAGAAAATTGTAAAAAAAAAGAGTTTTCCCAGTTTCCTCCTTTCCTTCTAATCTTGGCTGCATTGGTTTTGCTTGTATAGAACCTTTTAAATTTCATGTAATCAAAGTTACTCATTTTATTTCCTATGATCTTCTGAGGCAAACAGATTTAAGTGACCTGCTTAGAGTCACACAGTTAGGAAATGTCTGAGGCTGGATTTAAACTCAGGAATGTGAGTCTTCCTGATTCCAAATCCAATACTCTATCTACTGTACCACCTAGCTATATATAAACTTGTCTATATCTAGTTTCTAATGAAAGGCTTCCCAGTTTCCCCAGCAATTTTTGTCAAATAGTGATTCCTTGCCCCAAAAGCTTGGATCTTTGCATTTCTGAAACACTAAATGACTATGGTTGTTTATTCCTGTGCATTGTGTACCTCATCTATCACTGATCCAAAACTCTCTTTCTTGGCAAGTACCAGATTATTTTGATGATTACTTCTTCATAATATAATTTGAATTCTGGTACTGCTAGACCACTATATGATCCTTGAGAAAAACATAAATTCCTAATTTGATTTGTTATTGAATCATTTAACAAATGATTTGCTAGTGGTCAAGTAAGTGCTTCCACAATGTACAGTACTTGTAAGGGAGATATTACTGAAATTAAACAAGTTTCTTTCTTCCATGAAAGACATAATTGGATTACACAGGGCAGGGAGGAAGGGAAGGGAAGTGAAGGGAACCTCCTCCCATTTGTGTCCTCCACTGAGAATCAGAACATTATCTTTCTCCTAAACCAGCTCACCTCCTTAGAGCTAAACAGTTAATTATATCAACTGGGGAGTTCTCTTTCTCTTCCTACTCAGAACCTTTCTTCTACTTTCTCCTGAAGAGCTGGGTTTTTAATCTATGTAATTCTGTGGGATTTTCAATATAATGGTTTCTCTTTTTTCTTGCTCCTTAATAAGAATGCTCATTAATTTGCCTCATTTTTTTCTCCAGCTCATTTCAGCTAGAAGGTGAATGCTGAGTGCAGTGAGCCAAAGGTCAGTAGAAGGACATAAAACCAGAATGAAAGTTTTGGGTAATGCCTAATGATTCCTGAGCTCCTTCTCCTAAATATTAGAGCTTCCTGGCCATGGCCCTTCCCTGGGCGAGGGATAATTTTCAAGTATTTTCAACTGAATGTGGAAGGCTAGGAGGAAAGGTTTTCACGCTAAAAACCCTAGTCCTAGGACTTGACTGATTCTCCACATACTCTAGAGTCACAGACTTGAATTGATTGAAATTATTGATTGAAACTGTTGGGGGGAAATCAAGGAAAAATAGTTTCCAAATTCAAAGGCAAAGTCCTTCAAATACAAAGAATATGATGAAAACTTAGGGAAAAAAAGACATTTTTTTAAAAGAGTAAACAGATCCAGGAAAAAAGAGGAACCCCAAGATATGTTTTTGTTTTTGTTTTTAACATGAATCCTGCTACCAAAGACACTATGTTGCTTCAAGACATAAAAATATAGAGTAATGTTAGTTTAAACATCATATGAGGTTCTACAAGAAACAACATGTTTTAAGTTGTCAGGCCTAAACTGATCTTGACCAGGATCCTGGCTCCTTAAACATTTATACGTGTGTGTGTGTGTGTGTGTGTGTGTGTGTGTGTGTGTGTGTGTGTGTGTGTGTGTGTGTGTGCATCTATGTGTTTGTGTGACTGGATTTTCACACCTTGAAGAAACCTGAAAGCTATGGCTGTTTTGTTTTCTTCCTCCACCCCCCACCCTCTCCCCAGAACATAGAATCTAACACAGGTGATTTGGGATACTGTTTAGCCTGCAAGCACAGCATTCATGTAGCCTACTGTGCAAGGGAGATAAATGTTCTTAATTCATTTTCCAGTCCAGCCTGTCTCTTAAAGCTATGTGCCAACGGGATGAAACAAAGTACGGGATATTAGCTTTCCTTGTCCCTGATTTTATTTTTCTCTTTTACAACTCTATTAGATAGTAAAACTCTTAGAGAGCAGAGATTGTGTATTCTGTATGTTTGATGATGAACTCCACAGAGCCCTTGGCATTTCAGAGGAACTACACTGATGGTAATCAGCAATCCAGTTCTCAGTCTGATACCATGAGCCAGGCTTTTCTAATATTTTGATGCTAAAACTACTCTTGCCAAATCTATTGGCTTTTAAAAAATATAATGATTCTTACATCTACCTTTTTCTGTTTTTCTCCTCATCCAGGTCCTTTTCCCCATTGTATGTCCTGCCTCTAAACCTTCCACTCAATTCAGAATCCAAAAGTCTCCAGCACAAAGAGATTGTATAGGTTACCTCCTTCAAGCAATCCCTAAATAAAAATCTTATCTATGACATACCCAACAACAAATCAGCCAACTTTTGCTCAGAGGCCTCTAGTAAAGGGAGATCCACTTTCTCCTAAATCAGTCTGTTATACTTTTGGATACTTCTGTTAGAAAGGTTTTCCTATTATCATCTTTTCCTTTCTCCCTTTACAACATCTGACTATTATTCATTGTTCTTGCCTATAGGTCAAAGAGAAAAGTCTGACCCTTCTTCCAGGTGATAACTTTTCAAATGTTTGAAGATAGATATCATTCTTTCCCCTCCTACTTCACAAATCTTATCCTTCCCAGGCTAAACCTAACATTTCAAGATCCTTCAATCAATTCTTTTGTGTTAAGGACTCAAGGTACTTTCCTTATGCTGGTGGCCCATCTCTAGGTGCTATTTGGATTATCAATGCTCTTCTCCTACTGAAATTCTCATAGAATAACATAGACTAAATAAAGAGCTCTTCATCCCACCTAGATTCACTAATTTCAACATGTTACCAGAAAATTTAATTTCTCCTTTTTTCTTTTACCTCACTCCAATTCTGCCAATTCTACTTGCCTTAGCTGACCTTAGTGAAATTCTCCTTCATACATTCACTTCTTTTCCAACTCAAAACTTTATTTTTCTAATGTAGTAACATATTGATGAGACATTATGAAAATCCCATCATTTCAAGACATTACCTTCCAAAAATTTAATCTATCTCCTCCAAAATGACTTTTTACATGTCTGATAAATTCAACAAACATTTATTGGGCTTCAATGGTATCACAGTAGTCTTGACTGCTTCCCCTCCCACAACTAAGGATAAAGAACTCTCTCAACTTCCATTCAAACAAGTACCTTTCATTATATACTTATCCAAAGAAAATATAAGTCCCTTACCTTTCATTTCTATATCAATGAGTCAATGAACATTTATTGAGCACCTGTTATATTTCTAGCACAGTATCAGATGATATCCTGTTAAAAGGCTTGAACATTGATATAATTCTAAGTTCACAGAGAACAAGAATGAGTCCCCTGTACATTCTTCGCACATTTTAATTTCTAATAATTCATTCAATATAGATTAAGTTCCTAGAATATTTTAGGCACTGTGGCACATTCTGAGGATACAGAGACAAGCAAAAGACAATCCCCTCTATTAAGGAGAAAAACAACATGTAAACAATTCCATACAAACAAGATATATCCAGGATGAATTGGAGATATTCAATACTAGTATTAATGAGAGTCAAGAAAAGATTCTTGCCAGAGAAGTCAAGAGGTACAAATGGGAAAAGGAAGAATTCCAGGCTTAGGGAATAGCCAGTAAAAAAATACACAGATTGGGGTAGCTAGGTGATGCAGTGAATAGAGCATAGGCCCTGGAGTCAGAAGGACCTGAGTTCAAATCCATCTCAGACCCTTAACACTTACTAGCCATGTGACTTTGGGCAAGTCACTTAACCCCAATTGCCCTGCCCTCCCCCCTCTAAAAAGAAAAAAAAATGCATGAATTAGGGAGATCAAGTCTCATACAAAGAGGAATAAGAAGAATGGAAAGGTAAGAGAGGGCCAGGATGTGAAAGTCTTTAAAAGTTAAACAGTGGATTTTATATTGTACTCTAGCTGTGGTGCTTTTTGAAGCTATAATATTTAAAGTTTGTCTAAAAATAAGTATGAACCAAGAACCATCCTGCATGACCGAGGTGTCCTTAAGGCCAATTTAGGATTCATATAAGAAAATAAAAACTTTCTAACAATAAGATCTCTCCAAAAGTAGAATGGGCTTCCACAAGAGGTCATTTGTTTCCCTCTTTGGAGGGTTTCAAGTAAAGGTTGAGTGACTATTTATCTAGTATATTAAACAAGGGAATTCCTTTTCTGTACCAGTTTGACTAAATGGCCATGGAAGTTCCATTTGTGTGGGACAGAGACCACTACCAAAAAAATACTAAGACTTAGATACCTGAAAGCAGAAATGAGTTTATTGTTTTCTCATGAGAAAGGGTACCCTACCTTGTCTCTCTAATAACCCCGGTCAGGGAAGTACAAGTTGATTCTAGAAAGCAAGATCCTTTCATACCCTAAAACGAGCCTCCCTCTCCCAACTCCCTTCCCCTTATCCCACTGGCTGGGCTTCAGGGGGCACAATCTCTTCATATGAATATTCCCCAGCACCAAAGGACAAAGGATAAGAAAAGGCAGGAGTTTGCAAGAGGGAAGTTTTGCAAGAGTTTGCAAGAATGCACAGTTCAAGTTGTGTTGCAAAGCGTGACAAAAACTATTGCTCCTTTTGAGAAGGCTTCACTTCTGAGAAATCATCCCTCACAATCCCCCCTTCTATTTCTTACAACTTGAAGACTCTTCACACCATTGCAAGAAGACCTATTCTTGAGAATCCCACTAATTCTTCTTGAGAATCTCCATCAGGTGATCTTGGACTGGCACTCAACCCTGACTTTTCAGAACCATCAATTTAATATCCCCTTTCCCTTCTATTCTCACCAAATGGCATAAGGAGTCTTAGACTATTCTTGTTATCAGTTGCATCATAGAAGGGAGACACACTAGAAGTAAGATAATTCCCCTAAAAGCTATCAGGAGGAACCAGAGGGCTTGTTTCCACCAGGACCCATTAAACCAGGAAATCCCAGAGGCAAGTACTACCTCCCTGGTTTGAGTAGCTTGATCCACTAAGAATCCATGCAAGACTTAATGGTACCAGGACCCGGGGCCAACTTTCAAGCCCTCATTGAGGCCCACCACAAATCCAGCAGTTGGTTAAATTAGAACTCTCTGCTATACTCTCTATTAATTGTACATATCAATTCTCTTGGCTAAGGGGAGGTTGGACAACATGCTAATTCCAGAACTGAGGCCTAGGGGCTAGAGGCAAAAGAAAATACCTGCAGCAAAGCAAAGCAAGGATATAGCAACCAACAGAAACAACAAAACCACAACAGTTGTCTCAGTCATGAGTACGTCTATTCCTTTTTCAAAGTCAGTTTTAAGGTTCCAGGATCTGGTGATACCACAGTCCACTACTGGGTTTGAGCTGGCACTGGTCCCTTCACTTGGGTGTGACAAGTCCAACCTCTTTCTTTGATTTAAACAGCAGTGTCAGCAGTGAGGAGGATCTGGCACAGACCTTCCCAGGTGGGAGTCAACTTTTCCTCCTTCTAGGTTCAGATCAATACCCAGTCACCAGGCTGGAACCTATGAACTTGATATATTCCCTGAGGAACCTATCTTTCTATTAGGAGGAATGAGGAGAGGTCAAAGGGTTGTGCAGGACAGGAGTGACCATAAAGAAGTTCATAGAGGAATAAGCCAATGTCCCTCTGGGGCTTCATCCTAAGGCACATTAGGGGTAAGCATTTTGTAAGAGGGAAGGTGATAAGGGGTATGGAGTTCCCAGGATATTTAAAACTTTTGCTGGGAATTGGGTCCCTTGATCCGAATCTGTCTGTTCCACCAGCCCATATCTAGGGATTATTTGTTCCAACAAGGTTCTAGTAAGCATAGAGGCAGTAGCCTGTTCAGGAGGGAAGGCTTCCAACCATGATGTGAGGTGATCCACAATGACTAACAGGTATCTTAATCATCCTACTGGGGTCACCTCAGTGAAGTCCACTTGTATACTTTGAAAGGGCCTGATACCCGGAGGCTGCCCTCCCACTAGAGTCTGGTGTTAGCTGTATCTTTTTGTCCTTCAACATACAATGCAGCCATCAGCCAGCCATTTGGCATGCCAATGTATACGTTCCAAGACGTACATACAGGGTCAAGATTGCGTCACATAGGTTCTGGACATCCCAATGGCTCCCTGGTATAGGGGTTGTAAAACCTGTTTCATACTAGGCTTATTCAGTACCTCATGCCCATCATGTAGGAGCCACCCTCCTTGGGGGATTTTTCAGCACTTAGATCTACTTCCCATTGCTCCTCCTACCCAGTCAGGGGCAGGGAGAGACAGACTGGGATCAAGGAAGGGGATGAGAACTAATATAGGTTCCTCTCTTAATTTTAATTCTCTAGCCCTCCTGGCCTCCTCATCAGTCAGTTGGTTTCTCCTAGCTTCAAAGGAATTTCCCTTTAGATGGCCATTTACCTGTATCACAGTCACAGCCTGAGGGAGCTGTAAATTCTCCAAGACTTGTTTTAACAAGGTGTCATAGGCCAATTGTTTTCCTTTGCTATTTACTATACCCCTCTCCTCCCAAATCCTTCCAAAAACATGAGTCACCCCCCAAGCATACTTTGTATTTGTGTAAATGTTTCCTTCTGTTTAGACAAAACTTACAGGAGGATTTCACAAGATCTTTTTCTCCTCATAGTTATCAAGTTTCCTTTCACAAACATGCTTTTGTTAATGCTTGAAACCATTCTCATCCCCTTGTCAGTCTCTTAACCTTCTGCTTTAAGCCTGTCTTCCAGATATCAGAGTCATAAAAGAGTCATAACATAATTCATAAAATTCATTGTGGGTCTGAATAGAAGATTCAGTGAGTATAATTACCAATTTTCTTTTAATAAAACAATTTTAACTGAAACTTCCTTTTAAACAAAAACAAACCTGGAAGACTGTGATGTCTTAAATTACAATACTTCAAAATATTACAACACGTGGTCAGAATGCTCATTCATTATTTTCCTGTTCCTCCAACAGCATAATTCTTAATTTAACAATTTTTAAACTATAAGGGAAACTGCTTCTCTTATAACACAGATAAAACAACTGTTTTACACAGTAAGAGAAAGCCTAGAATTATACCCTAATTTAGTTGGTTTCCAAATCACTTAACACAGAAACAAGTAAACTTAGCTTACACCATTTACACTCAAATAGCATTTGTCTTATCCCAAATATTCTGCCAAGCACCTTTACAATTATGTTATTCCCATAAAATCCCTACAATGTGGATTCCACCACCACCACCACCACCACCACCACCACCACCACTACTAACACTGTCCTTTAATGAAGAGTAAACTAAGAGAAATAAAATTTTCTTGGGGCCATATAGTAAATTGATTTCTTAATGCCAAATAACTTGATCATATAACTATACATTTCTAAGTTCTAATACCCTTGGCCCTGTAAAAGGAAATATTGTCTACAAATTTATATATTTTCTTAATATTTCAGTTCCACATTTTCCCCACTCATGTTCACATTTTCCTGGGAAAGTTTAAAAGCAGTTTGAAATCACCTGTTATGATCAGGTCAGTTTAAAATATGCTAGGCAATATTCTAACTGCTTCTTTTGGTTCTAGTAATAATTACAAATCACAGTAATCTATATCTTTACCATAATCAATGCCTATCTTTAAATTCAAATGCAATAACAATTCAATTTCAGTCTTTAAAATTACCATTCTTGCTAGACAATTGAGGGGGCAGAGTCAAGATGGGGGCATAGAAGCAAGAGAACTCCACAGCTCCCCCAATAACCACCTCAAATACCTATAAAATGACTCTAAACAAATTTTAGAGCTCCAGAACCCACAGAATTACAGAAGAACACATCCCCCACTGAAGGCAGCCTGGCAGGCAGACAGGAAGGGCTCATCACAGAGCACTGGGAGATGAAACAAGCCAGGCCTGAAACCATGGCTTGGCCCTGGGGCAGCCAGGACAAGCTGTGGCTGGAGCACTTGGGAGAGTGGATCACCAGCAGCTGTGGCAGTTTCCAGAATTATCTACCCATAAGAACCAAGGACAAAGTGAAAGGTCAGTGGAATTCGGCTAAATTCGGGAGAGAGAAGTTGGTCCAGCCGACTGCCCCCAGGCAAAGAAAGCAGCAGAAGCAGCAGCCCTGCAGCTGTATCTACATGGCTGCTTCAGAGCTCATGGCCTGCAGATTGCAGGGGGTCCAAGCAATCATTCAGAGGCTAAGTGCTCTTGCCTTAACCTGCCTAGATGTGGATCATGGTATGAGGTATGTGACCAGTGAGCCAAAGCTGGTGGGGGCTGCAGAGACAGAAGCCTCCTAGTAGCTCCAGCAGCTGCAAAAACCCCAGCCATTTGGGACAAAGCTCTCCCCCGGGAAGCAGAGATCTACTGTGGCTCAAAAATCAAGTTAATTGACTGGCAACATGAGCAGGCAAAGGAAGCAAACCAAGCTCAGCAATCTGACTTTAGATTCCTTTTTTGGGGACAAAAAGGACCAAAGCATGGAACAGGAGGAAGACAACACAGTCAGAACTCCCACACCAAAAGCTTCTAAGAAAAATGTAAATTTTTTACAAACCGTAGAGGAGCTTAAGAAGGATTTTGAAAACCAAATAAGAGAAATGGAGGAAAAGCTGGAAAGAGAAATGAGAATGATGCAAGAAAATCGTGAAAAGAGAGTCAACAACCTGACTGAAGAAAATAACACCTTAAAAAACAGATTAACTCAAATGGCAAAAGAGGCCCAAAAAGCCAATGAGGAGAAGAATGCCTTAAAAAGTCGAATTTGCCAGATAGAAAAAAAATCTCAAAAGCTCACTGAAGAGAATAATTCCTTTAGAATTAGAGTGGAGCAAATGGAAGCAAATGACTTTATGAGAAATCAAGATACTATTACACAGATCCACAGAAATGAAGAAAACAGAAGGCAATGTGAAGTATCTCCTTGAAAAAACCACTGACCTGGAAAATAGATCCAGGAGAGAAAATTTTAAAATTATTGGACTGCCTAAAATTACCTTTCTTATCTTTTCCCCAGTATTCTCATCTGTGAGATAAGAATCTAGCAACACATCAACTTTTGTACCCAGTTCTTATAAACTTTTAGGTTACTTAACAGCTTCTTAATAACATTTAGAAACATCCCATTGTCTATTTAGTTGAATGCATTTCCAAGTCACCTAGCACAGAAAATATACTATTAACTTTAAACTACTGTATACATTTTCATAATGGCCCAGATTTCCAATGGACAGTCTGCTATCATAGTAAATATCAGTAGTATTATTACATTTATACCCAAATATAATAGTTTTACATTTTTTATCACATTCCTTCAAAAGTCAATTCATATACAACAAAATTCAATTTGAAAATTGCTTTAATGCTAATTTCTACATTTTACAATTATATTTATATATCTCTCTTTTTTTAAGTCCAATACTCCTGGTCTTTTTTTTTTT
>CM053582.1:187999076-188025258 GCA_028627135.1 Pseudochirops cupreus | reverse complement strand
TAATGAATGCATGTCACATAGGTATACCTATATTATAATTTTTGTTACTTCTAAAGAGGCCCTATTTTTCTTCTAGAGAGAACAAAGGAGAGGTCAGTGAAATGGTAGAAAAATTTGACTTTGACTAATCTGATGAATTTTGTTATGTAGACTACCAATAATCACTTCCCTCAATGAAAAGCTGTTCATGTTCAAAAGAGGAACATCACTAAAACAGTTCTTTCTCCTGTGGGGGTATGTTTCTATAAGCCTAGCTCGTCAGATATTGGTATAGACTAGTGTAACTTTGAGCTATACTCTTAGAAATAGTAAAGCTGAATTCCTAGTTATTCCTTTTTCTTATATACAGACCATGGACTTAAGAGTTGTTAGTCTTGGTGTGGTTTCACTCATATCTGGGTACAGTGGAATAACTTAGATATAACACACAACAACTGTTTCAGCGTCCAGAAAGTTTATTTGCCATTTGTCTTGTCACATGTGAAAAAGAAGAAAGGAGCTGTGACTCCTAGCCCATAGCACAAAGCAACCAATGTCACAGGGCATGACAACCAATCCTTTCTCCAAACCTAGACATCATTATATTGCTTAGTTCATCTTTTCCTGGCTCTATCCCATATGATTAAAATATCTACTTTCTTGTAAGAGTTGTTAATGTTCATCTGCTCAGGGGCACAATTGAACTGCACAGGAATCTTTCACAAGCTTCAGTGATTCATTCATCTTTTAGTCGGTGTTCTTTCTTGTGGCCCTGCTATCTCTCAGTGATAATTCTTCAGAGTAAATGACTGATCTTTCATGCTTGAAGGTACCTTCTTACCTTGGAGCTGTGCCTGCAGGCATGACTTCTTCCTTACTTTGACTCACTCACCCCTTCAGTTCCCAGTAGGAATACCTTGGTATCACACTATTTCCAGAAACATTCACCGTCATCTTAGTTTCTGAATTCATGGAGTCTCACTGCCTCATAGCCCTACTGATTGTTATCTCAGCCATGAAGAGTGTTATTGCTATAGAAGTAGCTAGCTATAGCTAATATTTTAGGTAGCTAGGTGGAACAGTGGATAGAATGCTGGCTTGGAGTGAAGAAGACCAGAGTTCAAATTCTGCCTCAGGCACTTATTAATTGTGTAGTAATTGTGTAACCCTGGGCGATTCACTTAAATTATCAGCCTCACTTTCACACACATATACACATGTATATACACATACATTTCATATACATATACATGTCATACATATATACCTCACACATACATATACATATTTCACATACATACATATACATGTGTATACGTATAAGCACACAATATGGTATGTCTGTGTGTATATAGATATGCATACATGTGTATGCACATATATATGCATATATATGTGAATGTGAATGCAAATTGATAGAACATGACAAGTCAATTGCTGACTCATTTTCTTTAATTTTAGAAGGTGATGTACTAGAAATATGCCATAAAACTGAAAGGGGCAAAATAAGCTTCTTTTTAAAAAAATGAAAATAGATAATTTAAAAAGAGATTGATAATCTTTACGGAAATTCCTTACAGAAATTCTAGAATGAATTTTAATTTTAGGGGTTTAAAACATTAAAAATGGAATAGGTGATGCATATAAATCAGCATAAGTCTATTGAGAACAAATCATGCCATTCTAACTCCATTTCCTTTTTTGATAGGGTCACTAGATTAAACTAATGCTGTGATCCAAAAATTCATGTCTTCTTGTCCAAAATTTTATGCCTCATGAGCAATCTGAGGCTTATCAAAACCTCAGAATATATCCATGCAGTCCATCACATGGTCTATATCTGTAGCCCTTCTAGTTTGGTAGGATCTGTTAGAACATTTCACTGCCTGCACAACCGTTTACAGAACATAGGATTGATAGGATTACCTCCATACTGATGAAGTATCAAATTAGAACTTCTGTGGAGTAATGCCATGTTGGCTACATCAAAAGAAATGTAGTTCTTTGAACAAGGAAAGTTGCACTTTGACCTGGTCAATATTGTGTCCAGATCTGGGAATCACATTTTTAAAATGATATTGACAAATAGGGAAGGTAACAAGGATGGTCAACAGATTTGAAATAATGCTATGTGCAACTTTGTTGAAGGAAGTGTGGATAAGAGTCCTGGAAAAGAAAAGACTTATTTGAGACATGGAATATTGTCACTGTCTTCAAGTCTTAGAAGGGAATTTAGGAGACCTGAACTTCTCCTTTTTATTTCTAACACCTAAGACATGGTAAGCCCACTAACAAATATTTATTGAATTGAATCATTCTGGATTTTCACAGAAGGTAATACTAGGAGAAAAAGAAGTAGTTAAAGGGAAATAGACTAGCCTATTACAAGGAAGAATTTATTAATGATTTGAGCTATTCAAAAATAAAATCTACTATTATCCAGAACTAGTGGATGATTATATTTTGGGAATCATGTAGAGGAGATTCATATTCAGATAGATATTGGAGAAGATGAATTCTTGGTTCCCTCCAATGCTTGGAGTCTGAATTGAATCACAGAATTGAACTGCCCAGATAGAGAATGAGTATAGAGCAGAATCTTCACAACTATTTGATGACTCTGTTATAGGTGGGATTCATGCTTTAGGTAGGAGGTGGATGAGATGGTCACTGTGTTGTCCTTTAAGTCTACAAGTATATTCAAATTGGAGTATAGTGAATACAACATATAATTAATTTAAAAACCTTTCAGGTTCCTAGAATCATCCACAACTGGATCCAAGATTTAAGTACTTTATTATGTCCAGATAGCTTGGGCTAACAATTATGGAGAATAAAATATTTGCATATAAATAGTCTAAATCCAACTACTTTGCCGAACACAGGAGATTCTATTTATTAAATTCCATTCCTTATCTCTGATAAAGGGAGATATCACTTTACTTCATTGCCTTTAATGTTATGTTAACCTGTCTATATTTGGTTACTTGACTTGGTAGCACATCAGTATAGACCCTTTTCTGTCTGGCAGTTTTCCTGTATGACCTAGTGAGAGATACCTTCCTTAAGACATAGTCCACTTTCAACTCTTCCCAACACTCCTGAAACTTTTTGTGAATATGCATCTGTATGTATATGGTTGTACATGTATATGAATGTGCATGGACTTGAGTTTATATACTTCCATACATGTGTGGGTTTAAGGAAGCACCATGAAAAAGTAGTCATACCTTTCCTATAAAGTACATGATGTGCAGTGATTTAGTTTTACACTCTAAGACATTATCCTCCTCTTGATAAAAAGCTCAAAGGGGTTGAAGGAGAGAAAAAAAGTTTCCATGTGGAAAAAAAATCACTTTCTATCAACATGTCATGTTTTTATTGTCACCTTTGTTACCATATGCAAGTAGTAATTATTCAGCAAAAATTGGGGTCTGCTAATTCTGTCTATTCAGAGCAGTACGACCCTCAGATCCCAGAATAACTGGAATTTTAAAATGTCTCATAAAATAGGATGAAAGAAACTTGACTTTATTTCCAAGAGTATCTTTGCAATCACTTCAGTCAGAGCTGAACAAAATATATCATTTGCTTTATAATCTTGTCATGGCTTGTTTTTCCAAGGACTTCACATAATTTGTGTTTGGTTCCACTTTTTCCTTCTCTTTGCTTTTTTCTGTTTAGCCTTTTTGGTTATCCAACACCAATTTCCTTTTGCCACTTCACATCATCATACCATGGATACAGCTTATTACCTCTGAAAGGGCCCTTCACTTTGTCTCCATTTCAATAGGTTGACATTTATCCTTGGCCATCTAAAAGACCTTGTCTTTTCTTTTGGTTTTATTAGATTCTTCTACACTTTACTTTATTTAAAAGTTGTATAATTGTGGAAAAATAATTTTTGAGAATTTATATGCCTTCACAAAAGTCCTCCTCCAATGGATGTGAGTGGCTCTGAATTCCCTAAGTCTATTGCCACAAAGTATGGTGCACGTCTGACTATGTCACTTTTCTCCCCCTCCATTTGATAAACTTCAGGGATTCCTAGTCACCTTCCAGATCACATAGAACATTCTCTCCTCAGTTTTTAAAGCCTTTTGCAACCTCTCCACTTCCTATCTTTCCAGTCTTCTTATAATTTACTCCCCTCTATATATTCACACAATCTGGCAACACTTGCTTTAGTTTTTTTCTCAACAAGACTCTCTATTATCTTACTCTCTACCCTTTTGCTGCATATCCTCCATTCTTGGAAAGGTGTCCATTGTTATCTCAACCTCCTAGAATCATTGAATTCCTTCAAGTCTCAAATCAAATACTAACTTCTTCAAGAAGCTGTTCCCATTTTCTTCAATGCTACTGCCTTCCTTCTGAGATAATTTTCAATTTACCCCTGAGAGAAATGATAATTTCTCTTATATTAATAACCAATTCTTAATTGAGATCACCGCTTTACCTATTCCCTCATTCAGAATTAAACCTTTATAGGCTTTTCAGCCAATCTCTGAAAGGGCATTGCTGATAAATGAGATTGCCCAGATCCTTTTGGTACATGCCTTTTAGTCTTGGGTTGGAGTTCACCCAATTTGGAGACCTTATAAACAGAATCCAGTCTAAGTGAAATCTGCCCTTAGGAATTAAGCCTCTGTCTACCCTTGGAAGCTTCCATTAGAAGTTAGAGTGACCTAGCTCATGAAGGAGAAAACCAAACAGAAAGATCTGGGTAGAGATGGATTCTTTTGCTCAGATTGCTGAAGGTAGCTCAGTTTCATGATTAGGTCTGGCTATCTGCAGGAAGAACTGAAGACTTTTTGCCCACCTGCTCATTAATAAGTTCACCCCCTCACTGATTGTTAACCAATAGAAGTTGATTTCCACCCTCAGGTACACCTCCTTTTCTAGAGTTTTTTAAGTATTCAGAGACCTCCAAGGGTCATCTTTGGCTTATAAGAGAAAGCCAAATGACCATTTTATTAATTACTTGCTAGGCATAATTAATAAAATTATGAATTACCCAGGAGCAGGTCTAGCAAACTTTTCATATGTCATACCCTATATATAAATTTTGTGTGTACCTAGTTGTTAACATATTATTTCTGCCATTAGAATGTGAGCTCCTTGAGGACAGGAGCAGTTTTTGCCTTTGTTTATATCTCCATCCCTTTTGCATGGTGCTTAGCATATAGTAACTGCCTAGTAAATGCTTATTGACTTGACTACCAAGTCATTACCAATATAGACTTTATTATGAACTATGTGTCTCTCTAATGAGAGAAATTCTAGCTAACTTTGAAAAGGTATATCATCAAAAATTTGCAGAAGAATAATTATTAAGACATGAAAGGACTTTGTTCTATAGTAGTAGAGGAAATTGATTTAATGATTAGCTAACATTGATAGCAGCTTAATATCCTTCTACACTCATCTTGGTGGTTTGTTCACGTCCAAATGGGGAAGAAATACTAAAGGATTACCACATTTGAAAAAACAATAATAGCTAAAATTTAGATACTACTTCCTATGTGCTAGACACTAGGTAAGCACTTTAAAATTATCTCATTTGCCTCTCACGACACTGCTGGTAGGTAGTTGCTATTATTATACATATGTTACAGATAAGGAAACAGAAGAGGAGGTTAAATGATTGTGTCTAAAGGCAGATTTCAACCCATTTTCCCAACTCCTGGCCTACCACGCTATCTACTGTGTCATCTACCTGCTTCTGTCTATGGTTACCAGAGTCAATAATGTCTTTATCAACTCTGTTTCTCTCTATAGGTTGTGCCACCAGTTTCCAGAGACTGTGTAGATTTGTGAATCTACCAATTCAATTAGAACTTAGCTCTAATTCCCTGCCTACTGACTGATCCCATTTCCATTTTAATGTACTTTATTTCAGTGAACTCTAGGTGTAATAGAAACAAGAATGATGCAATGCAATATACAGTGTTTCCCCTCAGCACAAAATTAATAAGTAAATTACTTAATAACCAAGAAATAATTTGTAAAAGAAAATAAATAATAAATGTTTACCGAGCTTCTAAGACTCTCTTAAATCCCAGCAATTCCATTAAATATGATATTGATTTGTAACCAGTAGTTCTAAGTGTGGCAAAGTTTGAGTCCTCACTTGAGCAGTCTAATGAGTTTAATATTGCAATTTCTATAGAATATTTAACTCACATTTTAATATGACTGATCGTCTTGTATTGACACAGAAACTGTGGAATATGGTCTGATCTTATGGGAGCTTGATGTTGGATCCAGTACAGAATGGAACTCCAACTCCAAAGGACAGGTAGTTTAGCCATGTCTATTGTCTGGTCAGTGATGGAAAACTAATCTGGCCATAGCTAATTCTTTCCAGAGTAGAATAAATATAATCAGCAACCAGCCCAAAAAGGAGCCACATGACCACTACCATTTTCTGTTGCCACTCCATTATGTAATTTCCTTTCTTATCCTCCCAGGCCAAAGCTCTAACAATTTCTCAAAGCAGGATAGGAGTGAGAAGATTAGTTGTAAAACAAAGGACGTTATATACGAGCATTATGAAATAATGAATGTGTTAAAGTAGAAAGACCAGCATAATATAGAGGAAAGAACATTGAATTTGGAGTCAGGAGACTCCAGGTTCAAATCATGTCTCTGCCATGACAAATATATTAGATGCGATCTTGTGCAAATTATTTAACTCAGTTTTGGTTTGTTTATATTCAAAATGAGGGGGATTGGATGATCATCAAGATCCCTATCAAATCTTGACATAAATCTTTTTCTTTTCTTTTAAGGTTGGTATTGTAACATTTATTAAAATGATGTTGTGGATTAATGGAAACAGAAAAGAACCAAAGAATTAAAATGCAAACTATGTAAAATCCCAACTAAAACCCAAATGTGTCTAATGTATTCATTCGGTAGCTAACTAAAAACCCAAGAAAGATGACACTCTCAATATAATAAAGTACTACAAAACAATGGGTAGTTTTCAGGTATCAAAATTGTGGGTTTTGCATTTTGTAGTCTTTTTTCAACCTTGACATAAATCTTCACAGTTCTGCCTCCTCTCTGAGATAATTGTACCACTGCCACCAAAAACCAATTTATTTTTCCAGGTAGAACAGCAGCTCCGACATGAAGGTTAGTGTGGTACAAAGAAATGAGTGCTGAATTGAGATTCAGGGAATGTGGGTCCAACTCCTAATTCTGGAGTGTATGAACTATGTAACTATAGACATGTAACTTAACCTTTCTGGGCCCCAGTTTCCTTATTTGTCAAATAAGTCTAATACAATTCAAACCTCACAGGGTTGTTTTGAGAAAAGTATTTCATAAATTTTAAAGGGCTACATAAGTTCTTATCATTATGTCATGGAGGGAACAGATACACAGAAGGGCCTGTGAAGTTGACCTTGTGAACCTAACTGTAACTCCTTATATTTACCCTCATTAAATTGCATAATATCTATTATTAGAGTTGTTGGATATTTTAAAAAATTGTTAAATATTAGAAAAATAGAAGAACAGATATCCATGCTTAACAGCTGCCTGTGAATCAAGAGAAATTCAATCTACCAAATCAATGTATTTAAACGCTATAGAGAATACACCCATGGAGACTTCTATTGAAATCCCTGTGTACTTTCTCTGGGGTTGCTTGAGTTCCTCAAGAACAAGCACTTTTCCCAGCTGGGTAGCTGCAATGCAACTGAATTCTGCAGAAATTTTCTGCATAGTATTTAGAGAAATTCAACTCAGCAATGCAACTCACCCTCACATTTCCATTCTTAAATTTAAGAGATGACTATCTTTTAAGTCTCCTCCTGAAAACTTAGTTCTGCCTGGAAACTCTCCCTGAATTTACTAAGATTAGGGGGGTTTCAACAGACACTCCAAAGACCCTTATGTGGCATCATTTTTCTTTGCAAGTCCTTTGTATTTTCATAGTCCAATTTGACCGTGCAGCTCCCTAGAACTGTTTCAGTTTCTGCTCCTTTGTTCTCCACAGGGCTGAGAATTTTGTTGGTAGTGATTAGGTGCACAAAATCATCATTATCATCCTGGTTGACACTTAGTTTAACTGTTATCAAATGGTACAGTAGCCAGTTTAATTGACAGATGTTATTCCTTTCAGGCTGAAACAAATTAAATGCAGAGAGGCTTACTTAAAAGCAGATCACCCACAGTCCCTGAGAAAAGTGATCATTTGGAGAGATGGCCTTCAAATGTTGGCTCTTGACAGAACTGAGAACCCCTAAGGTTCCTCAGAAAAGTGATCTTTTAAAAATTTTCATGTGGCTTTTGCATACAGGTGGTCTCTGAGGGTGTTTTTGTTGTATTTGAACAATATGATTTTAAAAATTCCTGAATATTAATAGCTGTGATTTAAAGCATGTGTGTCTATTAGAATGAGAGGAGTGTAGAAGTTAAATAATTTAAACAAGTAACAGAGAGATAGAAAGCACCTAGAGTGGTAAGCAACTTCATCCAATCCCATCCTGTGTCCATCATTCAAAGAGTGTTATTAGCCCCCAAAGAGCTCTTGTGTTCTGGAAGGTTTTTGTCACTAACTGCTGCCAAAAGCTCTCTGTGGCTTATGGCAGAGAGGAGATTATGATTATATTCAAGTACAGGAACTCTTGAAAATTGGTACCAATACATATGCAAATCTGCTCATATGGGGTAAAAAATTGGTCTATACATTTCCAAGTTTGCTCTGCAATGTTAGTTTTTAAAAAGTAGCTGCTCTTAATTATGCCAATTCCAATAGAAGAGTAATACCAAGACTATTTGGTCCTTGAGTGGGTTGAGGCTGGCTTGAGAATTCTTTATGGAATCTTAGTTTTAGATATAAATGTTACACAAAATGTATTCAAGAAAGTCTGAATGATGTGGAGTTCAGACAAATCAGAAATGTTGCTGGAAAAATAGAATGTATATTAACAATAGAAGGTCTGTTATTGACCAAATGGGAAATATTATGTGTAACAAGAACATCACTTTGGATTGCTCATAATATTTTGACTTTGTATGTTAGCTATGGAACCCTATAGTTGCTGAAAAAAATAATTTTAATTTATTTTATAATCATATGATAATATTATATTTAATTACATTAAGAATATAATGCAATTATTATAATATTTAACTATTTATTAAAAATAATTAATTTAATTAAAATTAATATTGCAGGTCACACAAAGAACATAAAGTGGGTAGTTTTCAGCCCCCTAATCCCTACCTAATTTTCTTTCATACAGGGACGTTGGCTTCCTGACTGTTCAACAAAAAAGATATTCCTTTTCTTGGCTATGGGAATTTTCTCTGCCTGTCCCACATTCATGAAATGCTTACCTTCTTCATCCCTGCATTTTGCCTTCCCTGGCTTTTTTCAAGTCCCAACTGAAATCCCACTTTCTACAAGAAAATTTTCTCAACCCCTTTGAAATCTAGTACTTTAATAAATGTTCATTGGTAGATTGATTGACTCACAGTGTATTTCCAATGAAGAATCGTGACTTTGAAGTGGGACAAAAGACATCATTAAAGAAATATATAGCTGAAAAAGTAGTAGAGTCAGTCATGTCTTGGGAACAAAAGGAAGCAGATAAACAATTGGCATATCCCTCTGGTTGTTACTATTGTTGCTGTGTTCATCCTCTGTTTTTGAAGAGGACCAATAACATTAATGGGATGATGTCACTTGTATATGAATTGGATTTAAGGGAGGTATCATTGTAAGTGAGGCATAGAATCATCAGCCCCTCTCTTCCAGAGTTATCAGAGTCCAATGACAAGACAAAAGTCAAGACAACTGGTGAGGGCCCAGGCATCACTGGATGACTTTGACATGTGCAAAGTCTGACCAAGCTCTAAGTGCACCACAGTGCCTGCTTCAGCTGCCTTCATGGCTGTTGGAAAATACTTTTCTCATCTGCTCATTCTAGCAGGGGAAGTCTTCACATGCTTGGGTTAGACATCTCCCTAACTTGCTGATGGGTTGGAGGCCTCTTAGTTACCCTCAAACTTTTTAACCCTTCTGCTGAGACAGTTTTACCGGGTGTGGCCACTGTTCTTGCTATAGATTCTTGGAACCACAGGTGAGAGCTGAATGTCAGGTGTACACCAATGGTGGATGAGCAGCCCTGAAAAGGGCTCAGAGGTGCTAGTCCTCCCTTAACACCTGATAAATCCATACATATGAATAGCCATATTGCACTAGTACCCACATAATATTAAGAGTTTTAATCCTTCAGAATATGGAACATTTATGGAAATTTTGGAGACAAGATGAGAAAACATGGATTGGCTATGACATATGTTGTTGCATGGAGAATAATGGCAATGACATCATAGATGCAGAGATATATTGAAGTTTATTTACAAAAAGTAATCAGGCACATTTGTCCTCATCAAGTCATAGCTTGATCAAAGAAAATATAATTCAGGACTTTAGATTCAACAGCAAAACTATTCTGTTTTCCTTTTTGGACAGATGTTTAGCATTTCCTCAAAAGAATATATAAGAAAAAAGTTAAATAGGAAAGAGAATCAAGACTTGTAAACTGACTGTTGAGAAGAGCTCTGATACTTACTCACAGAAAAGGACTTGGTCTATTGGGAAGATTTTTCATCTCATTGAAAGTGAATTTGTTGGCTATTGAAATGAAAAGTTATAACCTCTCCCCCAGCCTGGCACTAAAATCTCAATCAACCTCCATTTTAAATTGCTAACAAAATTTTGTATGGCTCATTCACCATGGACTAAAGTTGTCTCTTCTTTACCTAGAGATGATTAAAGAAAGCTACAACACAAAGGCCAGCAATCTGCTCTGGGCAGATGGTGCGAAACAGGTGCAGTGCAATTGTGCCCAACTTTAGCTATTTGCACATTTGATCACTGGGGTTTAGAGTTTTGACTTATTAGATCTTGGTATCTGTCCATATCCATCAGCCAAATCAAACTACTCATGTAAGGGGAAAAATATTACTCACCAACAAGCTTTCTCAGTATTTACCATTTAAATATTGAAGATACACAAAGAACCAGCCTCCTCTGCCTATGGGGTAGGCTACCTAGTGACAATCTTGTGAGTACTATTGTTACTATAATGGTATGAAGAGTTATACAGTGCAATGATAAGAGTCTTGAACTTGGAATCACCAATTCTGAGTACAAATCCTAACTCCGCTACTTTCTACCTATATGACCTTAGGCAGGTTACTTGACCCATCTAGGTTTCATTTTTCAAATGAGGACTTTGAACTCAATGACCAATAAGGTCTTTTATAGCTTTGGGTCCATGATTCCTGTTCCTTCAATATGTATTTGGTGGACTTATGGAATCACAGAGTTGAAAAGAACAATAATGGATGAGAGGCAGCTGTGGTGTCACGGAAATAACAAAGCATTTCAAATCAGGGGACTTATATTTAAATCTTTCTGCTGGTACTACCTGTGCAACACTGGGCAAGTCACGTAATACTCTTGAACTTAGTTTTCTCACCTGTAAAGTGAAGAAATCAAACTAGATGATCTCTAATTTAAATTCTTTTAGTTTAGGCCTCCTGATTCTGAATTATTATCCTATTATTTCTGCCTGAAAGATGGATCTCCTCTACAAAATAGTAAGTAACTGCCTATTATCAGTCACTGGGCCAGGGGGAAAGGGATAAGCCAAAACCAAGATAAACAGAACATAGTTCTTGTCCTCATTCTTTAAATCTGTTAGGGAGTAGAAATCCAGAGATTACCTTAGGCAGTCCTTCAGGTTATCCTGTCTTTTACTGTGGATGGTTAGCACTGATAGATGCTGAGTATGGTAAAAAGGAGAAGTTGATATATATAAGGCAGTAATAGTCCCAGCTGTGGCCCATGGCTTGCATGGGGATAGTAAGCAGTAGTAACATTTTAGAGAGATGGTGAATTAGTTGAAGGACATTGCAGGCACTTGTGGTGGCAGTAAACAAGATATAGTCATATCAAAGGATGGTCTAATGACATGCTTTGTAGAATAACTTTCTCTGCCAGTGTCAGTTTCTACTATTTCCCATTTGAGTGAGGTAGCATGTCAACCATTAAACTCACTGATAAATCACATTTATATACTTGTATTGTATGGTTACAAAGCAATTTGCATACTCCACAGCACTTAATCTTCACAACAACCACATGATAAAACTGTATCAATATTATTATTCATATTTAATAGATGAAAAAATGAAGCTTAGAAAGGGAAATTGATACATAAGTAATAGGGTTTAAATGAAAACAAGATCTTCTGACTCTATTCAGTGCTCTTTACACCTTGTCATTCATTACATCTTTTATTCGGTGTTTAGGTATTTAAGGAGGACTAGCACCTCTGGTGTAAGGGTTTGCTGAGTACTTTTCAGGGCTGCTCATCTACCTTTGGTGTCCACCTGCCACTCAACTCTCACCTGTGGCTCCAAGAAGTTGTAGCATGCACAGCAGCCACACCTCAGTAAACCTTGGCAGATGGGCTAAACCAGGTTGAGGATAACTGATGGGCCACAAACTGATCAATAAGTTAGGGGGTGTCTACCCTAAGCCAGTGAAAACTTTACCTGATGGAATAAGTAGATGAGAACAATTTGTTCCACTGACCATGAAGGTGACTTTAGCAGACACTGTGTGACACTTAGAGCTTGGTTAGACATCAGAGATACCAAGATCATCCAATGTATCCTGGGCCATTGTCAGTCATCTTGACTTTTGTCTTTTCACTGGAGTAGCAGAAACCACATGATTGTCTCAATAGATGCAGAAAAGGCTTTTGACAAAATATAACATCCATTCCTATTAAAAACATTAGAAAGTATAGGAATAAATGGAGTCTTCCTTAAAATAATATGTAGAATCTATTTAAAGCCATCAGCAAGTATTATATGTAATGGGGATAAGCTAGAAGCATTTCTAATAAGATCAGAGGTGATACAAGGATGTCCACTATCACCCCACTTATTCAATCTGGTACTAGAAATGTTAGCAGTAGCAATTAGAGAAGAAAAAGAAATCAAAGGAATTAAATTAGGCAAAGAAGAGACTAAGCTATTACTCTTTACAGATGATGTAATAATATACTTAGAGAATCCTAGAGAATCAAGTAAAAAACTACTTGAGACAATAAATAAATTTGGCAAAGTTGCAGGATACAAAAGAAACCCACATAAATCCTCAGCATTCCTATATATTTCTAACAAAATCCAACAGCAAGAGATAGAAAGAGAAATCCCATTTAAAGTTACTGTAGACATTATAAAATATTTGGGAATCTACCTGCCAAAACAAACCAAGGACCTATATGAACAGAACTACAAAACACTTTTCACATAAATAAAGTCACATCTAACTCATTGGAAAAACATCAATTACTTGTGGCTGGGTCGAACTAATATTATAAAAATGACAATTTTACCTAAACTAAATCACATATTTAGTGCCATACCAATCAATCTACCAAAAAATTACTTTATAGAGCTAGAAAAAATAGTAACAGAATTCATTTGGAAGAACAAAAGGTCCAGAATATCAAGGGAATTAATGAAAATAAACGCTAGGGAAGATGGCCTAGCCATACCAGATTTTAATGTATATTACAAAGCAGTAGTCATCAAAACTACTTGGTACTGGCTGAGGAATAGAGTACTGGATCAATGGAATAGATTGGGTACACGAGACTCAGCAGTCAATGACTATAGTAATCTACTGTTTGATAGGCCCAAAGACCCCAGTTTTTGACATAAGAACTCACTATTTGACAAAAACTGCTGGGAAAACAGGAATATAGTATGGCAGAAACTGGGCATAGATCATTATTTAATGCTGTATATTAAAATCTGGTCTAAATGGGTGCATGATCTAGGTACAAAGGCTGATACTGTAAGCAATCTGGGAAAACAAGGAGTACTCTCCCTGTCAGATTTATGGAGAGGGGAAAACTTTATGACCAAACAACAATTAGCATTATAACATGCAAAACGGATAATTTTGATTACATTAAATTGAAAAGTTTCTATACAAACAAAGCCAATGTAACAAAGATTAAGAGGAAGTGGAAAATTGGGAAATAATTTTTACAACCAATGTCTTTGATAAAGGCCTCATTTCTAAAATATACAGAGAATTGAGTCAAATCTATAAGAATACAAGTCATTCCCCAATTGATAAATAGTCAAAGTATATGAACAGGCAGTATTGAAAGGAAGAAATTAAAGATATATATAAGCATGTGAAAAATGCTCTAAACCACTATTGGTTAGAGAATTGCAAATCAAAACAACTCTGAGGTACCACATCTCACTGATCAGTGATCAGTGAGATGACTAAGATGATAAAACAGGGAAATGACAAATGCTAGAGAGGATGTGGAAAAATTGGAATGTAATTCATTGTTGGTGGAGTTGTGAACTGATGCAACCATTCTGGAGAGCAATATGTAGCTATGCTCAAAGGGCTATAAATAATTTCATACCCTTTGACCCAGTAATACCACTTCTAGGGATGTATCCAAAGAGATCGTAAAAGTGGGAGGAAGACCTAGATGTACAAAAATATTTATAGCTGCTCTTTTTGTAGTGGCAAAGAATTAGAAATTGAGGCCATGCCCATCAATTGGGGAATGGCTAAATAAGTTGTGGTATATGAATGTAATGGAATACTATTGTGCTATAATAAATGAGGAGCAAATGGACTTCATATTTACCTGAAGAGGCTTTTATGAACTGATGCTGAGTGAGAATAGCAGAACCAGGAGCAATCTGTACACAATCACAGACACAACATATGTGTGATGACCAACTTTGATAGACTGGACTCTTCTCAGCAATGCAGAGTTATAAGACAACTCCAAAAGACTCATGATGGAGAGAGATGTCTACATTCAGAGAAAAAACTAGAAAGAACAGAGTTTGAATGCAGATTGACGCAAACTACCTACTTCCTTTTTCTTGTTTGGTTTTGTTTCCTCTTCCCCATTGTTCATTCCATTGATTACAATTCTTCTTTATAACATGACTAATGTCTAATGTGAAAGTATTTGCAGATTCTATACTTGACTGCATGGCGTGGGGCGGGGGAGAAGGGAGGAGATGGAGGAGGCAAAAATTTGAAACTCAAGGGATTGTGTAACTGAATTTTATAAACTGAAAGTAAACTGACAAATTAATAAAGACAAAAAATATAAAAAATAAAACAAAATCATCTGAAAAAAAGCTCTGTAAGTTTTTACTGATAATTTCTTTTTTATGTCATTATAGCATTCCATGTATCCCTCTACCTCTGCCCTACCAGAGAGTTAATTCATATGATAAATACTATTTTTTGGAATGGAGAAAAATAAGTCAACACAACTGATTCATACATTGAAAAAGTCCAGAAACTTGTTCAATGTGTAATACCTTATGGACCTCCCACTTCCATGAAAGCATAGGTTGGGGATGTCTTATTATCCCTCTTCATTTGAGTCTCAATTGATCCTTATAATTATGTTTATTTTTGATCTTTTGGTTCTTTTAATTTACATTGTTGTAATTACTGTGAATATTCTTTTCTTAACTGTTTACTTACTCTACATCAGTTTATATAGCTCTTTCCATGCTTCTCTCCATTCAGCATGCACATATTTTTTACAACTCAGTAGTGTTCTATAATTTTCATGCACCATTTGTTCAGCCATTCCCTAGTTGGTGGGCATCTACTTTGTTTCTAAGTCTTAATTATCACAAAAAGTGATGCTCTTTCTCACTCTCTCTGTATGTATATATGTATTTTTTGTCATCAATGGCACATATATGTGTATGTGTGCGTGTGTGTGTGTTTGTGTATGTGTATACACAGAGAGTTTTTTCTTATCAATGGCTTCCTTGGTGATTAAATTCAGAAATGGAGCCTTTGATTCAAAGGGTATGGGGATTTGAGTCTTTTTATTTGCAAATTGCTTTACAAACTGCTTTACAAAATATCAATCCATTTCATAGCTTTACCAGCGGTGTATCAGTGTGCCTATTTTTCCACAACCTCTACAATCAACTATTGCCATTTTTAGTCATTTTGGTCTTTTTTAGAATGTGAGGTGAAACTTTGGGTTGTTAACGTAACATTTCTCTTATTTTTAGTTACTTGTACAATTTAAAAAATGAGATTGCACTATTTTGCAGTTCTAATAAGAACGATTTGTTCAAATTATTTAACAATTTATTTATTGGGGAATAGCTATTAGCCTTATTTTATTAAGTGCTGCTATAGCTTGGCTACCAACATCTTACAAGAGAAATTTGATATGAAGATTTTTCCCCCTCATTTGATCCCTTCCTTTCTTAAACTAGATGCATTAATTTTGTCAGGGAGGCAACTTTTAAGTTTCATTTCCTCTTCTGCTCTAGATTTATATTCCTTCAGTTACTTTATTCTTTTTTTTTAAGTTTACCCTGTTCACACTGACTCTCTTCCTTTCAATGCTGGAGTATTTTAACAAGATTCATTTTAGGAACAAAAATCCTATAGTTCTACCAGCCCTGGTTAGAGAGATTTGCTATGATAGAAAGAATCAGGGACATAACAGTAATGTAACAGTGTCGGAATTGGTTCTCTAGGCTATAATGGTAATGAAATTTGAAGATCCCATTGTACTGGAAAGCTGACAGGTACTTAGCACCTAGTTTCAAATTAAGCCTCTGTTAAAGAAACAGAAGGTATGAACCCCTGTTGCTGATGTAACAGTAAGGGGATGAACAGGGAGGAACAATACTGTATATGAGGAAAAACCCCAGCTGGGAAAGTCAGAATTTCCTGGGAACTTGTGGTGGTTGGGCCAGCCGAGCTGCTGAGGACTTCCAAAGGCCAGCCAGAGCTGTCAGAGGAGCCATGACTGTGGTGTTGGTAATTTGTCTGTTTGAGGCTTTGTTAAGCCTTGACTTCTGAGGAACAGAGACTGTCAAGGATTTAAGGTGGACTGGAAACTGTGAGCTTCAGTGTGGAACAGGAATTTCATGGAGAGCTATACAAGGAATAGGGAGCTGTCTGCCTTTGAACCCAGGTCACAGTTTGGTGAATTCAGGTAGAGATGGAACCATGGAAGGGGAACAAGGGGAGCTAAGAGGCAGCCTCAAGTCAAGCTGAAAGAAGACTTTACTTGGACACTGTGTACTGATTGAGAAGATTATGATTTATTGTGACCTAGGGGTGGAGAACTTTGACTTTTGTACTTTGTGAGTGAATTAAGGATTTTGTGATTAACTAAATGAGTGTACTTTGTTTATGATTGGAAACTAATCTCCAATTGAGACTACCCCAGGGGTGGAGTACTTTTACTTTTGTATTTTGTGTCCCTTAAGGAGGCAAGCCTCCTTACAGATGATTGGATGATTGAGTTATTAAGTGATTGATTGACTAAATCATTGTACTTTGTTCAAAACTATGTGACCACTGTGGTGAAAACTATGTGGTGACAACTAGTGATAAGTGTTTTTGCAGAATATATCACAATAATACTACAGAAATATACCTATTTCAAAACAACAACAACAACCACCTTTTGTCTCAAGTAAAGCACCTATAGGTGTTTTCTTTTCTTTTCTCTTTGGTCCTAGAATTCTTCAAAAAATATCAATTAAAAATAACCAGGCAAATTTTTGTGTGTTCTCCCTATTGGCACATAAGACAAGCAAACCTTCCTTTTAAATATTTAGAAAGAACTTATAACTGATACTCTAAATATGTAGCCTAATTGTTTTTGGTTTAAGGTTTTGATTTTGAACCCCTTTGGTATTTACAAAATACAGAGTGAAAGTAGACACCCAAGGCCCTGTCTGAGGATTATTGGTAAGAGATAAAATAACATATACTTTGAATAATTTGAGGAATTGACCTTATACAACAGAAGGAAAGTTTTATATTATAATTCAGTTCCATGAACAACAGTTGCCCTTTGCCAGCCTTCACCACCAAAGAGAACAATTTAACTCAGCAGGCATTTATTAAACATCCTGTGCCAGACACTGTGCTAAGTATTGTGAATGCAAAAAAAAAAACTGAAATGCCCCTTATATGATGAATGCTGTATTTTGATTTTCTGTGAATGTTTTGTTCTGATTTGTTATTGAATAAATAGAGAGTTCACTATGCTATGTAATCAGAATCTTGAAAGTGTTCACAGCAGCATTCTTCTGGAAAGCTGCTTGTGCTTGGCTTTACCCAGGCCAAAGGCTAAGGGCACAGAATAAATAAAGCATCCTTAGTTCTGTTTGTTTTCAGGTAAGAGTCATAGTTACTATTTGTAATAACCAATCATATAGAAAAGTTCCACATCATTAATAGGGCATCACAGCCAGACTCAGGATTAAGGGGGAAAATTCCTATTTGGAAAGGAAAAATACAAGAGAGAAAGCAAGTCAAGGGTATCCTACCTCAGTGCATGTCAAGGTCATCCCCTCGACCTTTTTTTAGGCACAGATATACACATGTAGTCGTTGTCTAGCTGGACTGTCTTGAGGAGCTAGTTACATTTCCCTCAGATGGTGGATAACTATCTTAATGATCAGACAATTAATTACACCTGAACTCAAGACTTAAAATAATATTGTATTAAAATCCCATGAGATTTCACCTGAAATAAGAAAGTTTCACTAATTATAGCTTAGGTCTGGGTATAGTTATTATTGCTTTCATGTTGTTGCAATAAATTAGTGATAATAGTTTAGTAGGCTTTCAAAAATCATTCATCCCTTTCTTCTCTTTCTTTTTCTTTCTGAGTTTAAACTTATCTTTGTATAAAAATCAATCATTAGAAATAAAAAAATAGCAACTTGTAATTCCATATAGATAGTGAATATATGATTATTATACTCAACACTCCCCCTCCCCCCCTCTACACACCAAGGGAAAAAAAAAATACTGGTTAAATATGGTAAAATTCCTGACAAGCAAATATCCACCTCTTAAGGTATTGTATATTAATTGCTAAAGTAAAATTAAATATTTAAGACTGGAACCTGTTAAGATTAAATTGGTTCAAGATGTAACTTCAGTATTTACTACTCCAGCTATAATTTCATGATTTTCATAATCACAAATCATCACATGAATAACTGCTTTACTATAAACAAACTGGTAAATCCTCCCCTCGACTCCACTTTTGTCAAAGAATGCTTGTAATGGAAGACAGACCCCATTTTCTCTGTAAACCAAATCACAAATTATTTCACAGAATTGATGAGATTTTATGACTTGTCCAAGAAGATAGTCCCAAGAAATCTGGTAAATTTACCAATAAGGAGATTTTACAAAGTCTCTCTCTCTTTTTTGCATGTCTGCAAAGTAGGTAATTATTACTCCTCCCTTTTAAAATATACCCCATTGATACTTGATAGGTTTTAACATCATACTAATAGCCTCTAATAACTTAATTAATTTCATAGTATCTGCATTAAAAGAGTGAAATTTTCTGATGACACAATTGCATTAACTTCTCAATAGTATTTCTCATACAGTGATTTCCCAAAATTCATAAGAGAAGACAATTTAGAAACACAATAACATTCACAACATCATAACACAAAGCTTATTACCACTAAGATGACATCAAATTAGTTGAATCATTTCCAAATTATCTAACATAAAAATCATTCATTTTTGCCATCTTTAGAATTTTTTAGTAATCACATTTAAAACACAGTATAGAATTACTCAGTATAGGGAAATTATATTCAACTAAGAAATAATAAAAGTAGTAATAACAACAATTAACACTTATATAATGCTTACCATGTGCCAGGCATTCTGTTAAACATTTAATAATCATTATATTGTCCTGATCCTTACAACAACCCTAGGATGTGGGTGGTATAATTTATCTAGTTTACAGAGTAGGACACTGAGGTAAACAGAGGTAAGGTAACTTGCAGAGCTATGATTATCTTAATGGCAAATAGTAACTGTAGTTTGAATTAGAATCTAATTTACCACAGGTATCCTACTTAGTTTCATGACAAGATTTCATCCAAATCAAATATGGATTTTTAATTACTTGCCTATAATGGTTACTCACAACAAGTTGTTTCCTTGACCCCTTTTGAATGAGAGGTATCACTCTTCCTACTTGCCAATTACAGTGAGAATCCCAGAACCTGTGACAAGGAGTGGCCTGGGAATTACTTCATGACTTCCCTAAAGGGGCACTAATAATTACTCCTTTGCTTGAGCTGGGAGCCTCCCTTGAAGAAAAGAAAGTTTCTTCAAGGGGTCTGTAACTTAGGGCGATTTCCCAGGTTTTCTCTTGACAATTATTATCAAACAATCACTAACAATATTATACTTAAACACAGAAAGGACACTAAAGCAAACAAACAGACCTGTTGGTTTCCCAACAGTGTGAGATTACCTTGTTTTTGAAAGGTTGTGACTGAGGGGAGTGTCAGGTGTCAGATACAATCCTCTGCAAAGAAAACCCTACGTGAAAATGTGAGTACTCCAGCAGGGCCTCCCAAGAAGTTGTTTCAAGGACCAGCCTCCCAATGCTGGTCCCTTCATGGGAGCCAAGTTGTTACAGTAGAAATCAAGGCAAATAGGCATAAAATTCTAAGTACAATCAATGTATTATTTTGGACAAGCAGCAACCAATACCTTGGGTTAATGGCCTCTCAATGACCAAAGGCCTTGAGTGAGGCCTGATAGGATCATTTGTAACAGTGAGCAAGATAGCAGAGCAAAATCTTGATCAGTATAGGTGTGACTGTGTCTTCTTCTGATTGGTTAAGGATGACACAGTCAAAATTGAGATCATATCATTTGGACCTCCCTTTCTGAATTCTCCTTAACCACAGTGAAGACCTGTGATTTGTGCTGTAAGACAAAGGTTCTCAGGTGATGGTAGTTGCTACAATAGTTTAAATTGATGAGATTTGACCTTTTAGGGTTAGGGAATATTAAATCTAGTTTGTTTTCCTTTTAATGAAATAGAAGTAAAATAATTTTGACCCTTACTGATAGCTCTTGATTTGTCCTCTACTCAACATTAATCTCTGTCTATCCTCCTCTTTCATGTATCATCCTGTGCTGTAATGCAGTCCCACAAAAGAAGCATTTACCTGTAGGCAGGTGTCACCAATTTCTCTTCATAATACCACCTGTTGGCCTCTTTGCCATTACCTTCACCCAATTTCTCCATTTATGCTTGTTTCCTTGGGTACATTTAGGAAAGTCTCTTACTGATCTCTGTTGTTACTCTGTTATTGTTGCTGCCCTTGTTAGATTTTTTTCCCTCAGTATAGATATTGGCAAAAGGAAAGGGCAGGGGGATAAAACAATTGATTTCCGAACATGCGAAGTGACTGAGGGAGAGCATACTATTAAGAAAGGGAAAAGGCAGATTGAGGCAACAGGGAGAAACTTCTTGCCTATGGAGAGGTAATATCAATTCATTTTCTAGGGCTATTTAGAAATCCATTATGTGAAAGATCTATAATTTTGTCATTATCGGGAACTTTACATTTGGGAACTTCTTTTGCCAACACAGATTATAGCCCATCTGTGTCTTAGTAGATAAGTTCTAGAGAGCTGCCTGAGGCACATAGTTGTTGAGTGACCTGGTTAGAGTAATGCATTTAGTAAAAATCAAAGGCAGGATTTAAACTCAGGTCTTTCTCACTTCAAGTTCATCACTTTTCCCATCACACTGTATTTGCTTTATTAATCCAATGAAAGTTTTGTGTTGCTGCTTCCTCAGAAGGATCCTGAAATAAGGACAATGCATCTTAACTAGGTTACTGCAAAGAAAGGGCCTTATTTCCCAGCAGAACAGCTGGGCACAATATAGAAAGATTGGTAATTATCCTCTAACGTTACCAAAGAAGGCACATCTTACTCTGTTTAAGGAGAGAGTAGATGATGAGTTGAAAAGAGAATGGACCAGACTTACTTAGCTTTATAAATACTGAAAATGCTCAGAGTTGGAGATGTCTTTTTAAATAGCTTCTGAGCTTATACATGACCTGAAAGCCAGACATGGGGAAATAAATGCTATCAAGGTCCCCCTTCTCACTGTCAGATAGACCAAAGATTGGGCAACAACCTATTCTGCTACACATTTCATGCATATTGATTAGGTTGCTGCACAAATTCCTTCCCCTCTAACAACAATTACACATATAATAAAAGTGATAATCACAGTGAGGAGAGATAGAATTTCCTTTCCTCTTAAAATAAAGGGCAGTATTATAAAAAAAAATAAATGAAGCTAATTAGTTGGATATAATTACAAATTCCTTAGAGTTAAAATGTTCTCTATACCAGCAGAAAACAGTTTACCATATGGCATTGGAAATATTCAAGAGACAATTTTCCTGTGCAATTTTTTTTTTGAGACAGTTTGGGCTTGTATTATTTGTAGTTTTCCAAATATTTGAATTATGTAAGCTGGTCAAGTGAGTGACCTGCAGTGCAGAGGAAACTAATATTTTTAAGCTTATAATAAAAAAAAAGATTTTCTTTGCAGATTTTTATTGAAGACTGCAGTTTCAATTTTCAGCAACTTATGGAAAATTTAAAAAAACTTTTGAAGTTTAAATGTATATATTTAGGGCTACTTAATAGCGTTTGCCTAAAGCACCAAAAGAAAAATCGGAAGATAGGAATATTTCTTTAGCATGATCTTTAGAATAAAACACACACATGCATGTATACATATACATGAGTAAAATAAAAATGTTATATGAACCTAGCTATGTACTCATCTTATTTTTTAAAGCATCTGTTTGCAAGCATTTAATTATCTAAGGTTATCAATAAATAAATCTGTAAAAACTAAAAGAAAATGTCCTGAAAACAGAGCTCTTAGTCATGTTTGTGAACTGAAGTAGTGGTTTTAAAGGTGAAGGAACTGGCTATTGGAAAACAAGTACATATTTCTTCTTCCTTCTTGATGGCTTTTCACTGTTCATACTGAAGATCTATCTCCCTACTCTTGCTTTGAAATAGCAATTTGGGTCTCTAAGCTGTATATCTCTCTGTTCAAACTCTCTTCAAGCTCCTAAATTCCTCATTCCTTCTGCAGACAGAATTTAGACTTCTATACTTTTTTGGTTTCAAAACATTAGTAATTTACACACACCTGCAATTCCAACCAGAGCTTTAAGAACTTCAGTAAAAAAACAACAACAACTCTCAAATCATAACACTAATACATAAATTTTGGTTTGGAAAAATCATCTTAAATACGGTTGAAGAAATTAGAAGATTAAAAAAAACAATTAAGAGTTAAGATTTCTTTATATCTTTACTATCATTAAATGGAATCCAGTCAACCATGGTAAACAACTGATGATGTATCCTTCAAAGCCTCATAGATTAAAAAGAATAATGGCTTTGAGGTATAGACTTCTCTTTATTAAAAGTAAATATTCCAAATAAGCTATTACCAATATGACTGTTTTCTCTTGTTAGCAATGGTTTCACTTCCCTTATTTTCTGAGATGGAGGTTTAAAATATGGACCCTGCATTGAAGTACCAAACATTGAAGGAAGCCATTGTCTCTGTGATGAGTGTGTGCAGGTAGAAGGCTTCCTGATTTAATTGGTTTAATTTTCAATAGTTAGGAACCACTTTTAGTGGAATAGTTATCAGTCTATTATCTATCCTAACCAAAACTAATCTATTAGATGATAACACAAAGTGGCATCACTTTTAATAGTTGTCTTCATTTTTTTTTCTTTCACTTTCCTCTTCTTCTGTACTTTTGCATTTTGGTTGGAATGGAAAGCAGAGAATCAGGTTATATGATGGTGGTGATTTTCATAGATGCTTTGGTTTTATATTTTGGGCTTAACAATTTAACTTTTCTTAAGTAGATCTGGAATAAAAATCCATCCATTCACTAGAATTCTTATCTGGTAGAGAACTGAATTTTCTTATTTGCCAGTTCTTTCAGTATATAATATTCTCTTAGTATATAAAATGGACTTTTGTATGAAAAATACAAAGAAAAACAAATTTGCTAAATAGTATCCTACTCTGAAAACTTACTGGGGTGTGAAAGTGATTTTAAATTCTTAATTATTATGCAAATATATGGCTTGTATAGAGTATCATCCTATTTAAATTTGGAGAGGTTCATTATAAGTTAGCATATAAAATTATGAAGTTTTAGACTGCAGAAAGTCTTTAAGACCATTTATCAAGTTGTAGAGAGTCTGTCACTTGAGAAATGGATTTGGTATCAAATTTAATGGATTTAAAATATTGACATTTGTTTTTCTGTTACTCAAACTTCCCAACAGAGCCTACCTACCTTCCTAAGGATACTATTTATTGTACAACGATTTTTTAAAAAAGGAATTTGACAATATATTCCATGCTCTATACCCATAGTCCATTCCATCTGCAAAAGGAGTTTGGAACATTTTTCGCTTCTTTTTCTGGGCCAAATTTCATCATTTTTATTACAAAAGATTCATATTCAATTTTGTTTTTGTTCTTGTTCTTTTCCATTTATACTGTTACAGACATTGCATATATTGGTTGTATTGGTCTATTAATTTCACTTAGCTTTAATTATTTCATACAAGTTTTCACATGTGTAGCATTTATAGGCTCTGTGCTCACTCTCCAATCCCACATGCTCAGTAGCAGGTTGATTCCTCGAGGTTCAGTGGGCTAAATCTTTCCTTCAGTGTTCTAAGGGAAAGTCAAAAAGGGTGAGATCTTTTCTTTAACTCTATAGCCCATATACCTGTATCTGTTTTATCTTCCCCCAAATTAATTGTAGATAATATTTTTCTGATGCCATCTAACCAGTAATTAGCACCCCAATATAATTTTGACCAGTTTGTATTTTTATATCACTGACAATATTTTCACATCAATTAAATTTTATGAGGGAATATTTACTGACAAAATATATCAAGAAGTAAAATGCAAAAATGTTATCTCCAAAACTTAATGCCTTCTTCTCTACCACCTCAGTTCTTGAGTTCAACAATAAAGTAAGAGTCTCCTGGCCTGCAAATTGTGTATGTGTGGGGGAAGCAATCATTCAGAAGCTCAGCACTCTTGCCTTAACCTGCCTGGATTGGGATCACAGAGTGGGGTGGTGGTCCTGAGGTGTGTGACCAGTGAGCCAAAGCTGGTGGGGGCTGCAGAGATGGTGGCCCCCTAATAGCTCTGGTGGCTGTGAAAACCCCAGAGATTTGGGACAAAGCTGTTCCCTCTGAAAGCAGAGTTATAGAGCCCAAAAGTCAAGTAACTGACTAGCAACATGAGCAGGCAAGGGAAGCAAATGGAGCTCAGCAATCCAACTTTACATTCCTTTTTTGGGGACAAAAAGGATCAAAGCATGGAACAGGAAGAAGACAACACAGTCAGAACTTCAGCACCAAAAGCTTCCAGGAAAAATGTAAACTGGTTACAAGCCATAGAAGAGCTTATGAAGGATTTTGAAAACCAAATAAGAGAAGTGGAGGAAATATTGAGAAGAGAAATAAGAATGATGCAAGAAAATCATGAAAAGAGAGTCAACAACCTGACTGAAGAAAACAACACCTTAAAAAATAGATTAACTCAAATGGCAAATGAGGCTCAAAAAGCCAATGAAGAGAAGAATGCCTTAAAAAGTCAAATTTGTCAGATGGAAAAAGAATCTCAAAAGCTCACTGAATAATTTCTTCAGAATTAGAGTGGAACAAATGGAAGAAAATGACTTTATGAGAAATCAAGATACTATTAAACAGATCCAAACAAATGAAAAATCAGAAGGCAATGTGAAATATCTCATTGAAAAAAACTCTGATCTAGAAAGTAGATCCAAGAGAGACAATTTAAAAATTATTGGACTACCTGAAAGCCACAACCAAAAAAAGAACCTAGAAATCATCCTTCAATAAATTCTCAAGGAAAATTGCCCTGTGAGTTTAGAACCAGAGGGCAAAAGAGAACTTGAAAGAATTCACTGATCACTTTTTGAAAAAGATCCCCAAAAGGAAACTCCTAGGAATGTTGTAGCCAGGTTCCAGAATTCCCAGATCAGGGAGAAAATATTACAAGCTACCAAGAAGAAAAAATTTGAATACTATGGAAACACAATCAGGATAACCCAGGATCTAGCAGCTTCTACACTGAGGGATCAAAGGGCCTGGAATATGATATTCCAGAGATCAAGGGAGCTAGGATTAAAACCAAGAATCACCTAT
>CM053582.1:187980376-187998576 GCA_028627135.1 Pseudochirops cupreus | reverse complement strand
AGATGCTTGGAACTCTTCCTATGTACTTCCAGCTGACTGGATAGCGAGGACTCCAAGACTGAGGCCCAAGACGGCAATCTGTCCAGGCTGCTCAACGCAAGAGCTCTGGCCTGACTTCAATTGCTCAGTCCCCCTGCTGCCTGCAGGCCGGGGCGGGAAGCTGCAACGCCGAGGGGGTGCAAAACCTCTGCCTTTCACTTTTCCACTCTGGAGGCCTTCTGGCAGGACTACTTATCTCCCCCTTTCACAATTCCCATTCACAGCTGCTGCTAATCAGCTCACCTGAAGCTCCTCGGCTCCTCCCGTCCAGCCGCCCCCTGGGCACAGCCGCGGCTTCAGGACAGGATGGTTTCAGTTTGTAGGGCTGATATGGTTCCTTGTAGCCGAGCTGACTTTAGTGGGAAGTATCTTTGTGTGCATTTTGGAGTTCTAGGATTGGTTTAGAGTCCTGTTTTATGGGTATTTTGGGGGTGGCTATGTGAGAGCTGCGATATGTTGCTGCTGCTAAGCCGCCATCTTGGCTCTGCCCCCCAACAAAAGTTATTTTAAAAAAAGAAATGGTTCTAAACAAATTCTAGAGTGGCAGAACCCACATAAAGATACCCAAGACAACTTTTAGGGTCAACAGGAAAGATATGCAACACCTGAATGAGAGTAAAGCAGACCAACCCAGGTTATGCTAGCACAGCCTTGACCCCAGGAAATCAGGAACAGGCCTTGGGAGCCATTGAATCAGTTGCTATAGCAGCTGCTTCTGAAGCTCTCAGCCCACAGATGATAAGGGAGTTGATCAAGTGTTCAGAAGGAGATTACAGGGTTGTCTTTGCTGGCACTGTGGTAGTACTGTGTTGCTTTGCCCATATTCAGATCGGGGTTGCAGTCTTGCGTGGCAGTCCCAGAGCAAGGAGGAGCAGTAGCACACCAGAGCTTGGTACTGTGGAAAGGGACCCTCCTTACAATTCCAAGGCAGACAGAAGTGTTTGTGGTTATTCATAGATCAGAACACAAGCCAGGAGAGTAGTAAACACCTCTCCTTAGGTCATACCACCTTGGAAGATTTGAAAACTTACAGGTTCTTAGAAGCATCTCTGTAAACAGCTACACAAAACTGTTGAAGCCTAGGACTGTGCACCTCCCACCATGGAAGTAGACCCCTACTTTAACAAAGCTATAAGTCAAGGAATAGGCTGTTAAAACTAGCAAACAATAGAAATAATTTTAACTACAGAAAGTTACTATGGTGACAAGAAAGATTAAAACACTCTCAGAAGAAGAAACTCAAAGCTCCTACATCCAAAGCCTCTAAGAAAAATATGAATTGATCACAGGTGATGAAAGAGCTCAAAAATAATTTTGAAAATCAAGTAAGCATGGTAGAGGAAAAAAGAGGAAGAAAAATGAGAGCGACGCAAGAAAACCATGAAAATCAAGTCAAAAGTTGGTAAGGTAGACAAACAAAAAACACTGACAAAAAAATCACCATAAAAAGCATTCTAGGTCAAACAGTAAAAAAAAAAGTCCAAAAAGCCAGTGAGGAGAAGACTGGCTTAAAAAGCAGAAACACCTAAATTAAGAAAAAAAGAGGCACAAAAATTCATTAAAAAAAAATCTCCTTGAAAAGTATAATTGGCCAAAGGGAGGTCTAAAAGATCACTGAAGAAAACAATTGCTTAAAAATTAGAATGCAACAAATGGAAGCTAATGACTTTGTGAGAAATTAAGAAATAATAAAACAAAGCAAAAAGAATGAAAATAAATTATAAGAGAATGCTTGTCTTGAAAAATAGATCCAGGATAAATAATTTAAAAATAATTGGACTACTTGAAAGCTGTGATAAAATAAATGAACTTAGACGTCATCTTTCAAGAAATTATCAAGGAAAACTTCCCTGACATTCTAGAACCAGATGGTAAAATAGTCATTGAAAGAATCCACTTAATGCCTCCTGAAAGAGATCCCAAAATCATAGATCTTGGAACATGATATTTCAGAGGCAAAGGAATTAGGATTACAAACAAGAATCACCTACCAAGCAAAACTGAGAATAATCATTCAGGGAAAAAAAAACCAGACTTTCAATAAAATAGAGGATTTTCAAATGTTCTTGATGAAAAAAACAAAGCTGAATAGAAAATTTGACTTTTAAATGCAAGACTCAAAAGAAAAATGAGAAGGTAAACGGGAAAGAGAAATCATATGGGAATTAATAAGGTTAAACTATTTACATTCCTACATGTGAAGATGATCCTTGTAACTCACGAGAACTTTCTCATTATTAGGAGAGATAGAAGGAGAATATATAGACAGAGGGTACAGGTGTGAGTTGAATAAGAAAGGATGATATTTAAATAAATAAAATTAAAGGTTGAGAGAGTAATGTGCTGGGAAAAAAGGAAAAGGGAGAGGTAGGATGGGGTAAATTATCTCTCATAAAAGAGGCAAGGAAAAGCTTTTACAGTGTAGGGAAAGAGGGGGTGGGGTATGAGGTGGAATAAGAGAAACTTACTGTTATCAAAATTGGCTCAAAGAAGGAGTAACATAAACACTCAATTGGGTATAGAAATCTATCTTACCCTACAGGAAAGTATAAGGGGAAGGTGACAAGGGGGGGCGGGGTGACATACAAGGGAAGGCAGATGGGGAGAGAGGGTAGTCAAAAGCAAAACAATCTTGAGGAGAGACAGGATAAAAGGAGAGAGAAAAATAGAATAAATGGAAGGGAATAGGATGGAGGGAAATACAGTTAGCAATAGTAACTCTGAGAAAATATTTAATGCAAGTTTCTAAGATACAGGCTTTATTTCTCAAACAGAGTACTGGACCAATTTTATAGAAATAAGAGCCATTCCCCACTTTATAAATGATCAAAATATATGAATAGATGAAGTAATCAAAGGTATCTATAGCCATATGAAAAAGTGCTCTAACTCACTATTGACCAGGGAATGCAAATTAAAGCAATTCTGAAGTACTACCTCATATATATTAGATTGGCTAATATGACTATAAAGGTAATTAATTTATATTTGAAGACCCCTTTTTGTTATGTCAAGTAAGCAGGTACTTAGCCCTTAGTCAAGCCTTTATGAACGAGGCAGAGGGTATGAACTCTATCTCCTGTTGCTGACACAACAGGAAGGGTTTGGCTGAAATAGGAAGCCAATGCTGTATGTGTGTATATAACAAAAGCCCCAGAGAAGCAGAATCAGAATTTTTTCTCCTGGTGGGCTCCTGGTGGAGGATGCAGAATTTTCTCCTGACAAGCTACTGGTGGAAGAATTGTGGATACTTAAGCCACCTGAGAGAGAGAGAGAGAGAGAGGGAGTTTCTCTCAGCAGCGTCTGGAAGCTGGGCCACTACTCCTGGACTGAAAACTGAGTTGCTGTTTTCTTGAGACCAGAATCTGGTGAAGGCTGAAGTTGCTGCTGGGAGAGCTGCCTGGAAGGCCAAAGTTGTTGCTAAGATTTCTTCTGGGTTCTAGGGCCAGCCAAACTGCTAGAGGACTGAAGAAGTATGACTGGGATGCTAAGATGTTGTTTGTTTGTGGCTTGGTTGATCCTTGAATTCCCAGGAACAGAAATTGTGAAGGTTTTGAAATGTACTGGACCCTGTGAACTTCAGTGTGTAGCAGGAACTGCCCAGAGGACTGGACAAGGATCTCGGAGCTATATGCCTCTGAATCCCAGTGACTGCCTGGTGGATTAAGGTAGGATCTGGGACCATGGAAGGGGATCCTGGGAATCTGAGAGACCACCCTGAGTCAAGATGAAGAAAAGGCCTCTCCTGGGATATTGAATGCTGTGATCAAATTGAAGTTTACTAGAGACCAAGGGGTGGAAGGTTTGTGTATTATCTGATGATTGTATTTAGTGATTAACAATACTTAGTTATTGATTGCTAGATAAGTTACTGATTAAATTAATCTATGATTGCCCCATGAGTGGAAGACTGACTATTGTATTTTGAGACGACTGAATGACTGAGTAAGGAGGCAAACCTCCATAGGGATACCAGATGATTGTTCTTTTGTTCTTTGTTCTAAATACTGTGACCACTTTGGTGAAAACTATGTTGGCCATTCTAATGACAAGCTATTGTGAACACTATATGGTGATTTTTTGTGATGAGATGTAGTGTTGTGTATATTGTATCTTGACTTGTTGTGAATGTTTTCCTTTGATTTGTTCTTGAATAAATGGAGTGTTCACTATACTGTGCAATCAAAACCTTAAAAGCTGTTCACAGTAGCTTTTTTGGGAAGCTGCTCATGCATGGCATTATAGGGACAGAAAAGGAAAATGACAAGTGGTAGAGGGGAAATAGGAAAATGAGATATTAATGCAGTGTTAGTGGAGTTGTGAACTGATATAATTATTCTTGAGAGCAAGTTGGAACTATGCCCAAAGGGCTTTAAACCCACGAATACCCTTTGAACTAGCAATACTTCTACTAGATCTGTATCCTAAAAGAGATAAAAAATTAAAAAAAGAAGAGGACCTATATGTGTAAAAATATTTAAAATTACTTTTTTCCTGGGGGCAAATAATTGTAAATTGAGAGAATGCCCACCAATTTGGGAATGACTGAAGAAATTTTGGTATGTGATTATGATAGAATACTATTGTGCTACAAGAAACGATGAGCAGGATCTCTCAGAAAAACCTGGAAAGATTTACATGAGTTGATGCAAAGTGAAATGTACTTTCTACAAAGTAACAGCCATATTGTAAGATGATCAGCTGTGAATGATGTAGGTATTCTCATTAATACAATGATCCAAGATAACTCTGAAGGACTTATGATGAAAAATGCTGTCCATCTCCAGAGAAAGGACTGATGGCATCTGAATGCAAATTGAAGCATATTTTTTGCTTTTTAAATTTTTCTTGAGATTCCCTCCCTTCCAGTCCCTACCGTGTTTGGTCTATATTTTCTTTCATAGCACGAACATTATGGAAATGTCTTGCATGCCTACACATGTATAAACTATATTAAATTTCTTGCCTTCTCAGTGGAGGTAGGAGAGTGCAGAGAGTGGATGGGAGATAATTTGGAACTCAAAGTTTTAAAAATTAATGTTAAAAATGTTTTTACATGTAACTGAGGAAAAATAAAGTACTAAATAAGTTAGATTTTGCAAGCAAATTAAAAGAACTTGAAACATTACTTATCAGTCATAGATAGATGATCAATTTATGAATAAAGAAAAAAATTACATGTAAAATGGATAATTTTGATTATATTAAATTAGAAAGGTTTTGTACAAATAAAACAAACCAAGATTAGAAGGAAAGCAGAAAATTGGGGGAAATTTTATAGAAAGTTTATTAAATTAAGGTGTCATATCTAAAATACATAATGAACTTTGTCAAATCTGTAACAATATGAGTCATTCTCCAATTGATAAATGGTCACAGGATATGAACAGGCAGTTTTCCAGTGAAAAAATAAAAAAAATTATGGTAGTATAAAAAATTCTAAATCATTATAGATTAGAGAAATGCAGCTTAAATAACCTTGAGATATCATTTTATACCTTGCAGATTGGCTAAAATTTTAGAAGATGAAAGTGACAAATGTTGGAGAGGATGTGGAAAAAATGGGACACTAATTCATTGTTCATGGAATTGTGAACTGATGCAACCATTTTGGAGACCAATTTGGAATTATGCCCAAAGAGCTTTTACCTTTTATATACCCTTATACTCTTTGACCCAGCAATACCACTTTTAGGTCTATTTCTAAAGATGATTAGGGAAAAAAGAAAAAAAAAACCTATATGTTCTAAAATGTTTATAGAAGCTCTGTTTGTGGTGGCAAAGAACTAATATATAGAAATATGTAAAAATAATTTTGCCTATTTGCATCTAAATAGTAACCAATTCTTCAGTGGTGAGGAGGGATTAAAAAAAAAAGAAATGTACATGATAATTTTGTTGTATATTTGAAGGGAATAACAAGTTGTGCATAATAGGTTTGCAGTTTCATGTACAATCATCTTTTTTATCATACTGTGTTATCAAAATGTTTTATTATATAAATTAAAAACAAAATAAAAACTAGTTTACGACATATTCTCTAAAGACATTTTCTCTACATGCATTGTCTCACTCCATTCTACATTTCCCCTGCTCAATTCTATTGATACTGGCTAAGTCAAGAGGGCCCACAATCACGAGTAAGTCTTCTATTGTAGTCACTCCATTCTCTTGCAGCAGAACAAATTGCAGAGTAAGATTACAGCTGATGCCCTTGATTTTATAAGAGTATTTTTTTTGTTTGTTTTTTGCTTTGTGGATAGGGAAGGGCAGGGCAATTGGGGTTAAGTGACTTGTCCAAGGTCACACAGCAAATAAGTGTTAAGTGTCTGAGGCTGGATTTGAACTCAGGTCCTTCTGACTCCAGTGCTAGTGCTCTATTCACTGAGCCACCTAGCTGCCCCTATAACTGAATTTTAAAAAATGAGGGCTCCAAAGTCTCAGACATGTGTTAGAGAAGACATCAATAGTTTAGATGTTTTATAAAAACATGTTAAATCTGCAGAAGTATCAGAAATACCAAGCAAAGAAATACTTGATCAATTTCCAATTCTCATAATCAACAGATTAGGTCTTTGGGCAGATTCTTTTACAGTATTTTTGTAAATTGGGCACTATTCTCAGCGAAAGTCAGGAAATTTGATAGCGCATACATAGGAGAAAATTACAGGTCATAAACTTTTCTAGATCTTGAAAAGCCTTTTTTTAGTAGTTCAGACTCCATCTTAGAAGAAATGATTGATTGGCTGCTTTTTCACAGCAACTCTATTCCTGTTATGTTCCCATGAAGGTGCCTTTTCTTAATTGAATGGCCAAGCAGTAGTTACTGTGTTAAATGCATTGAGCAATAAATAATCTTCTATCATATTAGCTCTCCTGACACCGTGAGTCTGGGAAATAATTGTTCTAACAATGAAATGTCAGCTTTAATGATGCTGCCGGACCTTTGAAGCCTAGAAGAAACACATGGACAGCGAACATGCTGCACAATAGGGAGGAACACATGTGGCATATTAATCATTACCTCTGCCCTCTCATTCTTTGGCAAATGATGTCTTCATTGTTTTAGAGAAACATTAAACCCAATAGATCTCTAGGTTTTTATTTTATTTCCTTTTTAAAAAGTCTAATTTCATTCTAATCCTCTTGCCCCATCACTGCTGCATTTAAAATGATTCCTACTGTTTCCATATCAGAAACATGTGATTCCTTTGTGAGGAAGCATTGAGTATCCCTGGAACTCAGCTAGGCATAGCAAGGGCTTGGCACAAGCAAACAGAATTGCATTAAGTCCTGATACCTTGCCTCCATTTGGCAAAACCATAAGGTCAGTCTCTCTTCCAACCCTACTGCTGAGGTGAACTGCTTGTCATTCCAATCCTGGTGACACAGCATCATTAATTGATAATGAGAAAACATTTTACATCCAGTTGCACTTTTGTGTTTCTGAGTATCCTTTGGTAAATTGAAAACATTAACTTTGTCCTCTTAGAAAAGTATGGTCTGTAGTACGCAGCCTATCTCAGGTGATAAAATTTTCCTGATACCACCCACCTTTCCTTGAAGGGAAATGGGTATGATAACATGGATGTGATAAGCAGAGAGCACTTAGATGGAAATTGGAGATTGGGAGAAGAGGAATATCTTATTCATAACCCTGGGACTTTGATAAAGTTTTAGTAACTGACAGAAAATGGACTAAGACTAGGCATATAGTAAGGGTGCTTTATTAGCTAGTATTCCCTAGAGTAAGGATTCTTAACTTAGGATCTATGAATTTGTCTATTTAATTGGTTTCCTTTATAATCCTATGTATTTTATTTTATGAATTTAAAAAAAAAAACAATTTAAGGAGAGATTCATAGACTTCACCAGCCCACCAAAAGTGTCTATGACAAAAAAAGGCCAAGAACTCCGAATGTAGAAAACTTTTTTTAAAATGTTCCTCCACAGATCTTTGGTTTCACGCAGATCATCTATATATAATATAAGATTTGGATTTTAGTGTTGGAGTACATATTCATGAATCATGTTTGCTATCAGTGAGTAGAGTGGAATTTGCAAAGCATGACCTTAGAAGTCGGCTAGTTCCCATTAGACAATGTTACTACAGTTCAGATACCTATCACCAAACAGAAGAGGTGCCTTTTGGGTAGAGTTAAATGAGTGGTGCAAAGAATAAATATTATTAACATTAAAACATTAATATTAAAATACTGAGTTAGCATTGTCTTTCAGAGACTTACTAACCGTGTGATCTTGGGTGAGTTACTTCAACTCTTACAGACTCAGTTTCCTTATCTATATAGTGATAAATAACAGCAGTTACATATATGTGTGTATGTTACACATATACATGTGTGTATACATATATGATAGAGTTCATTCACTGGTGTCCAGGTTAATCAATGCTACCCCAATCCACAACACCACCTTGTAAGATCAGTTCAAAAGTGAAAAATTACTGGTATGTGAGAACAAAGCTTTTTTTTTTTCTTGGATACACACATTGTGAGTCAGACTCTGCTTTCTCTTCTTAGTAGCATAATGACAACAGAATCACATAATTTTAAAGTTGGAAGGAGCCTCAGCAACAATCTCATTCTATGCATACTTGAAAAGTATCTTGACTATAACATATTAGAGAAATGGTTGTATGGCCTCGAAGAGGGCAGTACCCACTTACTACCTCTAAAGTCATCCCATCTCACTTTGGGGTAGCTCTACTTGTTAGGAGTTTTTCCTAACATTGAATGCAAATGTACTATTCCATTGTTCTTTGTTCTGCCTTTTGAAGACAAACAAAAAAATCCAAATCCCTTTTCCACAGGGCAAATCTTTATGTACTTAAAGACAATTATCATGTCAACTCTGAATCTTGTTGGCCCTTTCCCATTGTTTACCTTCCTCTGCATGCCTTCTAAAGACTATTATCCTTTTAAAAATATGGAATCCAGAAATAATGAACATATTTTATAAAAGTTATAATAAAAGCATAGTGGACCTATTTCTTCCCTGTAAACTAATCCTAGAAACCATTCCCATCTTCATGAAGACCAAGATTCCGTTAGGCTTTTGGGTGACTACATCACACTAATTATTCATATTGAATGTGAAGACCACGGAACCAAAACTGTTGTTTAAACATCGTCTCCTTCACCTTATGTTTCTAGAGGTTGTTTTTTTGTGTGTGTACCTAAGTGTAAGAATTTACATTTATCCCTAGTGAAATTCATCTTATTAGTTTCAGCTCAATACTCTAGGTTTAGGATTCTGACTGACATTCATGATGTTAATAACTTTTCCAGCTTTGTGTTATTTGGAAATTTGATGATCATACTATCTATGTCTTAATTCAAATCATTATTGAAAATGTTATTCAGCTCCAAATGAAGCACAGTTCCCTAGGTGCTCCACTAGAGACATCTTGCCATGTTGATATTAAATAATTAATAAATACTCATTGAATATAGCTATCCAACTGGTTTGAAGTTCATCTGGCAATTTTCATCTAACCATATCTTTCTATTTGCTCCAGAGTTCCTCTCATTTAGTACTTTAATTATCCTGTTACAAAAGGCAATGGGGTTAATTTAGAACAAGATTTTCTTCACTAAACCATGCTGACTCTTTGCAACCAATTCTTCTCTATCTAGATGCATCCCAACCACTATTTTTATGACAAATAACACCATATAAACACTAATTTAAAGAGTTCTTAAATTTGTGAGAATGAGCAGGAGAAATGATCACCTCTCTAGCCACTGAAAGTAGTCCCTTGACCTCAGGGCAATGTGATTATATGGGTGGGGAAGGGAATCTGCTGGGCTTTTACTTCACAACTGGACCACCGCTCTCAGAATGACTTTGGTCATTCCTCTTTGCTTGAGTTCAATGGAGTGTGATGAGTGTATTAAATAAATAGTGAAAGACATTTAAAACCACTTTGCTTTTGCAATGTTTGTAAAGCATTGAGGAGTGGTCATTTCCTTTTTCAATGATTCCAATAAAGAACACTACTGATACAACTATGATTTTTTTTGTAATTCAAAGGCTCTGAATCAGTGAATGTTCACATATACAGTATGAATCTTACAGATGTTACTACTGATTGTTATATTGAGGTGATAGGTAGGTGGTATAATGGTCCTGGAGTCAGAAAGACTGAGATCAAATCTGGCCTCAAACACTAGCTATATAATGTTATTCAAGTCACTTAATCATTATCTTCTTCAGTGGTAAAATAAGAATATAATACAATTTTCTTCCCAGGACTATTGAGAGAATCAAATAAGATATTATTTGCAAAGTAGTTTACAAAATTTAAAACTCTATATAAATCCAGTGTGTATCACAGTGTTTGGTTTATGGAAGATTTTTTTTTCCTTTTTGGAGGACAACTGGGGTTAAGTGACTTGCCTAAGGTCACACAGCTAGTTTTTGTGTTAAGTGTCTGAGGCTGGATTTGAACTAAGGTCCTCCTGACCCCAGGGCTGGCGCTCTATTCACTGAACAATTTAGCTACCCCCATGGTAGTTTCTTGATAAATATTTCTTGACTCACAGAAATGGTAAATATATTGATGCTGCTGCTGCAGCTACTACAATGCCAAAAGCTTTAAAATTATTCACTTGTTGAAGAGTTTGACTCAATTATATACTTTAACCATTAGTATTCATATTACGATTGTTTCTACTTTATGTTTTATCTAATCCTAGGCAGCCAAACCTGTTTCTCTTCTTGTGGAACATCTGTGTCCAAATGGGATCATCCAATTCTCCATAGTACATTGACTTTACCTTAGTAAAGAGAAGAGAGCCAAATTGCCTGGCTCAAAGCATTTCTGGATACAGTCCACAGGGCTTGCAGAAACCTCCTAAGAGATTTCCTTGATGATAGCTCACTCTTCCAGAAGAGAATCTTTCTCTCCTATTTTGCCAGAGTATCATCAGGAATAGAATGTACTGCTGGCAAATTCACAGGAGACTAGATATTTAGTTCAAAGAGCACATCAAGGGAAGATGGGCAACCTAAGAGCTAATATAGTAGAGGCTTCAGCTGACTACATATAAGCTACAAACTGAATTTTCCATTTATTAATGGTTATTCCATTTATTCTTAGATTAAATTCTCCTTTAATGTCCTGTAATAATAAAGAGTTTCATCCTTTGACTGTTTTAGTGACTCAAATTTATCCCTGTTAACTCGCATTCTCTCAGAATCCAATAGTTCTGCTAGCAGCCAGAAAGCTTAATTTTCTGTTTCTCCTCCTCCTCCTCCTCCTGCTCCTCCTCCTCCTCCCCCCTTTTCTTCTTCTTCTTCTTCTTCTTCTTCTTCTTCTTCTTCTTCTTCTTCTTCTTCTTCTTCTTCTTCCTTCCTTCCTTCCTTTCTCCCTCCCTCCTTCTGTCCTTCCCTTCCTTCCTTCCTACCTTCTTCTTGCCTTCCTTCCCTCCTTCCTTCTGTTCTTTCCTCCCTCTCTCCTCTATAAAGTAAAAATAAAACAATGATATGTAGATCCTTTGCCTAGAAAAGGAATTACTCTTGCACTCAAGTTTTTAAAAATGTTCATGTACTTTTTAGTGTAGATTAAGTCCTCAGTGGAAAATAAAATAATTATAAAAAGGACAGATATGTTATTATATTCCTTGGAGCTTGAATCCATTATATTTTAGACTAGCTGTCTGTTCATGCGTTTAACACCATAGCCTTGACTGACAGAATCATATAATCACTTACGTTGGGGCTTAAAAATTCCTTAGAGAGTCTCAATCCTGCACTGATTTCATAGGATCATAGGACTTAGAACTAGAAGAATCTGTAGAGAACATTTACTGTAATTCCACCACTTTTTTTTACATGAGGAAACAGACCCCAAATGGTGAAGAGGTGAAGGGATTTCTCCACAAGCAACCAACTACTGTATTTCAGAGTCAGGACTAGAAGTCCTAATAACATTCACTTATAACCTGTGTTTTATCTATTAGTTACTTTGGACTTAGGTTATTAGCATTCCTGGGTACATGGCACAATGGATAGAGTGGCAGGTCTGGAGTCAGGAAGACTCATTTTCCTGAGTTCAAATTGGCCTCAGATACTTACTAGCTGTGTGACCCTGGGCAAGTCACTTAACCCTATTTGCCTCAGTTTCCTCATCTGTAAAATAATCTGGTGAAGGAAATGGCAAACTACTCCACTATCTTTGCTGAGAAAACCCCAAATTGAGTCTTGAAGAGTCAGACATAAGTGAAAATGGCCATAAAACAAAAATCTTAATGAATTAATCAATGATTTCCTTTGTAATTGTTCTAGAAAGTGCTATAAGCAAAGGAAAATGGGCCTAGTGACTCAGGGATATGAAGATCTTACTATCTGTGATAATGTGCTACAGCTTACATTTAATTAAGACATTTAGAATATTTGGGCTAGTCATATCTTCCTTCTTTATATCAAGCTTAGATTAACTTTTGTGCAACTTTCTACCCTGTTTTTGAGCTTTTTTGAGCTCAATTGATAAATCAATGAATCAACACAGATTCATTAAATTTGTTATATTTTTATGTTAAAACTAATACTAGGTTGTACGGATACAAAGACATGCATGAGGCATTCTCTGCCCTCAGTAAGCCTGCATACTATTGGAGGAAATGGTGTGTACAGTTATAAGGTGAAAATAAGTACTTATAAAATCAAGGTAAAGTCAAGATAATTTTTGTGCAGCAAGATAATTTTGGGGAGAAGGAGGCATCCTAGGTTGAAAGCATGATGAAGGAAGTAGCAATTGTATGTGGGAAAAACTCTAATCTCTCTTCCACATAGAAGTCTTTTAAGTACTAAAATTATAGAATCAAAGAGTTGTAGGTGATCACAGAGGGCATCTAAACTTCCCCTTATAATAACAAGAATCCACTTTATAATGTGTTCAACAAATGGCACCTTTCTTTTCCTTGAAAAGCTCTGGCAATGAGATAAAAGGCAGTTCTTATGTCTCTCCCATGACTTCTTTTCTGGTTAAAAAGGTCCAGTTATTCAATAAAGGTCCTTATGCGGCAAGATAGAAGGAATTAAACAGTATAGTTAGAATGCTGAACTTTGAATTTTAATGTCCAGACTTCAAATCCTGCCTCAGAGATTAATAGTTGTATGAAACTGGGCAAATCACCTCTCTCTCAGTCCCATTTTCCATAATAATAGCACTGTACTCATAAAATTGTTGTGGTGATCAAATGAAATAATGTACATACACACACACTCACACAGGAACATTTACAAATATGAACATGTGTATCTTTGCATAATTTAAATCTCTATATAAATGTTAGTTATCATCATCCTTTTTTTAATTCTTAAAATCTCTTGTCTCTTTACTATCCTAGTTGCCCTGCTTTGGATGAGCTATTACCAATCAATCAACAAATGTTTTCTAAGAACCCATTATGTACTAAGTACATGCTAAGTTAATACATATTGATTGATTCATTGGCACAAACTCATAACTGATACTGTGAAAATACTGTAATTCATATCTACTAAGGGTGGTATAATATCCAGGCTTAAGGTGCTTTCTCATATATTGAGAGAGATGAATCACTACACATTAAGGAGATATACTCTGACCTACAATATGGTAACTCTTTAGCAGATATAGTTAAACTTTACAATATTTTACTGTATTTGAGTATAGCATTGATCATCTGATATTAATCCCCACTCTAGAGACTTTTTAAATAATCAGCCCTGACTTCAGCAATTCTCTTTACCAGCACACTGTCCACTTGTTCTGAATCTTAGTTATAATATATATTAAACACTAGTCTGAATTCCACCATGTGGAGGACATTATGCATGCCACTATTAATGAGTACTCATCAAGCATAAATGATTCTACTAGCAGTGTTCACTAATACGACTTGAGTCATCAAAAACATTTTGACTTTTTTTCTTTTCTTTTTAACATTATAACCATCTCTAAGGATTTAAACAAAATCAATTTCATGAAAACGATCCAACAAGTGACAGTCCTTAAAGTCAAAACTCCATTTCATTCATTTTAAACCAGAAGGTTATGGAACATTTCTGGAACTTATTGTTCATTCCTTTTTTTCCCCAAATATGTTTAAATAAAACCTGAATATCTGTTTTACTAAAATGTTTAAACCCTTCATTGGGCTTAGAGGAAGGAAGCAAAGTGAGGATCACAGGATCAGATCATAGATTTAGAGTTGTGAAAAAAAATTATTATTTCTCTCATATTAATAATCAATTAATTGAGATTAAGATTATTTTCTATTTCCTCATTCAGAAATAAACCCATGTAGGATAGATACACATACAGTTTTTGATAGACATAATTGACTTCGCCTAAAAATTTACCCCACCTAGGCCATTTTATCTAGGTGGAATTATTACCTCACCTAACTAGAAAACTGACAAAGATAAAGTAATCTGGGTGAATTCCAGCCCATTGTATTCTACTCAGATAGGCTTGGGTCGAGGGCATATCTTTCTTCTAGATTGCCAAGGCTGGGAGTGGTCTGGGAGTACAAGTGACATAATCAAGATCAGGGTCCCCCCAGACTCACCTTAAAATAGGTTCACATCTCATTACATTATTCTTTCTCTCATTAATTGTTAGTCAATCACTGTTGGTTCCCCCTCTTAGGAATACCCACTCTTCTAAGGGCATATAAATGTTGAGAGGACTCCATGAATTGTCTTTGAATTACAAGAGAAAACCAAATGACCATCTTTCTAAATTAATTATTCACTAGCCATAATTAATAAAATGGTTAATTACCAAGAAATCATGTCTCTTGACATTTTCATGTGTTGCAGTTGAATAGGCCCTCAATATACTCCCCTTTATGGGTTGTCATGCTTTCTTTGTTTTCCTCCTATATGGCTGACCATTCTTCAGTGTCTGGTTGTATCTTCAACCATGTCAAGGTTATAAACTGTGATTTTTATCCAAGGCTCCATCTTAGATTTTCTTCTTTTTTCCTTTCTTTACTTTCTCACTTGGTAATCTCAGAAAGTCTAATGGGTTCAATTATCTCTTTGCAGATGATTCCCAGATCATTATATCCAGCCCTAGACTCTATCCTGAGCTATAGCCCTATATTACCAGCTGATTATTAAACATTTAAAACTGGATTCCTAAAATCATCTCAAAATCAACTTATAAAATAGAACTCTTTATCATTCCTTCCTAATCCTTCCCTATTTTTAACTTTCCTATTGCCATCTTATTGCATGCATCAGCATGCTCCTAGTTATCTAGGCTCTTAACCTCAGTGTCATCCTTCACTATTCCAAATCACCCCACGTAATTAATCAATTATCAAATCTTGTTACTTCTACCTCCACAATATCTCTTGCATACATTGCATATTCTCCACTCACAACTACCACTCTAGTTCAGATCCTTAACACTTCTTGCCTGAAACATTGTAATAGCTTCTTAATTGTTCTCCTTTTTAAAAGTCTCTCCCTATGGCAATCCACATTTAACATAGTTGCTAAAGTCAGTTTCTTGAAGTGTGGGTCTGTGTCAAACACTATTCATAGATCCAAATGACTTCCTGGTACCTCTAAGAAGAAAAATAATCTGTTGCCCACTTAAAACTTTTTATAAAATGGCATCTTACATTCCTATTTTTCTAAGCTTCACATTTTTCACTCATCTACATGAATTATATGATCTGGATATACTTATCTATTTTCTGGTTATTGCATGTGACACTCCTATCTCATTTCTCCATGCCTTTGTTCTGGTTGTTGTCTATGCCTAGTTCTCTCTATTAGCCTCTAACTCTTATAATTCATAGTTTCCTTTAACATCCATCTCAAGTACCATCTATTCCTCAGGAGCCTCCAGCTGGTGGGTCTAGTTACAAGTGTCATGCTCTCAAAGAAGACCTTTTATTAAATTAGCTATCTGATCAGTTCTATAAAAATCTGGGGCAGTGGTTCTCAACTTTCCTAATGCTGTGACTCTTTAATACTAGTATGTGGGTGTATCTGCATGTGGGCAGACCCTCCTAGAGATGGATAGAGGAACAGTGTCTCAGTTTCTAAGACCATCAGAAATATATGTTTTCTGATGATCTTAGGTGACCCCTGTGAAAGGGTCATTCGACCACAAAAGGGATCGCAACCCACAGGTTGAGAACCACTGATCTAGAGAATTATCACACTAGATCCACTACACAATGTAATGAGCTATATTTTGAGACTATTGCTTTTTGATATATTGATTACATAGTATTTATCTCTTATACAGATAAGTAGTTAATTCAGATGAAATTTGTAAATTGATAACTGGATCACCCAGATTCTTGACAAAATCAACTGGACATAACCTTTGAGGAAGAGTACCCTTTGTCAACTAGAAAATAACAGTGATTAAATGGTATTCTTATCAAAAATTCACCCAGACAACATAGGAAAACATGGCCAGACTATGGATACTTTCAGCAGAGTCTGAAACTTGGAGTAAGCTGCTTCCAAATGGAAAACCCAACCACTGTAAGGGCCATTACAGTATCAGACTTCACATTGTTTGCTTTAGCCTTAAAGGCAAAATATTCCTTTTGTTTTTGTATAAATCTGGCCTAATTACAAATCGTAGATGGAGATCGTAGTATAGGCTGCACTAAATTGAGAAATGCTAAACTGACTTATCAGTTCATGATAATCCTCAAAACAGAGTATAAGGAAGAAGATCAGTTTATGAAAAAGAGATGGAGATCATGAATGGAAAATGTGAGAGAGGGGCGGAACCAAGATGGTGGCATAGGAGCAGCAAGGTATGGCAGCTCCCACACAGCCACATCAAATACCCCAAAAATATGATTCTAAAGAAATTCTAGGGCTCTAAAACGCACACAGATATATCTGCTGCTGAAGGCAGCTCAGCTCAAAGGGACCATCTCAGCTCTGGGAGCCAAAACCAGTCCAGCCTGAAACTGTAGCTTTGCTGGGGAGGCAGCTGGATGAGCCAAGCCAAGACATAGCTGGAGCTTCAGGAGAGCGGATCTGTGCAGCTGTGGCAGTTTCCAGAATTATCAAGCCATAAGAAAAAAGGACTAAGTGAAAGGTCACTGGAACTCAGCTAAAATTAGGGGAGAAAAGCAGATCTGGCCAAACTGCCTCCAGGGCAAGGAAGTGGCAGCAGTGGTGGCCTTGCAGCCGCATCTACATTGCTGCTTCAGAGCTCCTGGCCTGCAGACTGCAGGGGGTCCAAGCAATTGTTCAGAGGCGAAGTGCTCTTGCATTGAGCAGCCTAGATCAGGATCCTGGTCTTGGGTGGTGGTCCTGGGGTGTGTTTTCAGTGAACCAAAGCTGGGGGGGCTGCAGTAGCCTCCTAAAAGCTCCGGCAGCTGGAAAAACCCTAGTGATTTGTGACAGAGCTTTCCCCTCTGGAAGCAGAGTTCCGCAGAGCTAAAAAGTCATTGACTGGCTACCATGAACAGGCAAAAGAAGCAAAGTAAGAATAGCAACCAAACTCTAGAATCCTTCTATGGGAGCAAGAAGGTTCAAAGCAGGGAATGGGAGGAAGGCAACACAATCAGAACTCCTCCACCAAAAGCTTCCAAAAAAAAATGAAGACTGCTTAACAGCTAGAGATCAGCTGAAGAAGGATTTTGAAAACCAAATGAGAGAAGTGGAGGAAAAATTGGGAAGAGAAATAAGAATGTTGCAAGAAAATCATGAATAGAGAGTCAACAAACTGATTGAAGAAATTTGATATCTTAAAAAGTAGATTAACTCAAATGACAAAAGAGGCCTAAAAAGCCAATAGGGAGAAGAATGCCTTAAAAAGTCGACTGTGCCAGATGGAAAAAGAATCTCAAAAGCTTTCTTAAGAGAATAATTCCTTCAGAATTAAAGTGGAGCAAATGGAAGCAAATTACTTTATGAGAAATCAAGACACTATCAAACAGATTCAAACAAATGAAAAAATAGAAGGCAATGTGAAATATATCCTTGAAAAAACCACTGACCTGGAAAACAGATCCAGGAGAGACAACTTAAAAATTTTTGGACTACCTGAAAGCCATGATCAAAAAAAAGAACTTCGAAAGCATCCTTCAAGAAATTCTCAATGAAAATTGCCCAGATATTTTAGAACCAGAGGGCAAAATAGAACTTGAAAGAATTCA
>CM053582.1:187941180-187979876 GCA_028627135.1 Pseudochirops cupreus | reverse complement strand
TTTTTTTTTAATGAATTTTTATATCTTTTATACCATTTGTACATTTTTAATTTTTTAAGGAGTCCTTCTCTTCAGTGGATTTTTCTTGGGGACATCACCTCTCTTTTAGCATTATGTTAATTCTATTTTTAGGTTTTATTTTCCTCAGGATTTTTTTTTTGCCTCTTTTACCAAACTGTTGACTCTCTTTTCATAATTTTATTTCTCTCATTTATTTTCCAAATTTTCCTCTACCTCACTTAACTGATTTTTAAAATCCTTTTTGTTTTTTTTCCAGGAATTCTTATAGGCTTTGTGTCCAAATCATATTATTTTTGTGATTTTGCTTGTAGCTGCTGGGACATCATTGTTTTTTTCTGAATTTGTGTATTGAGCTTCTCTTTAACCATAGTAATATTGTTTATATTTTCTTCAGGTTCCTTTTGTTGTTTGATAATTTTCCCCTAGGATTTTCTTGACTTTTAATTTTTTGATAAATTTGGGCTCTGCTCCTAGCAGTGGAGGGGCCAGCATTCCAAAATTCAAGTTTTTCGTGTTGCTATTTTCAAAGCTAATTCTAGGGGTGGAGAGTCTGCAAGTTTTTGATGCTTACAAGTTGCTATGATCTAAGAAAAGCTGTAGTTGATTCAGGAAAAGACATTGTTCTCTTGTAGCCACAAGGGCTAGCACTCCTCCTGATCCTTCAACTGTGACTATTTACCATACTCTTCTAAAGCCACAAGCACAAGTTCTCCTTTTTGCCTTTGAACTGAGACAAGGCTCCTGTTCCTTTGTGGGTGACCAAAACCACTTTTTTATGCCCTGGAATTGTAACTAGGGCCTAGCACTCTTTTAGCCACAAGTGCTTTTGCTTTTAGTGCACCAGCCTGGAATTAATTATGGACGATGCAACATGATCTTAAATCCAGTGCCAACAAAGTGTCCCCTCTAATCTGTTCTTCTGACTGGTTGTCTGACCCCCTTTCTGGTGTCACAGACTTTTCCTGCAGAACTTCTAAGTTGTCTTACACTGGAAAATTGTTTCACCTTCACCTTTTGTTAGTTCTGCCTCTCTGTAAATCTACTTGAGGCATTAATTTAAAGTTAATTGAAGGGGGATTTCAAAGGGTTCAGATAAGTTTCTGTCTCTACTTCACCATTGTGGCTCCTCCTCTGGAAGGTTGTTTTCCCCTTAATTGTTTTTCTGCAGTATAGGGTAAATTATGGGGTAGGGGGCTGGAGTACTAGGGAACCAAAGACTTTATATACAGAAATCTCTGTTGTCCAAAAGCAAGAGCTATTAATAAAATTAATTTTTTAAAGAAACAAATATCCTGTTTTACCAAGGCAATATCTATACAGGTTACCTAAATTACAATCCAGGGACATTTTGATCGCTGCATTCTGCCTCTTTGATGTTGTCAAAGCACTCTTTCTCAATCATAACACCTTTCCTCAAGAAGGAAGTCCATTTAGTTGAAGAGAGAAGATATACATACAGGAAACTATAAATAACAATATACAGTAGTATGTGATTAAGAATAAAAATGAGAAATGTAGCAGATAAGTGCCAAAAGACTTCAGAAAAGTGAATGACCTTTTCCATGACACTGGGACACCCTCTCAGGTATTTGCTTTATGTGTCAATATATAATAGTGAGTTGTTGTGTTATCCCTGCCATCAACAGAATTATTTTGATACCTTAAGAAGCTATAATTTCTTTTCTATAGGTAACCCCTCTATAGACATCAGTCTCAATGCCTTTATACCTTAGTAGGTAGTATAATTAGTTGCTCTGAATAAAAATACCATCACCTTTAGATGATTCTCAAAGAACAAGTTACAATCATGGCAACTTTATTCAAAACTTTTTAAGATTTTTGACAGGCTTAGTGAAGCTTGATTTCTACTTACGTAGCCTTCACAAACCCAAGTTAACCTCCATGCCATGATGAGTCATGGGTGGAGGCTGAGACACTATTTCCTTTTAACAGGAAAATTTAGGCAGTAACGCATAATGGTTTAAATTAGGGTATAAGCAATAAGAAAAACCACTCACATTTGTAGAGTATTTTGTAATACTTCCTTTCTAATAACCCTGTGAGGATGGAAGGGGAAATATTATTATAATTATGTACAGATGGAAAAACAGGCTCAAAATTAAAGCAACATTCTTATAATCACATGTCAAAGATGAAATTCAAACCCAGTTATTCAAACCTCATTGTACTCATTTAACAATATCAAGTTTTAGGAAATCCAAAAATAGAAGTATCCTAGATGTAAGGTGGTCTCTAGATATATAGAGCTAGTAATGGGCCAGAATAGTACTTCTAGAATAAAGAAGAAAGGAAGGGAGGGAGGGAGGGAGGACAGAATGAAAGAAGGAAAAAAGTGATCAGTGAGAATGATAAGAAACTTTTATTGTTTACCCTTCTAAGCCTTACGAATTCTCATCTAATCAGAATTGAGGAAGTGAGGAAAACAAAAATGAGAAAATAATGTGTTGGAAAAGGTTTATGCTTAAAATTAGGGTGCATTAGGTTCAAGAAAGGAAAGGGGGATGGGTTGTTGGTCCCTTGTTATATCTGGCTTTAATGTGGCATCTGTGAATGCAAACAGAACTGGAAGATTGAGCTAATGATCCAGATAATATAGGCCTCAAGCAACATTTACTTGATCTTTACCTATGTATTCTAAAGTGGCGCTTTAGGCCTACATGGACAATCAAGGTAATGGTCTACATAGTTCATTTCCTAAAACTGTGCTTTGGTTTGTATAAGATATGTCAAGTAACTTTAGCTGAATTACTCAGAAAATTGAGTCTTTTAAAAAATAATTTTATAGATACTGGCATAGTCTTGAATGGGTGATTACAGGTCATAAGAGTTCTAATCAGTTGTCTCTCTATTTCATAAACTTGTTTAACACCATCAGTTTGTTGTCCCTGTTTTCAAATAAAGAGAAACAGATAAATTCCTAAGCCATTAATCACACGAGTTTGACTTAGATTCCTGGAAACTTTTGAAAATATATTGTTAAAGGAATGGTTTGTGTTCATTTAGAAAATGAATCAGTGATTACTAAATGTCCATGAGAGTTGCAGATGACACAAAGCTTCTTGTTATACTTAAAGAATTAAGTTTCCCCCAAAGTGTAAATCAGAAGTTTTCAGTCTTGGGCAAGGTCTATGGATAGATTTTAGGGGATCCATGAATTTGGATGGGGAAAATCTTTAGTTTCATAAAAATCTAACTGAAATCTAGCATTCCCCATTCAATTCTGAATGAAGGCAACAAACCACAATAGCTTCAGCTGAACCTGTTAATCACTAAGGGGAATCAATTATTTTCATATCACATTATAGTAGAGACAAATATCTCAAAATAACCTTCACATTCATCACTACTTTGAAATTGCTATTATTATTAGACTTGCCAGCAGTTTGTGCATGTTTTGTTTGTAAACTGTATGCTAATATAATTGGTTTTCTTTGTAAACTTATATATATATATATATATATATATATATATATATATATATATATATATATATATATATATATATATATTTCCTGTATTTAAGAACATGATTCTCACTGAGAAGGGATCCAGAGGCTTCTCCAGAGTGATAAAGAGGTCTATGACACAGCATAAGTTAAGCACTACTTCTGAGCTAAACAGTAGATCATTGGGCCAAATCTAATAAGGTGAAATTTCATATTTTACATTTGAGTTTAACCAATCAACTTGCTGTATAAGAATCAGATTGATAAGTAGATAGTTACCTGTGTTAAAAAGGTCTGGGGGGGCTTTGGAGAGTGCAAACTTAATATGAGTCACTGCTATGGCATGGGATCTAATGTGATGTCAAGCTGCATTTGAAATTCATAGTATTCAGGATAAAGGAGAAAGTAGCTCTCTTCTACTGTACCGTAATCAAATAACACTTACAACAGTATGCTAGTTCTGGGGACCATGTTTTAAGCAAGGTATTGACCTATAAATAAACCTATTAAATGAAAAAAAAAATTGGGCAGCTAGGTGGCAAAGTGAGTAGAGCACTGGCCCTGGAGTCCGGAGGACCTGAATTCAAATCCAGTCTCAGACACTTGACACTTACTAGTTGTGTGACGTTGGGCAAGTCACTTAATCCCAATAGCCTTGCCTTCCACCTTCCAAAAAAAAGGCACAATCCAAATAGATGAACCAGGACTGGAAAGCAACTAAATGCTACCACTTTTGAGGACCAGTTGCTAGTGTTCTCCTTTAAAGGAACAGTATGACTATCATCAAACATTTGAATGATATCATGTGAAAGAGGTATTAGATTTGTTCTGCTTTACCCTAGAGGGCATAGCTAAGAACAGTGTGTAACAGATGGAGAGTGGTTGATTTGACTTTAGTAAGGGGGGAAATCCTTGATCTCTATTAGGAAGGGAAGGGAATAACTACATATTGTGTGCCAGGTACTATGCAAAGTGCTTTCACAAATATTTTGCGAAATATTGTGAAAAAATTGTGAAAACCCCTACAAGGTAGGGGCTATTGCTATCTCCATTTTACAATTGAGGAAACTCAGGCAAACAGACATTAAGTGACTTGTCCAGAGTCACATAGCTAGTAAGTGTCTGATGCCAGATTTGACCTCAGGTCTTTCTAGACTGAGAATTCCCTCTACTATATCATTGAATGCCTCAAAAATTGACCAGTTACTCTACCTGGATACTTTTTTTTCCTTTCTACGTTGTCACCAGATTTTTCTCTTCTAGTTCTCTTTCACCGCATATGACAGCTCTGAATCTCCTTTATTTTACTCAGTTCTTTCTCCCTAAACTAAAAATTACTCCTAATTTTCCAATCTCTATGTATGGTATCCCTACCCTTCCAGTCTCTTGGATTACAACGGTGGGATTATCTTCAATTCTTCATCTTCTCTCATACTCAATATCCAATCATTATAAAAACCAAATATATTTCCACAGCATCTCTCACATCCATCCCCTTCTCTGTAGCCATAGAGCCACCATCCTAATTTAGGCCCTCATCACCTTATGTCTGTAATAATACATTTCTAACTGTAATCTTGTTTCTATTTTCACTTTTTCCTATATATTCTCCATACAGCTACCAAATCAATATTCCTAAAGCAAAGGTATCACTATGTCCCCTTTATGTTCAAAAAATTTCAGTGGCTCCCTTTTGCGCCTAGGATAAAATACAAACTCTGTCTTTTAAAACTTTCACAAGTTGTCTCTGCCTGACTTAACCAGCTAATTCTACATTACTCCCACTTGTGTATAATACTTTACAGGTAAATCTAACTATTTTCTGTTGTCCAAACTTAACGTTCCATCACCCACAGCCAAATCACTGCCCAGGCTGTGCCCTATACCTAGGATGCTCTTCTCTGTCTCTTGGAATCTATAGCTCCCTTTTCCTTGGAGTCAAGTTTCAGGGTTTAGCTCAGGAACCACCTCTTACAGGTATCTTTCCTTGATCCTTTCTTTCCCCATTATGTGTATACTTCTTGATTATTTTTATACACTTTTTTAGTTACTTATAATATGCTGTTTTCCCCAAGTGAAATCTAATTTCATTGAGGGCAGACCCTGCTTTGTCCTAGTTTTTGTATTCCCATTTTCTAGTGATGTCTGGAACACAGTAGCTACTTCGTTACTTCTTGTCCAATTGAGCTGAATTAAACTAACAATTAAATTTCATCTGTTGCCAAGTGGTAAAGACCACTTTGGTAGCTGAGTGGAGGCTGGGGTCAGAGATAGGATAGAGTGAATTCATTTTCAGGACTTGATTTTACTAGAATTTTTTCTAAGAATCTTATACCAACCCCAAGTTTCTGTGGTTTTGTATGATATTTAGCATTTAAACTTACAATTTCATTACTGACCAATGTGGATTTCCTCACCAACCACTCATTACATAGTAGTGATATCAGGACTTACCTTTTTTTCTTTGCTTGTTTCACTTCTTTTTTTTTCTTTTCAACTTTTTTTTTTCTTATTAGAATGAAATGCATTTCTCTTTTTAGTCAGAGTTAATTCAACAGCCTAACAATGAAGTACACTGGGGTTTTCTGAAGTTAATAACTAGCAAATAGCACCCCATCCTGTCTGTACAGATGTCCTAGAGCCTCAAGAATGTTAATGGGGACCTGCAGCCTGTCACCATTTTCTTTCTTTCTCACCTATACTTAAAGGCACTTTCACATTTCGTTTACCAAACATGAATCCATAAAGTGTCTTCTTTTCCTTTAGTAGATGAAGTCATAAAGAATGTCCCATTGTTATGAAAATTGATACAGAATTTTGTTTTTATGCACTAGATTAGAGAAGAAGATCAGGAGAATGATGGCAAGAAAGTAATTTTTTATAGACTCTCCCAATCTCCTTAATTACCTTTCTTTACCACTTTCGTTCAAAGGCATTCCTTAAAAAAAGTTTGGTATTTTTCAATTTCCTTTTCAACTGTTGTTTTAACGGTTTCTTTCACCACAACTTTGTAGAGTTTTGCCAATTAAAAAAAAAATCCTGTATCTCTGCAGGGAACTGACAGAGAGTTTGCTTGCTCTTATAGAGAAGAAATTTTTCTTTTACTTTTCTCAATATGTGAAGAATGTCAAAAATAATTAGGAAATATGGTAATTTGATCCATAAGCCCCAATCATAGCAAGTAAGTTGAGCTCCTGCTTCATACAACACAATAGAAAGCTTCACCTCTGGGCTACGTTTGTGGCAGGACAAAGACAGGGAATGGGGTACCAATCAAATTTAGCTTGCTCTCCTTGATATAAGTGGCAGTCCTGTGATCATCAAAATAAACACCTCTATTCTGGCCACATTAAAATGAAATAACCATTATAGGATATGCCTAACTTTTGTCCTTCAATTTTAACTTCTGGTGAAATTAACAACAGCAACAAAAATGACTCCCTTATATATTTTAGGGTTCAGATATAAAGTTCTATCCTTAACAATTTTATCAAATGAAAGATATTGTTTCCTACTTATAAAAATGATCCTGTTTCAAATTGGAATTTCTCATACCTTTCTAAAATAAAATTTCAAATTTGTGTAATCCTCAGTGATATGATCAATAGAAATTACATTTAGAATCCAATTGTTGTGAATTATGCTAGTAGCTAGAGATAATTGATCTGAAATCTCTCTTTCTCTATCTCTCTCTCTCTGTCTCTGTCTCTCTCTTTCTCTCTCTCTTCCTCTCCTTTTCCTCTCCTCCCCTTCCCCTTTTTCTCTCTTTCAATCTCCTCTTACATCCTTATTTCATTAAAAAAATTTTCAATGAGGGATGTTGAAATTTATCAATAGTACATAAGGGTACTGAAGTATAAGATCAAAGGATGACTTTTTGATAAAAGTCACTCATGGAGGATTATAATTTCAACAGCCATTGTAGCTTGAAAAGGCAAAACCCCCCACAAAGTCATAGGAATATATTGATCTGTAGAAATGGAGAAAGGGCTATGCAGGTGACCTTTCATTTCCTGAAAAAGGGCTTCTATGAGAGTATACAGGTTAGCTGCTAGATGTCACTGTTGTTTCATGACAATATATATAGCAGCTGCCTTCTCTGGCTGAAAGGAGGACTTGGCAAAGTGGGGTGGGGAGTTCCTTCCAGGGATATGTTTGAATGTGATTTTTGTTATTCAGGACCTAGTGCATCAAAACAGACTTGAAATGATGTGCCCAGTACACCCGTAATAATCAGGACAGACTTAAGATGCATTATAGAGATTTATTTTAATGAGATTTTTCCCATTGCAAATGTGTTGCTAAGTATCTAATATGTATATATCATGCTATTGGGCAGATATAGTGCTGATTATATATTTGACCCTGTAATGTACTAAGAGTTGATGCTTCTTTGAAAAACTCCATCTAAATATATATGTATGTGTGTACACACACACATGTATATGTATACAATACATACTTGTACATTTACTATGCATATTATATATTTATTTACATATGTATGTATGTCATTTCCTAATTTTAAATCCCAAATCCACTTTTTCAGTTAACAAATAACAAACCAGTCCAATGTAATTTATTTAACCCTTATGTTTCTTTCATGTATTTGATTTCCTATCATCTGTATATAATGAAATGTCTTTTTCTCCTAAGCTCTGAACACTGCTCTACAATCCCCTGGGGAGCTCTCCAAGGTTATTAAATCTCCTGCTCTGACACAAGTTACTAGAGGCTACTTTGGCTCCTTCCTCCAGTTGGAAAACAGCTATAATATTTCCACTCCTCAACAGTGTATAATGTGATTAGTACCTTAGGGAATATAAACAGAAACATTAGCAAAGTACAATTTCCAATATTTATTAGAGCAAAATGATCTTAAAAAAAAACAACAAAAAAAATGTTGGGTACACTCGAAGACTGCCTATTGACATTAACCTGAAATAACTTGATTTAATTGCTCTATTAAGCAGTTTATGGAATTACTTATAAGATAATGGGAAGAGTTCAGCTTGGGTTCATTACATTGTCTTATAAACAATGGTTTTACATCATTAGACAGGGATAGAGTTATTTTTATAAAAAATAATTATGAAAGCTCACAGAAGGATTCATATGTGAATAAAAGGAAAAAATCTCACTGAGCCTTGAAAAATTACTTTAACACAAGATTAAGACAACTAGAATAAAAACAAAAATGTTAGTGACAATTCATATTTTCCCCAAAGAGATCAAGAACTTTATTCTTTTCCAAATCGGCAATGCTTCCAGAAGGTGACATGGTTCTCCATGACCTGCCACATATGATAAATTATTAAGTACTTAGTTTATGTAAGATAATACAGAAATGGCATCTTCAAAATTGGAGGCTATAATTTTGAGTGGGAATGAGACCTCTTCTCAACAGGTAATTCAAAAAGACGAGGAACATTAATATGATCTGACAGGTATGTAGAATTTAGGTGTGTGAAATGCTCCACAGAAAACACAACCCTGGAGCATTCAGGATGTATCTTTCTCTAAAACAATAAGTTGTGGAATTGAAAAAGTACTTTTCTTCATGAACTCTTGTTCATGACAGTAATAGAATAGCATAAGTAGAATCCATTTTGCATGATTATTCTCATCTCAAAACATCATAAATTCAGTACATCATAATTGCTAAGTATTTGGAAGACTGAAAAAGAAAATACATATCACAAAACCAGAATTATATTTTCCACATAATTTTTAAAGGGACATTTTTTTAAAAGAAGACTTCTTCAATCTTATATTCCATAAAGCATGAAAATCACTGTTGTTCTCAATATAGTTAAAAGTTCTTTAAATGACATTCAATCGCTTCCATAATCTGATATTATCATCTATTTTTTTTTAGCATTTTCTTAGGTTACAGATTTAGAGTAGGAGGGGTATCTCAGACCTCATTTAGTCTAACCATTTCACTTTTACAGACGAGGAAAATGAGGTAAAAGATATACAGTAATTTATCCAATGAGCATTTTAACCCAGGTAGTCAGAGTTCAATTCCCATGTACTTTTCACTGTACCAAATGGACCCCATATTTATCTCATGTCATTCTCTCTAGATAGTTTATAAAACAACCACATAGAACAAATTCCCATCTCCACAAAGTTCACCAAACTTTCCAATTTATGCTATTCCCCATTCCAAGAATTTCCACCCTATTTATTTTTTACTGTATATTTCTTCCCCCCCTCCCTCCACTTAATAGCATTTTATTTTTTTCCAATTACATGTAAAGATAGTTTTCAACATTCATTTTGATAAGATTTTGAGTTTCAATTTTTTTTTCTCCTTCTCTCCCTTCCTCCCTCCCCAAGACAACAAACAATCTGATATGGGCTATACATGTAAAATCATATTAAACATATTTCCACATTAGCCATGTTGTGAAAGAAGAATCAGAACAGAAGGAGAAAATGACAAGAAAGCAAAAACAAAAAGAACAACAGAAAAGAGAAAATGGCATGCTTTGACTTGCATGCAGATTCTATAGTTCTTTTTCTGCATGTGGATAACATTTTCAATCATGAGTCTCTTGGAATTGTTTTAGCTCACCATACTGCTGAAGATAGCTAAATCCATCAAAGTTGGTCATCACACGATGTTGTTGTTACTATATACAATATTCTGGTTCTGCTCATTTCACTCAGCATCAGTTCACATGAGTGTCTTTCCTTTCCAAAATATACCTGCTCATTTCCTAAAGCACAATAGCATTCCATCACATTCATATACCACAGCTTGTTCAACCATTCCCCAATTGATGGGCATCCCCTCAACTTCCAACTCTGCTGCCACAAAAAGAGCTGTTCTAAGTACTTTATACATGTGAGCCCTTCTCCCCCTTCCATGACTTCTTTGGGATACAGGCCCAGGTGTGCCATTTCTGGATCAAAAGGATCAAAAGGCACAGTTTTATAGCCCTTTGGGTATAGTTCCAAACTGCTCTCTAGAATGGCTGGATCAGTTCACAACTCCACCAATGATGCACCAGTGTTCTAATTTTTCCAGATCTTCTCCAACCTTTATCACCCTCCCTCTTTGTCACATTAGTCAATCTCATAAGTGTGAGGTTTTATCTCAGGGTTATCTTAGTCTGCATTTCTCCAATCAATAGTGATCCAAAGAATCTTCTTCAGAGAGGCATAGGTAGCTTTAATTTCTTCATCTGACAACTACCTGTTCACATCCCCTAACCATCCATCAACTGGGGAATGGGACCACCTATTTTCCTCCCATGAAAGAGCTGACCTAACTTTGCTAACCAAAGGTCTGGTTATTATGTGGTTTGAAGTGTGTGTGTGTGGGGGGCAGCATGGTATAAAGGAAAGAGTCCTGGATTTGGAGTCAGAGCACATGGGTTAAAATACCACCTCTGCCACCTTCCCCCTATGTGACCTGGGTTAAGTCACTGCTCAAGATTGGGACTTAGTTTCCTCATCTGTAAAATAGGAGGGTTGGAATGGATGGCCCCTGATGTCCTTTCCCTGACTAGTTAAATGAAGTTAATGGAAACAACTATTACAATGCCTATGAAAAACACCATAGTTTTTGGGGAGTTTTTTTTTAAAGGCAACTTGGGTTAAATGACTTGCCCATGGTCACACAGTTAGGAAGTTTCAGAGGGTGGATTTGATTTCGGTTTTTTCTTGAATGGTAAAACCTGTGCTTTCTCCCTTGAGTCACTTAGCTGCCACCTATAAGAAGAGACTGGCTTGGATAGTCCCATATGTAGGAAGCTAGAAGAGGAGGTGAGTTTCCTCAACTCTAAAATGAGGATAATAAGAACACCTACTTTCCAGGGTTGTTGTGGGGATGAAATGAGACAATATGTATGAAGTGCTTTACAAACCTTAAAGAGTTATTGAAATGCTGGTTATTATTAATCATTCTTATCATTACTTATGGATATGAAATTCTACATATAGTGTCAAACTTTTTCCAAATGCTGCTTGGTTTTTCTGAAGTCTTTTTTTCCCCCATCTTTTTTTATTCTTTATCATACAGGATTGTTCTCTGGGAGGGAGAGAAAGGAGGGATAGCCTGTACAATGTTAGTGAAGTGGAAACAAAAGCTATCCATACAAATTTAGTTTTTTATATACCCAGGTAGTCAGAGGACCTGAATTCAAATCCCAGCTCTGCCAGATAGAAGAGTGATCAAGTTTCTTCACTTCCCTGGGCCACGATTTCCTCACTTGTAAAATGACAGGATTCAATGAGCTGGCCTTGGAGGTACCTTCCAGCCAGTTCTAGATCTATAAGGTGGAGATGTATGCTTCAGACGATTTCAAAGAGAATTTATAGTCCGCACACTTAATTTCATGAAAGATCAAAAAGACCCTGGGGAGCTGAAGGGAAACCATAGTGATTCAGGGTTCTGAGACCTCCTGTGGGGTTTTTTGGTATAGCCTCCTCCCTGCTCCTTCACCACCAAACAAGTCTCAAAGGTACCTTTAGACTGTAGCTCTATAATCCCATCACCTTAGATAAGTAAGACAGAAGGAGATCAAGTGACTTGCCTGGAATCACACACTAAGTGTTGGTGGCATGATTTGGACACAGGTGATAACACAGGTCTTCTTGATTCCAGTCCCAGTGCACTGTCTACTACACCATTCTATCAGTCTCATCTTGGTCTCCATGCCATCTAAAGTCCCTTGCAATTCTAAAGGACCTTGTGATCTTCCTCTAAGAATGACGTTTTTCTCCCACATAAAAGTTTGAATCCTTCCAAAGGACTGTTTGTTGCTCCAGGTCAACCCTACCACAGAATGATTCCAACCTCATGGAGAGCAAGAGCAATGTGGAGCAGCTCCTCCAGCATGAGGTCCCAGACCCTTTGAGGATTTGTTTTCTCTCACAATCCGGACAAGATAATGCTGAGAAAACTACTTTCATGCCAAGCTTGGCCCTGATGCTTGTTGTACACAACAATGTAGCCATGAGAGTTGTTTTCTCTTATCCGGTGCCCTTCTCTGAGACTTTACCCAGGCTGGGTCCTATTTCTTGAGTCCATTCCCTCCTCTCCTCTGCCTCTTGGAAGTACATGCTTCCTGTAAAACCCTGCTCAGGTGCCTGCTTCTACAGGAAGCCTCTCTGGATTCTCCTCCTGTGGTAGCACTCTCTCCACCTTGAAACGACTTTGTATTTGTTCATATAGGACAGAATGCTATTGACACTCACAGGAAACACTTCCTTTTGGTTATTAGAGTAGCAGCCCCTGGGAGTATGCTATCTAGACAAGCCATCAGGAGCCTCACCAGGTTCCAGTTCTTCTAGTGGACTTCTACCACACCAAAGGCAGCAACCTCAGGGCTCCAGGGCCTCCCAAATTAAGCACTATCTGAGCATGCTCAGATCACAGCCAAACATAGGAAGTCTTTTATCCCTCTTGCAGCAAAGGGAGTCATTGAAGTTCTTCAAACAAGGTATTAACAAAAAGTGGAAAGGTATTAGACATGGGGACAGAGGTCTTCCCAAGTAACTGACTGTATCATACAGTAGAAAGGAAACTAGGTCTATAGTCAAGAGCCAGTCTGGAGTCTAGTCTTGCCTCTGCTACTTACTAGTTGGATGTCCTTAGGACTCTGAGCCTCAGTTTGTTTCTCTGTGAAATGAAGATGATAATCCTTTCACTAAGGTCCTGGAATCAGGACGACCTGAGTTCAAATTTGGCCTCAAACACATACTGGCTGTGTGTCTCTGGACAAGTCACTTCACCCTGTTGGCTTCAGTTTCTTCATCTGTAAAATGAGCTAGGGAAGGAAATGGCAAGCTACTCCAGTATCTTTTCCAAGAAAGCCCCAAATGGGTTTACAAACGTTAAGACACAACTGAAAAACAATCCTTTCTCTAGGTGCCTTATATTCTAGGTTACTTATGCCTTTCTGTAAGAAACAGAAAGATAATAAAATGAGGCACTGAGAGTCCCACTCAACAAAGGAACTGGTCAGGTGAAGGATGAGGCATCTCCATGTCCAAGAGCAGTGCAACCCCATTACTGACTGAGGTCACACATTTTCTCTTCCCAAGGGAACAAATATTCCCTTTTTGAAACATCTCTGAATCACCAATTAGAGAAAGAGTGGAATGTTCTTCCTAAAACCAACATTAAAATATAGGGAACTTTTACCTAATGAATTAAATTTGAAAGGGTGGTCATTTCATTGGTGTTACTTCTTCTTTGATTTAATAGAAGACAATTCCTTAACCTTTCATGAGTTACCTTGGGTCAAAAAAATCATCATCTAGTCTTCAGTATTCAAGTAATAAGTCTCTCAAGTAGTTAGGTTGGTCCAGGGAAAGCCCAGATTTCAATGCTTAATGTATAATCTTAAACTTACTAGTTTGTTAATATTTACAGAACGTATGGTTCTCCAAGATAGTCAAGGGACACTGTACTCATGAGCAGCCAGTGAAGGAACACTTTGGTGGATGTTAAAAAAAAATTTAAAAAGTTTACATTATTTATGTTTCTTTTAACATAAGGTAGATAAAATAATATTTTATAAAAACTCATTCTGTAGTTTTTCTAGTTCTCATCCATTCATCTTTTCATTTTACCTAAAAATGACTATTACCTAAAAATGGGCTAAAAATGTTCAGAAGAGATATGGGAAAAAAAAAAAGCTCTAAAGTGAATTATTAACTTTTTTCTTAATAGAACATAAAAAATGAATGTGCATTGAATTTGTGTAATACAAAAAAATACAGAACAAAATATCTTTGAGAATTAAGTAAATTACAATGAGAAAGTAAAAAATTAAACTTTCACATATATTAAACTATTTGTATCATCAGGAATAAAATCTGATTTTTTTTCTTTGAGCTACCTTTCTTTTCTTTCTTTTTTTTTTCCTTTTAAAATTTATTTATTTACTTTTAATTTTCAACATTCATTTCCACAAGATTTTGAGTTACAAATTTTCTCCCTGTCTCTCCTCTACCCCCACCCCAAGAGAGTGAACCTATTGAATACCCCTTCCCCCAATCTGTTCTCTCTTATATTCTCTCCCCCCAGCCCCAACTTTCTAGTAGGGAAAGATCAATTTCTATATCCCAGTGTCTGGATATCTTATTTCCCATTTGCATGTAAGAAAGAGTTTTTTTGACATTTGTTTTTAAAACTTTGATTTCCAGATTTTTTCCCTTCTTCCCTCCTCACCTACTCCCATTGGGAAGAAAAACAGTTCAATACAGGCTGTACATGTGTGGTTACACAAAACATTTCCATAGTAGTTAGATTGTGAAAGACTAACTATATTTCCCTGCATCTTATCCCACCCCTCACTTATTCTATTTTCTACTTTGACCCTGTCCCTTTTCAAAAGTGTTTGCTTCTAACTACCTGGGGTCCCCCCCCAATCTGCCCTCCCATATGTCATCCTCCCTTTTATCCCCTTCTCCTCTACTTTCCTGTATGGTAAGATACCCAATTGGGTGGGTATATATGTTATTCCCTCCTTAAGCCAAATTCACCTTCCCTTTCATCTTCCTGCTCTTCCCCTCCACTGCAAAAGTTTTCTCTTGGCTCTTTTATACAATATGATTTGTGTTATTATATGTCTCCCTTTCTCCTTCTCCTAATACATTTCTCTCTCACCTCTTGCTTTTATTTTTTAGATATTGTCTCTTTATATTCAACTCATCCTGTGCCCTCTGTCTATGTATACTTGTACACATATATAAACACACTCACATATATATTTTCACACACATATACCCTTATACACACATATATGTAAGTATACATGCACACAGAGACACATACATACATACATATATATGTATATATACATGTGTGTGTATGTGTGTATACACACACACACATTCCCTTCAACTATCCTCTTACTGAGAAAAATCTCATGAGTTACAATTATTATTTTTCCATGTAGGAATGTAAATAGCTGAACTTTAGTAAGGTCCTTATGAATTCTTTTTCCTGTTTGCCTTCTCGTGCTTCTCTTGCTTCTTGTAGTTGAAAGTCAAATTTTTTTGTTCAACTCTGATTTTTTCATCAAGAATGCTCGAAAGTCCTCTATTTTATTGAATGACCATATTTTCCCCTGAAGAATTATACTCAGTTTTGCTGGATAGGTGATTATTGGTTTTAATCCTAGCTCCTTTGACACCCAGAATATCATATTCCAAGCCCTTCAATGCCTTAATGTAGAAGCTGCAAGATCTTGTGTTATCCTGATTGTATTTCCACAATACTCAAATTATTTCTTCCTGGCTGCTTGTAATATTTTCTCCTTGACCCGGGAACTTTGGAATTTGGCTATAATACTCCTAGGAGTTTTCTTTTTGGGATCTTTTTCAAGAGGTGATCAGTGAATTCTTTCAATTTCTATTTTGCCCTCTGGTTCTAAAATATCTGGGCAATTTTCCTTGAGAATTTTTTGAAAGATGATTTCTAGGTTCTTTTTTTTGATCATGGCTTTCAGGTAGTCCAATAGTTTTTAAATTATCTTTCCTGGATCTATTTTACAGGTCAGTGGTTTTTCCAATGAGATATTTCACACAGCCTTCTATTTTTTTTTATTTGTTTGGATCTGTTTTATAGCTTCTCAATATCTCATAAAGTCATTAGCTTCCATCTGCTTCGATCTAATTTTGAAGGAATTATTCTGTTGAGTGAGTTTTTAAAATTCCTTTTCCATATAGGCAATTTAACTTTTTAAGGCATTCTTTCCCTCGTTGGCTTTTTGGGTCTCTTTTGCCATCTGAATTAGTCTATTTTTAAAGTGTTATTATTTTCAGTCAGGCTGTTGACTGTCTTTTCATGATTTTCTTTCATCATTCTCATATTTCTTCCCAATTGTCACTTCTTTTACTTGATTTTCAAAATCCTTCTTGAGCTCCTCCATGGCCTAGTAAGCAGTTCATATTTTTCTTGGAAGTTTTTGATGCAGGAATTTTGACTTTATTGTCTTCTTCTGGTTCCATATTTTGATCCTCTTTGTTCCCCCCAAAGATTCTATGGTCTGATTGTGCTTCCTCTGTTTGCTCATCTTGCCAGCCAATTACTTGACTTTTGAGCTCTTTGCCATGGCAGATCTCTCCTTCCAGAGTGCAGAGAGCTGTGTTCCAAATTGCTGGGATTTTTGGAGTTGTCAGAGTTGTTGTCAGAGCAATGAGGAGGGCCCTTTCTCTAAAGCCACCACAAACTCTGGCACACTGGCATTGCTCACCCCAGGACCTCACCCAAGACTGTCACCCAGACAAGCAGGTCAAAGCAAGAGTGATAACCTTCTGAAAGGTCGCTAGGTCTCCCTAGAGTCTGCAAGCCAGGGGCTGTGGAGGCAGTTGCAGGTGATGTGCCTCTACCACCTCTGCTCACCCAGGGGCAGGGTCTGGATTGTGCTCTTCTCTCACCCTATTCCAACAGAATTCCCTACTGATCTTTTACTTTCTCTTTGGCATTTATGGTTTGAGAAATCTGGAAACTACCACAGCTGTTGGAGATTCACTCTCCTGAAGTCCACTCTGGAAGATCTGGGGTACGATTCTGGGTCAGGGTGGTTCAAGCAAGACTGAGCTCAGCTCCCAGCCCAGTGTGATAGACCCGCCTTTCAGCCTGCTTGGCTGCCTTCAGCAGGAGATCTGTTTGTCTCTGTTACTTTGTGGGTTTTGTAGCTCTAAAATTTGTTTAGTATCATTTGTTTTTACAGGTATTTGAAGTAGTTGGAGTGGGAACTCAGGCAAGTTCCTGTTTTACTCTACCATCTTGACCCTGCTTCCTCCAAAATAATTTTCTGCATCAAAAAATTTTTTAGAGTTTGTGGTGGTTGTGGAGAGAGCACCCTCCTCTGACAACAGCTCTGACAACTACAAAAGTTTGTTTAAAAGTAATCAACATATTGGGGCAGCTAGACAGCATAGTGGAGAGAGTACTGGGGCTAAACTCAGGAACTTAGCTTCCTGCCTGTGAATCTCACCTCAGACACTTACTATCTTTGTGGCCCTAGACAAGTCACTTAACCCTGTTTCCCTCAAATTTGTCATCTTTAAATGAGATGGATAAGGAAATTGTAAACCACTCCAGCATCCTTGACAGAAAAACCGTAAATAGGATAACAAAGAGTTAGACACAACTGAAACTGAAGACAAAATAACACATTATCTAAACCTGACAATACCGTTTCTTTTTCATTTTCCAATCATTGCAGTCTTTTTGGGATTTAGAGATTTATATTAAGTCCAGGAACTGTGCATTTCTTTTTTTTCTGACCAAGGGGAAGGATTTTATGGAAGAACAAAGGCTGTGCTTCTAAAAGCTGAATTTTCTAAGTGTTCCTGCCTGCAGGGGCCAGAGCTGCAGATTGGTGGACACTCCTCCCCCCCAACCACATTGTTGGAATATCACTTGCCGACAAAGCAGGGATGTCCACTTCTTCCAGAAGGCTGCCATACCATCCAGCCTGTCCTGTGCTGCTATGGTGTGGGTGTAACACATTCCTTCAATGGCCATTCCAGATGTGAAGTCCAACTCCATTCCTTTGTCAATGAACACTTTTCCCATTCTCACTGAGAAGAGGGCCTGTGGAACTATCTCCCTGGCAAGCTCTAGGGCACTGTGGTAGGCAGCCTGTAGCCTCCTGGTTCTGGGGCACTACATGGTTCACCAGCCCAATACCCTTTGCTTCTTTTACATTATCCTGGTAAAGATAAGTGGCATGGCCAGTCTCACACCCACACAATGGGTGTGAGACTGGCCATGCCCTGGATCCCTCCTGCCCCTGGAAGGAGTCCTCAGCTTGTTTTTCAGTCCCAGGATGGTGGAAGCAGCTGCCACACAGAGATCACAGGCCAAGGGGAGCTCAGTGCCCACACCCAAAGCAAATCCATCAATGGCCATAGAGGTAGGCACAGGGAATGTGGCAATCTGGCTCATCAGATTCTAGAACTTGTGCACAAAGGCAGGCACCTTGGTTTTTGTTCTCTTTCTTTCTGAACAGCACCTTCATAGAATACCCTCTTGACTCCACTTTTAAGACAACTCACATCCTCCTGTCGAGGTGAAGCTCATTCAGGGCATCTGACCACTGATTGACAAAGACTTTGCCCAGAGCAATTTGGGCCTGAGGTCTATTCATCAAGATTCTCAATGATGCCTGTATCCAATCCCCTTGAAGGGGACCCACCTGGATCTCTGTATCCAGAGCCGTGTCCTGGGAAGCCCAGCCATGGGTTGGACTCCAGCCTCAGTCCAGCAGGACCCGAGCTGCTCACTTTTTGAGGGAATGTCTGAGCCTTGCTCAGTCCTCTTTTGTATTCTCTTTGGTTATGCTTATGCTTTGGAAATTGTGTGTTGTGTTATTCAAGGATCTCAGGAATAATTCAAGTTGGCGACCTGAAAGCTTTTGGTGTGCTCAAAGATGTCTGATACAAAGAAAAAAAGATCTGATTAATTTCTTCCTTGTGTCCACTTTGCAAGCTCCTGACCAGAGTCTGAACTTTGGTCTGGACAAAATATTGAAGAAACTCTAGCAATTGGAGGAGTTCCAGTAATTTACTGCTGGCCTGTGCCACAGTCAACTAACTAGAAAATTTTATAGGTTCAACGATAACCTCAGGTTCTTCCTTTGGTTAGAACTCCCTTCGCTAGTTATTCAGGTGCATGCTTCTAACCATCCTGGGGTCTGGAACTATGATCTTACCACCCCTGTCAGAGCTAGTCAACCATAGTCTGCTTCTTTTCCTTCTCTTTGCCTGACATGGCCTTTGTCTGTTGATTCCTCTTTTGGATTGCTGTCTCTAGGTACAATACTTCTTTCAATGTCACACTAGCAATGTAACCAAACTCTGTAGTACAAGTGAGAGAGTTGTCAGTTGCTACCTTTTTCTGTTCCATGCATAGCATCAAGCTAATCTCTACTGTATCTGCAAAGTTTTTTTCTCTCTAATACATAGCACGGGATGTAGTCAAATCTCTGTGATACGGGTTTCCTGCATAAGCATCCTCATGGTCAGAAAACTGTTTCCAGTGTTTGCTGACCTCTCTGTCTGTCTCCCTAAGCCAATATGTACTTGAAAAAAATGTAACTTGTGATTTTTTTCTTATATTTCTTACTTAAGACATGGACCTGGCAACATGTTTAAGTTTTTGTTCAATAGTTTTTGGGGTATCTAGGCTGCGTGGCTTTCATTTATTTTATTATCTATATTATCATGGCCCTCAAATTTTTGGTGAGCCTCGTTCATCTTATTTATGTTGTCAAGGGAAAGTTATGTCAGCTCCCATAAGACAATGATTTTTGGCAATGCTTCTATCTTATAAGTGTGTCTTAATCACAAAGGTAACAGACTATAATTACATTTAATATGGTCTTTTGTTGGGCCTTTCATCCTTAGTACAAGTGAGACAGCTTTAATTAGATAGCATAGAGCTCTTCCATGTTCCTCTCATAAAAGAATCTATGTCTGAGATAGATCCACAAGATATTCCTGATTGCAGTGGTGAATATTCAAAGGTGACAGAGAAACTTAGTAAAAATAAGAGGACTCAGCAAATTAGTGAAAGATGAAGGGGCTATGTTCAGCATACTCATGGGCATTCTTTGGAAAGACTTTGGCTTAATGCATAAACATGGTTAGCAAAACCATCAATTACTCTTCCCCCATGATTGTTTGCAAGAGGTAAAAAGTGAAGAGACTAATGAATATTTTCTAAAGATTAGGTACCTATTAAGTGATAATAGACTATTTTCCTAGGAATAGATACCTATCTTAATTGATGCAGCAGTCATATTTGCTTATTAATTATTTATAAGTCAATCCTTCCTCAATTCTGTCTCTTACTCTCCCTAATTTCCTTCAAATTTCATCTTAAGCACCATCATCTACGTAACACCAATCCTGATTTCTCTCAGCTCCCCTTCCAATAACTTTATATTTGTTTTGTATATGCTTATTTATTATTATACTTATTTATTTATATGTTTTGCCTCACAATGGAATGTAGGGTCCTCATGGAAGGAACTTTTTGTTTTGTGTTCCAGTGCCTAGCACAAAGCCTGGTATATAATAAACATTCAATAAATGCCTGTTGGTTTATGGGCTGCCATCTTTACTCCACATTGCTAGGAGTGATTTAGAATAATTTCACAACTTGAAAAACTTTTAGAAAAAGGCAACACCATACCAATTTGCAGTTTCTAATTTTCATTCCACTAGTGCCTTTATGCATCTTTGTCCAAGCCATATCACTTCTCTAGGTTTCATCTCTTTTTTAAATTTAATTTTTATTTTCAGTTGAAAATTATTTCCTCTCATCCAGCCCCCTTATTCAAGCACTGAGTAGACAAGAAATATGATACTCATTATATATGTGAAGTCATCTGAAACATTTCCACATTAACCATGCTCCCACCTCCTTAAAAGCAAGATAAATAAAGCAAAAAAAAAAATTCTTCAATTTGTACTCTGAGTCTATCAGTTCTTTATCTGGAGGTGTATAGCATTTTCCATTACAGATCTTTCAGAATTGTGGTAGATCATTGTTTTGATCAGAGTTATTGTCTTTAGTTACTAAGTTATATTTGATTATATTTTCAATATTAATGTTTCTGTGTAGATTGTTCTCCTGATTCTGCAATCTTCATTTTGCATCGGTTCTTATAACTCTTCCCAGGTTTTTCTAAAATCATTCTTTTTTTTCATCATGTCTTAGAGCTGCAGTTCTCAACCTGTGGGTCACAACCCCTTTGGGAGTTGAATGACCCTTTCACAGGGGTCACAGGGGTCGCCTAAGACCATCAGAAAATATATATTTCCAATAGTCTTAGTAACTGAAACACCACTCCTCTATCTGTCTCCAGGAAGGTGTGCCCACATGCAGATACACCCACATATGAGTACTAAAGGGTCACAGCATTAGGAAGGTTGAGAACCCCTGTCTTAGAGTGTAATAATATTCTATCACATCAATATACTATAACTTGTTCAGCTCTTGCCCAAATGATGGGCTTCCCCTCAGTGTTCTCTTTTTTGCCACAACAAAAAAAAAAAACAAAAAACCAAAAAAACCCAAAAAACAAACAAAAAACAAACAAACAAAAACAACAAAAAACAAACTGTTATATATATTTTAGTACATAAGGGTAATTTTCTTTTTTCTTTGATATCCTTGGGACATAGACTTACTAGTCATATCACTGGGTGAAAGGATATACATGGTTTCATAGTCTTTTAGGCATAATTTCAAAATGTTCTCCTGGGTGGATGGACAACTTCACAGCTTTACCAACAGTGTTTTATTATGTGTATTTTACCATATCCCTTCTACCATTTGTCATTTTTCTTTTTATGTCATCTTAGCCAATGTGATGGGTGTGAAGTGGTATCTCAAAGTTGTTTGGTTTGCATTTCCCTAAGTATTAGTGATTTAGATCATTTTTTTGTAACTATTCATAACTATTTTCATGGTATATTTCCATTCATGACTAGCTTTGAATTCTTCCTTTGACAATTACCAGTTCATATCTTTTGACTATTTATCAATTTGGTAATTTTTTTTTATAAATTTGACTCAATTCTCTATATACTTGAGAAAGGAGACTTTTATCAGAGAAATTTGCTGTATTTTTTTCCCACAGTTTCCTACTTTCTTTCTATTTTTGACTGCATTGCTCTTATTTATATGAAAACTTTTTAAAAAAATTTTATGTGACCAAATTTATCCATTTTACTTTCCATAAACCTTCATAATAAACTCTTCCTTATGTATAGATCCAACAGGTAATTTCTTCTATGCTGTAATTTGCTTATATCACCCTTTCTCTTCAAATCATGTACCCATTTTGAGCTTATCTTGGCATGCAGTGTAACATATTGATCAATGACTATTTTCTGCCAAACTACTTTCCAGTTTTCCTAGCAAGTTTTATCAGAAAGGTAGTTCTTGCCCCGGTTGCTGAGATTTGGGGGTTTACTAAACATTAGGCTACTTTGCTCATTTGATTCTGTGTACTATATACTTAATCTATTCTATTGATCAATGATTCTATTTCTTATCTCATACCAAATTATTTGGAAGAGATGATTACCATTTGCAATGTAATTTAAAAAATTTGTTACTTTCAGGTCCCTTTCCTTCATATCTTTTTCCATTAATTCCCTTAGAAGTATTGACCTTTTGTTTCTCCAGATGATTTTTTTTCCAGCTTTGTAAAAATAATTGTTTGGTTGTTTTATTGGAATGACACTGAATAAGTAAATTGATTTAGGTGGCATTGCCATTTTTACTATATTCACTCAGTGTACCCATAAGCAATTAAAATTTTCCCAATTATTTGGATACCTTTGTTTGAAGAGTATTTTGTAATTGTGTGATTTAATTCCTTTTTTTTTTTTAGCAGATAGACTCCCAATATTTTATGCTGTTTGCAGTTATTTTATGTGGAACTTATCTTTCTATCATTCTGCTTGTAGAATTTTCTCCTTTGCCTGGGAGCTATGGAATATGGCTATAATATACTTGGGAGTTTCCGTTTTGTGATCTCCTTCAGGAGGGAATCATTAAATTCATTAAATCATCAAAATTAAAATGCTATTTTTTTAAAATCATGGCTTTCAGGTAGTCCAATAATTTTGAAATCATAGTCCCACAAACTATTTTCCTGATCACTTGTTTTTACTATGAGATATTTCACATATTTTGCAGTCTTTTGACTTTGTTTTATTGTTTCTTGATGTCTCATGGAACCACTACATTTCACTTGACCAATCTTAATGTTTAAGGAGTTATTTTATTCAGTGAGGTTTTGTACCTCTTTTTCCTTTTTGTCAATTTTACTTTTTAAGGAGTTGTTTTCTTCAGGGTGTTTTGTGCATCTTTTTTTCAAGCTGTTCTCATTTCATAGTTTTCCTGTATTATTCTCATTTCTTTTTCCATTTTTTCCCCTACCATTCTCATTTGGTTTTTATATTCATCATTTGCTCTTTTTAAAAATTGCCTTCTTTAGCATTTCTAATAATTCTTGCTAGGCTTGTGTCCAGCTTGCGTTTTACTCTGAGACCTTGCTGTTTGATGTTTTCAAAGTTGTAATCTTCTTCTGAGTTCATGTTTTGAGCTTCCCCTGACACCACTGTAACTTTTTATTATAATTTTCTTTTATTTGGGGAGGGGTGCTCATTTTTTTTCTGAGTTATTTCATAATATAGGACTTTATGTTAGAGTTGGGCTCTGCTTACTTCTGGAAGTGAAGAAGGGGATGTCTGGCCTGATCTTCTGAATTTTATGTCTTACTGCTTTCAAAATTAGGTCTATGGGCCTGTGGCACTTTGGTGCTTCCAAAGAGGTGTGATCTGGGGAAAGTTCTGGTCACTGACCTCCTGGTCTTCACTCTAGTCTTTACTCAGGGTCCCTGATCTCTCATGACAATAACTACTCTTCTCTACTCTGGTATAGTGACCCCAAATCAGGTAGGTTCTCTACTCCAACATAACCATAGAAGCTATTTATCACTCTGGAACTACAGTCTAGAGCTGAATAATGGACAATGAAGCTGCCAAACTGTAATCCCAATTACATTCTGAACACAGTGTTGGTACAGGGGTCCCCTGGAATCTCTTTATGATCAGTTGTTTTGCCCCTTTACTGTCCCTGTCTTAGGGCCAGTGACACTGCTGCTCCCACCTCTAAGGCCCACAACCAGTGCACCTTGTGCTCAAAGTGTTCCCAGGCAACCTCCATCACAGTATATGCAGACTCTGTCTTCCCAAGCTATACTGGGGTTAAATATAACTCCTACTATATACCAGGCTCTGTTCTAAATGCTTTACCGATATTATCTCATCTGATCATCACAGGAACCCTATGAAGGAGGTAATGCTATTATCCCCACTTTATACATAATGAAATGTAGACAAAGAGAATTTAAGTGACATGCCTGGCACATAGTTAGCGGGTATCTGAGGTTAGTTTTGAACTCATGTCTTTGGTAGGGGGGAAAATTTTTTTTTTTAATTTTTGATTTATTTTTCACTTTTTTTGTTTATTTTTAGTTTTTAACATTCATTTCCACAAGATTTTGAGTTACAAATTTTCTCCCTCTCTTTCTCCTACCCAGCACCCCAACATAGCAATCCTACTGAATACCCCTTCCTCCAATCTGCTTTCTTTTATATCCTCTCCCATAACCCCTCTGAATTTCTAGTAGGGCAAGATGGATTTCTATACTCCAGTGCCTGTATATCTTATTTCCCAATTGCATGTCAAAAATAATTCTTTTGAAAAAAATTTGATTTTAAAACTTTCCAGATTCTTTCACTTCTTCCCTCATTACCCATCCCTACTGGGAGGATAAGCAATTCAATATAGGTTGTACATGTGGAGTCACACAAAACATTTCCATACTGGATATATCGTGAAAGACTGACTATAGTAACCTCCATCCTATCCAACCCCCATGTATTCTATTTTCTACTTTGACCCTGTCTCTTTCCAAAAGTGTGTGCTTCTAACTATCCTTACCCCCAATCTGCCCTCCCTTCTATCATCTTCCCTCTTATCTCCTTCCCCCCAACTTCGCTATAGGGTAAGATACACAATTTAGGGTGTATGTTGTTCCCTCTTTAAGCCAAATTCAAGGAGAATAAGGTTGACCCAATCCCTTTTGCCTTCCTGTTCTTCCCCTCCATTGTAACAGTTTTCTCTTGCCTCTTTTATATGAGATAATTTCTCCAATTCTGTTTCTCCTTGTCTCCTCTCATTATATTCCTCTCTCACCTCTTAATGTTAATTTTTAGATATCATCTTTTCCAATTAAACTGATCCTGTGCCCCTTGTCTATGTATACATGTACACATATATACATACTCACATATGTATTTATACACACATAAACCCTCCTTATAAACACATCTATGTATGTATGTATGTATGTGTATGTGTGTGTGTGTGTGTGTGTGTGTGTATATATGTACACATATACATATAGATATACATATACATGCACACACACACATATATTCCCTTCAACTATCCTTATACTGAGAAAAATCTCATGAGATAAAAATATCATTTTTCCATGTAGGAATGTAAATAATTCAACTTTAATAAGTTTCTTATGATTTCTTTTTCCTGTTTACCTTCTCATGCTTCTCTTGCTTTTTGTATTTGAAAGACAAATTTTCTGTTCACCTCTGGTTTTTTCATAAAAAATGCTTGAAAGCCCTCTATTTGATTGGATAACCATATTTTCCCCTTAAACATTATACTCAGTTTTTCTGAGTGGGTGATTCTTGGTTTTAATCCTAGTTCCTTTGACCTCCAGAATATCATATTCCAAGCCCTTCAATCCCATAATGTAGAAGCTGCCTGGTCTTATGTTATCCTTATTGTTTCCACAATATTCAAATTGTTTCTTCCTCGCTGCTTGTAATATTTTCTCCTTTACCTGGGAGCTTTGGAATTTGGCTATAATATTCTTTTTGGGATCTTTTTCAAGAAGTGATCAGCAAATTTTTTCAATTTCTATTTTGCCCTCTGGTTCTAGAATATCATGGCAATTTTCCTTGAGAACTACTTGAAGGATGATTTCTAGTTTCTTTTTTTGATCATGGCTTTCAGGTACTACAATAATTTTTATATTATTTCCCCTGGATCTATTTTTCAGGTCAGTGTTTTTTCCAATGACATATTTCACATTGCCTTCTATTTTTTCATTTGTTTGGATCTGTTTAATAGTACCTTGATTTCTCATAAAGTCATTAGCTTCCATTTGTTCCAATCTAGTTTTGAAGGAATTATTCTCTTCAGTGAGCTTTTGAAATTTCTTTTCCATCTGGCAAATTTGGCTTTTAAAGGCATTTTCCTCCTTATTGGCTTTTTGGGCCTCCTTTGCCATTCGGATTAATCTATTTTGTAAGGAGTTATTTTCTTCAGTCATTTTGTTGACTCTCTTTTCATGATTTTCTTGCATCATTCTCATTTCTCTTCCAAATTTTTCCTCCACTTCTCTTACTTCCTTTTCAAAATCCTTTGTGAGCTCCTCCATAGCCTGTAACCAGTTCATATTTTTGTTGGAACCTTTTGCTATGGGAGTTCTGACTGTGTTGTCTTCCTCCCATTCCATGCTTTGATCCTTTTTGTCCTCCAAAACAGAATCTAAAGTCTGATTGCTGTACTTGCTTTGCTTCCTCTGCTTGCTCATGTTGCGGGTCAATTACTTGACTTTTAAGCTCTTTGCTATGGTAGAAATCTGCTTCCAGAGAGGAGAGCTTTGTCCCAAATTGCTGGGGCTTTTGCAGCTGCCAGAGCTATTAGAAGGGCACTTTCTCTATAGCCCCCACAAGCTGTGGCCCACTGGTGACACACCCCAGAATTTTCACCCCAGACAGCAATCTTGGTCCAATCATGTTAAAGCAATAGTGATTACCCTCTGAATGGTTGCTTGGTCCCCCTAAAATCTGCAGGCCAGGAGCTTTAGAAGCAGGCACATGGGGCAGCAGCTACAGCTGCTATGACACTGCCACCTCTTTCCCAGGGGGCAGGGGCCAGACTGCTTCCTTCCTTTCCAAGAGAGTTCCCAAATGACCTTTTCCTTGCTCCTTGGCATTTACGGGTTGAGAATTCTGGAAACCACCACAGGAGCTGATGATTCTTTCTCCTGAAGTCTGCTCCAGCCACCGATGAAACTCATGTCTTCTTGACTCTAGTCCTGGCATACTATTCACTGCACTTCTTAGGTAAAATGTGAATTTGAAGATAATATTATTTCCATTTTCTTTTTCTATCTCCAGTGCATAGCATTGCCAGACACAGGGGGGTCATTTAATAAATCCTTGTTTAATTCAATTATAATATCTCAGAGAGGACTTCAGATGTCATTAATACAACCTGTATCTGAACTAGACTTTATAACACATGCTCACATAGCCTTCATTTATAAACCTTCATTTTCTACAGAAAGGATTGCCAAAGTGAGGTTAAAGTGGAACTCCAAAGCATGTGCCAAACAAATGAAGGGTAGGAAGACAGCATTATCCTACTCTCCTCTTCTGGTCAATTTTGGGTCTCACCCTGGCACAAGTCTATTGTGTGTTAGACTCATGGTAGCTTCATACTTCCCCATCTCATTCACTCCTATAATTATGCTCCAGTGGTGGTGACAGTTTCAGTCCTTCAGGGTTATTTTAAGAAAAGCTCAATTACAGGTACCCAAAAGCAACTACAAAGACATAATTGTTACATTGGCAAAATGTATAGTCAATAAACAAATATGTATATATTGGAACTATTTCATACATATTGTTTACTAAAAGGAAAAGAACAACAAGCAGCAGTGTACAAAGTGTAGAGATCATTGCCAGAGAAGGATGAATCTGGGCCCAGAAAGGTGGAGTGACTTGCCCATATTCAAAAAGTTAAAGAGTCATATTCAAAAGTATATTCTATGTCTCCAAGGCCAATTCTCTGTCCAGGACAATCAAGGTGGCTTTCATATTGGCAAAAATTTGTCCTTTCCAAGTCTAGCTGAGTGTGAAGTTATTGACTTCCCAGCATAACAACATGGAAGGAAGGAAGGAAGGAAGGAAAGAAGGAAGGAAGGAAGGGAGGAAGGAAGGAAAGAAGAAAGGAAGGAAATGAGTATGTATTAGGTACTCATTATGTGACAGGGACTGTGCAAAGTATTTCAAATGCTTTTGTAATATTATCTTATTTGATCCTCACAACAATCTGGGGAAGTAGGTACTATTGTTTTTCCCATTCTACAGTTAAGGAAACTGAGGCAACTAAAGGTTAAGTGACTTGCCCAGAATCACACAGGTAGTATGTTTCTGAAGGTATGTTTAAACTCAAATCTTCCTGAGCCCAGGCACAGCACTCTATTCACTTTACCACCTAGCTGCTTAATGGACCCATACTGTGAGCTCAAATTCAGTGCAAAGGGCAGGTCTCCTCTTTAATCCCCTGGAATAAAGTAAATAATTAGAAGAAGAATCAAAATGAAGGAGTCGATCAAAAGATAAGGAAAATTTTCCTTTAGCAAGGCCTCTGACATTTTATTATAGACCTACTCTGTGGGGACAACATTTTGTTGCTTCTCCCATCACAGAGACTATGAAACAGGTGATTTTAGAACTACCTCCAAAGCATCTGAGGCTGGTTTTCCTTACTTGAGACTGTAAAAAATATGAGTAATGTGGAATATACTGAGGCAGATGTGTCAACTGCTTCCTTGGACTCTTTTCACTTGGCAAAACTCCATTAAGTTTATGGATATTTAAGGATATTTGTTCCCCATTCACAGGGCTGACCAAGACACTGCCTGACCCATAGTTCTGACATTTTTCTGCTGTCTGGAGAAAAATGGTGAGAAAAGGGTAAGACTGAGGATTTCAAACACTATTTTCTATGCTGCCCCACTTTTACAACAGATGTTTCTGGGAAAAACCTCAAAGTCCAATCCTTGCTTCTTCACTAAAGTGGGAAACTCTTGTTTCTGAACCTGTATTCCCTCCTTAAAATGGGGAGAGTGAGTCCTTCTTGACTATTAAGGTAAATGAAGTGAAACGAAAGTTCTAGTGTTGCCTTATTGCCCCATTATTTCCTTTGAAATGCTAGACTTTCTCTTCCTTGAAACAAATTCTATGATTTAATTTAGTTCTATGGAGTATTCTCCCTGAAGTATAATTGGTATTAAATATATACATTAATATAGGTAGCATTTTAATTATATTAGTTCAACCAAGCCACAAATACTAAATATTCTACCAGTTTTTTAAATTGTCACATTTATTTGAGGAACATTTTGTAATTCTTTTGTTATGTGGCTTGAGTGTACATGGATAGACTGACTAGTGACTGTTCCATGCATTTTGTTTTTTTCCATGGAAATTTCCTTTCTAATATTTCCTCCTGTTCTCTGATGTTATATAGAAAAATGTTAATTTATAAAAGTTTTTTTTTCCAGATTTTGAATTAAATAATTAATGCAATTCAAGATTGGCTAATTTTTTAAAAAGTCAGTTTAACAAACTAGACAAGAATTTTAAAAAACACTAGGATTTAATAATACAATATTCAATAAACCTGAGAACACAAATTACTAGGGGAAATGCTCCCTATTTATAATAATTGCCTAACAGTAAGAAGGGAAGCTAGTTGGTATGGTGGATAGAGTGCTGGGCCTAGAGTCTGGAAGACTCACCTTCCTGAATTACAATCTGGCCCCAGACACTTAAGAACAGTGTGACTCTGGATAGGTCACTTAACCCTTTTTTTCTCAGGTCCTCATCTGTAAAATGAGATGGAGAAGGAAATGGCAAACTACTGCAGTATCTTTGCCAAGCAAATTCCAAATGGGATTTTCCTCCTCATAAAGTGCAGGACAAATCTGAAAAAAAAAAAGACTCAAAAATGACAAAGTTGTGAGAGTGAGTAGGAATGCAAAACAATAGAGACAGTTTATGCAGAACAGTCCTTGGAGAAGTTTGAAAATGAAATGAAGCAAAAAAAATATGATTATAGCTCATGGTAAGGAAACATCCAAGAAAAGTTCATTTTTTGGAAGGTGTTGTAATAGATATTAAGCGTATTTGTAAGCAGAGGGAAGGGACCATCAAGAAGGGAGATACTGAAGATATACACAAGAGTATGGATTGTTTGTGTAACAAAAATTCATAAGAAGCATAGGGAATAAGATCCAGAGCAAAAAAAGCAAAAGCAGAGTAATTAAACTTTAAAAGGAAGACGACCATTTCCCTCTAAAACAATAGTTAAAGAAGAACATAGGGGCAAAAGGAGATAAATTTTCAACTAGAGAAGCCAAAGGAGAGAGATTTTCTAATGATTAGTCAAAGGAAATAACAAACCGGTTACAAAAGAAGATCATTTAAAAGGCTTGAAATCACTAATGAGAGAAAAATAAAAACAACAGAGGTTTCACCTCACAGCTATAAAATTGACATATACAGAAATTTTCCAGTGTTGAAGAGGCTGTGGGTAGAATGATGCATTAATAAATTACTGGTAGCGTTCTATTTGGTCCCACAATATTGAGTGATTCTAAAAGAGTAAATTATTAAAACAGCAATTCCTCTCTTGGCTCTTCTCAAAGCTTTCAAAGATGGAGAGAAATAAACACATTTGTATGTATGTACTTGTATGTGTATACACATAACATATATACACATGTTTATATAACAAACGTACATATAAAACATATGTATATGGTATGTATGCATGTATGTATGTATGTACCTTTCTATCTATCTATACACAGGAAGATAGATATACACATTCCAAATTACTAACAGCAAAACTTTTATTGCAGGAAAAAATCAGAACAAAGGACATAGGTAGTGTCTGAACAATATCTGGTAAATGGATATAATGGAGTACTCGTATTATAAGAAAACAGTCAATATGAGGAATTCACAGAAGCATGAAAAGGCCTGTATTATTTAATGCAAAATTAATCAGAATTGGGAGACCTATTTGGGGTGGAGTACCTGCGGCCCCTAGGCCACATGTGGCCTTCTAGGTCCTTGGGTACAGTCTTTTGACTCAATCCAAGTTTTATAGAACAAATCCTTTTATCAAGGGGATTTGTTCTATGAAGTTTGGATTCAGTCAAAGGGTCACACCTGAGGACCTAGAGGGCCACAGGTTCCCCACCCCAGTAAACCATGATTACAATAATATCACCAAAAGAAACCAAAAGGCAGAGCAAATCTGATTCCTAATGACTAATCTTGGCTGTAGAGAAGATAATTTTATAAATGATTGCCGAATCTTGACAGGGACATGAGGGGTAATGCTGTCATTTCCCATATGCTGTCAGTGATGTTCACTTTATTATTTGCTTTGGCTTAAATTTGTTCTGGTTTATAAGGTCAAGATCATATCTAAGGAAATGATAGCCATATGAAAATACAAGTTATCATCATGACTTAAAAATAATAGAAAGAAAGTAGAGTGAGCTCAGTTCAGATGATCCTAATTTCCTTAGAAAAGTAATAGGTTAGGTTTTCTCATGAGGGTGAGGGATGGAGGGTGTGGCTAGAGTCTGAGGAACATATTTTAGAATTAACAATGTGGCAGAACTCGATAGATTCAATAGATAAAAAAATTTAATACTGGTGGACAAGAAAAAGGACCTTTCTGAAGGCTGAGTCTTCATTTATGATTGACTGCATAAACATGATTTTGTGACCCTCTAGCAGTGCTCATCAACCTGGAACACTAACATAGGAGATCAGTGACAGGGATTGCCCAGGGACTGAGCTTGGCAAAGAGAGGTAGTCATAAGCAGGGGAGGGAAAGAGGAATACTAGGAAGCTAGGAACACTACTGTTCAAATGAACGGTTAGAATGTCTAAATATTGTTCCTACCTTCCCAATTCAGAATCTATGTTAGACTTAGTCTAGGCCTGAGTCTGAAAAGTAGGACACAAGGAATATTGGGACAGTTTCTAAATAACACTAAGTTATGATGCAGCCTAATGTAGTAAATAAAGATACTAAATTTGGAGCCAGGAAAACCAGGGGTCAAATCCCCATTGAGACACTTAATAACTTTGGGATCCAGGGCAAATTGTCTATCCTCTTCTGCCTCTGTACCCCTTCCAAGCTACTCTAAATCTAGAGACCCTTTCTTCCTGTCTTTGTCCCTTTATTTTCTTTACAACCTTTGACATTACTGAGCACTCCATTTATTTTTAACCTTTAGTCTCTTACCTTTTGAGATCCTAGTGTCCTGATACACTCAGCTATTGTCTCATCTTAGTCTTCCTAAAATTCTAGGCATTAAAAGTTTATTTGGGGGTGGCAAGGTGGCACAGTGAATAGAGTACCAGCCCTGGAGTCAGGAAGACCTGAGTTCAAATCCAGCCTTAGAAATTTAACACTAGCAGTGTGACCCTGGGCAAGTCACTTAACCCCAATTGCCCTGACTTTCCCCTCCAAAAAGCAAAAAAAAAAAATTCTCTGCTCCCATTACAGCCAGTTCTCTTCCAAATTTCCCTCATCTCCAATGACCTACTAAACATCTTTACATAGCGATCCCAACATTTGGTCAAAGTCAATGCATCTAAAAACTGAACAAATCTTTCCTCCTGCTTTTTTCCATCTTCTAAAGCTGTATTTTCATTTGAATTTCCTATTTATGTTAATAGCTTTACAATTCTCCTGATAACCTAGGCTAAAACCTTCTGAGGCTTCTTTGACTTTCCTCTCTTCAAATTCCCCTGATTGTCTGTCAGCAAATTCCGTCAATTGTCTTTGCAAAATCTTTTTTTTTAATCCATACTACTGTTGCAATTTTTTACTTGACCCTTCTTACTCCTGACCTACTCTAACAGCTTATTCTCTCTGCCTTCATTCTCTAGCCCTCCATCCTCCTCCCCTTCCCCCATCTCCTGTCTATGCTATAGTTGCCTAGAAATTCAATCATCCTAGAACACCACTTTTATATTTTCATTCCACTGCTTCACTGGCTCCTCATTATATAAAGAATGAAGTCCCAAATCTTTTTGATGGAACCTGTGATTTTCATAGACAAGCTTTTCATAAGGAAACTCTAACCCACCCATCTCACCCACCCTCAGTGCAGACAGGCACTTACTTTTCAATTTCTAGCCTTAGAAAGTTATCTAGTGCCATCCAAAGATTCAGTTATTTGTCTGGTGTCATGCAGTCATCATGTCAGAGTCAGGCCTTAAAGCTAGGTTTTTCTCTGAGCCCAACTCTATAAACTCATTGACCCTAGCAGTTTCTTTTTCAGTCTATTAGTCCCCTACCAAAATCTTACTTTCAAGCCAAACTGATCTACTCATTGTTCCTGAAATGACTTTACTCAACACATTCAACTTCCCTCATGCCTTTGTTCGCAGCATTCTCCTCATCCAGAATTCGCTCTCTTCCTCTTTGATTACCCGAAATCTAATCTCCCCTTTAAGATGATAGGTCCTCCCTCTAATCCACTTTAGCCCACAATTATCTTTCTATTTCCTGAACTTATAGGATATATATAATCATAAAGTATAGCCCCAACGCAAAAAGAAAAATAATTTTCTTTTAGAAATTCTTATAGTACTTTGAACTAGATAGTAACATAAACTTTATTATAATGCTTCGTTCTGATGGTTTCAAAAAAGCCACACAAGCTACAAGAAATCAAAGGAACTGATTTTGATAATATTAAATTAGTTGATTTAATATTTCAAATGCTTTGATATAAAATTCTGACCAAACTAAATATCAAAATTGAAAATAAAAATGTCTGCTTAAAATTAATTTAAAGATCATCTGGTCACATCGTGTGTACAGTTGTTCAGTTTGTTCGTTTGCTTGCTTTGTCTCTAATAAAATTTATTTTTCAATCAAGGAACGAGAAGGGACCTTAGAGATATTTTAGCTAAACTGTTTCATTTGACAGATGTGAAAACTGAAGTCCAGGAAAGGGAATTCATGTTCTTATATTTTCCCTAGCTAATTTTTTGCAAAACCCAGGATTATAGGTTGCTGACTTAGTTCATTCCTCTTTCCACTATACTAATATGGCTGATCGTTTGTTCCAAAAAAATTAGCCAAAGAACTATTTGTTTACTTAGTTTATGTCCCTGCCCTCAGCTTCCCCAGCACTCACCAACAAAATACAGAGGTGACATGTGTCCGTGTGTGTGTGTGTGTGTCACACACACACACACATACACACTCATACATATACACTCATACATATATAATATGTGTATGCATATTTGTGTGTATATGTATATCTATCATCTATTTATCTATCTATCTACCTACTCATCCATCCATTCATCTATCTATTCGTCTATTTAATTTCAAAGTGAAATTCATTTCCAAAGTAGAAATTGCACAATGAAACACCATCCATACATTGACACAATGCAAATGGAAGTGAAGCTAGTAGAGTGTGGTAGCTGGGTAATTAGCTAGGCTACTGAGAGCTTCATTGGCATACCACAAGCAAGAAATTGTGATAATTATATGCTTTCTACCACATTCAAATGGCCTGAGTCCATCTTTACCATCCTCTCCATCACACCTTTATATCATTATAGTCAGGATTAGGGAAAATTTTGGGAGTAAGATTTAGATCCTTTAATAGATATATTAGCAGCATTTCCTAAGTTTTTCCTTTTTTCTATCAATGATCCCTAAAATATTGTGTATTGACAGACCTTGATTTGGGATACTAGTCTGACTCTCCATACTATCATTTTGAGGATATCTTGGCTTCTTTGAAATCCTAGACTCAGGTTTCTTTTCTTTTCTGCTGAGATCGCTCTGAATAAGTCTCTTTGACTTGAACTGTCTCTCTTAACCTCCCCCAACCTCTTTCAATACCTCAGCTAATATAAGGAGAAAAAAAATCATACCCACAAGCTATATTCAAATTTATGCAATAAAAGGAAGGCAGTCCTAGGGGATAGTAGAAACTTCTGAAGCTGAGCCTTCTATCATCTCTGATTAATATTATCTAGCAAATGCTTACACAAACCCTTACTTTTTCCTGACTATTCATTTTATTGCTAAAACCTCTCACCTGGTCGCTCATTTACTACATCATTTAACCCTTATATATCAGTCATCCACATGTTACCAGAGTGAGTTCTTCATATGAATTCTTTTGAATGAGACTTCTGCCATATAGATGTTGTCTTATTTTTCCTTCTTGAGTCCCTGGTTCTCTTTGTGTTTTTGTAACTTCTGGATAAAGGAAGGTCTGGTTCTTCCAAACATTTTGGAAGACATGATAGAGTCCAGACTTGGGTGATGATGACTGCAGAGAAAATAAATGAAGAGGAGCACCAAAATATAAATCCCTCTAGAGATAAATTGGGGGTAAGCTTTGTCCATGTGTTGAGGTCCCCTACTGCAGTTTTAATCCTAGAACACCTGAGTTTTATCAAAATCTTTCTTCACTGTAAAATTTCTGTACCCAATATATTTCTATTTTCAATGTTCAATGGCATGTCCCAGTTTGAAAACCAGTTTGCTTCTTGTAAACATCCTTATGCAATGTTCCCCTTTTCTCAGCTAAATTTCTAACTTCTTCCTGTTCCTCCCAAATCTTTATGGGCTAATAACAATAATAATGTCAAGAACAACATCTAGCATGTATATAGCCCCTAGTATGTACCAAGCAGAAGTTAAGTGACTTGACCAGGGTCACACCACTAGTAAATTTGTCATTTAGTGATTTTTTCAGTCATGTCCAACTCTTCATTACTCCATTTGAGGTTTTCTTTGCAGAGACATTAGGTGTGATTTGCCATTTCCTTCTCCAGATCATTTTACAGATGAGGAAACTGAGGCAAACAGTGTTAAGTGATTTACCCAGGGTCACACAGCTAGCAAGTATCTGTGGCCAGATTTCAACTAAAGTCTTCCTGACTCCCATCCCAATGATCTATCCACTTTGTTGCTCAGTCAATCAGTTGGCTTCTAATATCCTTCCCAAATCCTCTATCAAGGCCAATGTAGATTTGTTTCACTACATTTACTGGCTTATTTTGTACTCTACTATGGCAGAACCAAATTTGGAAAGCTATTTAAAGAGAAGAATATGTTGGTAATAATCCCCTTGAGGTTTTAGTTTACTTAGCTAAACAGATATTTGAGAGTGCTAACGCCATCTTGCTCTGCTCTCGTTTCAATGACTATGTTGAACAATCCAGGCTTGAAGATCTAAGAGAGATATATAATGTTAGTGACCATGCAATCACACATTGACAACCAAGAAAGAGGAAAAAAAAAGATGATAAAGAGACACAACTCTGAACTTGGAATTATTGAAGTATAACAAGCATAAGACCTTTGCTTTAAAGAATGGGTCCAGAAATAAAAAAAAATACATTTCATCTTGCATTAAATACAAAGAGAGTAGCTGTATGACAACATGTATCAATCAATCAATGAACAAACATTGTGTCTGTTATGTCAGACACTGTACTAGAAACAGAAATTTTCTACTACTTCCAGGAGAACCATTTCCATCTTGACCAGTGATTTTCTGCTAAGAGGTACTGAGAATTTATTAAAAGCCTACATTGTATTAGACTCTTGGCTAGGTACTGGGAATACATATACATACATACATACATACATACATATATATATATACACATGTGGTTTTTTTCATGAAACAATTCTTACCTAAGGAGCTGTAATGGTAATGGGAATTTGAAAATCTTCCCTGCCCCTTGTATTTGCAATCAAACAGATACTTATCATCTTGTTCCAAGTTCATGATTGTGTCAAGTATTTAGCCCAAGAACTTGTGAATCCCACAGTGGGATGGACTAACCTATGTAACAGGAAGGGGCTGTAACAGGGAGGAGCTAATACTTTATATAAAGAAAAGCCCAAGCTACAGAACCAGAATTTCTGGGAACAAGCAAGGTGGAGACTGAGGAGCTAAGAACTGAGTAGAGAACTGAGAACTGAGAATTACTGAGAAGAAGATTGAGAAGACCTAAGAAATGAGAAGAGAGAAGATTTTGAGAACAAAACTTGTGGTGGCAGAAGTTCTTCTGAGAGCTGCCAAGAACTTCTGAGCGCCAACCAGAGCTGCCAATAACTTCTGAGGGCCAACCAGAACTGCTGGGAACTAAAACTGAGAAATGAGAAGAAAGGAGGAGTGAGAGGAAGCATGACTGTAGTGTTGGTACTTTGTCTGTCTGTTTTGATGTTACTTTGTCTCACACCTTGTTGTTGGGTCTACATTGATGTCACAGGCATAAAGGGAATTGATGAGGATGCTGTCAATGTGTGTGAATGTTATTGCGGCTTTGTTAAGCTTTGTCTTTCCAGGAACAGTAACTGTGAAGGACTTGAGGTGGACCAGACACTGCGAGCTTCAATATGGAATTGTAATAGCAGAAGAAACTGGATGAAGAACTGAGAGCTGTCTGCCTTTGAACTCAGGTAGCAATTGGATAGATTCAGGCAGAAGCTGGGACCATGGAAGAGGAATCATGGAAGCTGAGAGCCTGCCTCAAGTCAAGATGAAAAGACCTGTCCTTGGGTATTTAATATAAACTGAGAAAATAGTGACTTACTGTGGCCTACGGGTGGAGGATTCTGACCTTTATATTTAGATGATTGAGTTAAGGACTTCTCCAATTAAGAAGAAAGAGGACTTTTTGATTGAAGAGATTAAGACAATGTGACCTAGGGCTAGAGAACCTTGACTTTTGTACTTTATGATTGAATTAAGGACTTACTCAATGATTGAGTCCTTACTAAATGAATGTTATCTTTTGTTTAAAACTATGCAACCACTTTGGTGAAAACTATGTGACCATTTTAGTGATAAGTTGTTATGCATAATATCGTGGATGTTGTACTTTGATTTCTGTGAATGTTTTGTCTTAGTTTGTTACTAAATAAATAGAGAGTTCACTATACTATATAATCAGAACCTTGAAGGTGTTCATAGCAACAGTCCTCTGGAAAGCTGCTTGTGCTTGCCTTTACAGGAGCTTATAGTCCATATGGGCAAACAATATATACACATATTATATACAAAAATTGTCACAAAACAAATAAAATATAATTTCTTGTGGAGAGGTACTTGTAGCAAGGGGATGAGTAAGGCCTCATGAAGGAGGTGACTTTTGATTGGAGCTTTGGGAAAAAAAAAACAGCTACGGATTTTTTCAAGAGATAGAGGTGAGGAGGAAGTTTATTCCAGGCATGAGAGACAATCAGTGTAAAGCACAAAGATAGGAAATTTGAAGAACATCAAAAAGGTCAATTTGACTGGACAGAAGAGAGTACAAAGGGGAATAAATAAGCTATGGAGAGTAAATTAAAGCCAAGTTCTGAAAAGTATAAAATTCCAACGAAGGTGTTTATATTTGCTCTAAGAACTAATAGGGAACTGCTAAAATGTATTTAGGTGGGTAGTTACATGGGCAGACATGTTCTTTAGGAATGTTGCTTTGCCAATTATGTGAAGCAGAGATCGGAAAGGGCAGAATGTTGAGTTAGGTAGATCAATTGTTCAATCTTTTCAGTTGTGAATAGTTGGTCTACAACTATCTCTCTGCAACTTTGCTGAAGCTGTTGAATGTCTCAATTAACATCTTTTCTAGTTCCATAGGATTTCTTTAGTGCACCATCATATTATCAGCAAACAGGAATAGTTTTATTTCCTCTTTACCTATTTTTAGTCTTGATTTCTCTTGTCATAC
>CM053582.1:187908442-187935942 GCA_028627135.1 Pseudochirops cupreus | reverse complement strand
TTTGACATACCACATAAAGACCTAATTACATATATTTAGATCTGAAGTTTCATTTGTGTGGGGAATTTCTGGTATGGAAATTCTCTTCACTAATACTGAACAACTACTCTTCTGTAGCTTTTCGGTTCATAATTTTATAGAGTTGCCTAGGACAAATAGGTTTCGAGTGACTTTCACCTGACCACACAATTAGTATGTGTCAGAGATAGGATTTTAACTTATATTATCTTTTTCTGACTGGCCTTCTATCAAATATTCTATATTGTTTTTATTATATATATATATTATATATATTATATATTATATATATTATATATACATATATAATATTGTACACATTGATAAATACCAAATAATAATCATCTGCACTAAGCAGTGGGGAAACAAAGGCAGAAACAGAGTTCTTGATTTCCACAATCTCATCTTTCATTAGGGGTGACTACAAGCAAATCACTATGTACATAAAAGACATATACAGTATAAATGGAAGGTGACATTAGAGGGAAGTGACTGGAGAGAAAAAGGTATAGAAAATGGGAAAGATTTCATGCAGAAGAAACAGTTTCTTTTTAAAGAATCCAGGGAACATAGCTGTCAGAGGTATAGAAGGTCAACATTCCATGTTTGAGGAACAATCAATGTAAAAGCAGAGACTCAAGAGATAGAATATCTTTCTGGAGAAATAGCAAGTCAGCAAAGCTAGACTATAGAGTAAGTGGGGGTAGGGGAAAAGTAAAGTATAGAAGACTTAGAAAGACAAGAAGGAGAAGAGTTGTGAAGGGGATTTAAATGCCTAACAGAGCATCTTTTTTGTTGTTGCTATTGTTTTGTTTTTATCCTGGAGGTCATCGTGAGCTATCATGGCCCTATTGATGGGTAGTGGAGGAGTAAATGACATGATTAGATTGGAACTTAAGGAAAACCATTTTGGCAATTGAGTGAAGATTAGAATGGAGGATTGGCACAGAGATTTGTGCCACAAAGACCAATCAGAAGCCTATTAAAATAGTCCAGGAAAGAGAAAATGAGGTCCTAAAGTATGGAAGTGGCTTCATAAGTAGAGATAGATAAAGGGATGTGTGTGTGTGTGTGTGTGTGTGTGTGTGTGTGTGTGAGAGAGTAGAAATGTAGAAATGAGAAAGGTTTGACAAAAGATTAGATATATGAGGTGAACGTGAGTGAAACTAGAAGATGATAACAAGGTCTTGAACCTTGGTGAATTTGAGCATTGTGATGCTTTAGATAAAAATAGGAAACTTGGACAGATGGAAGAAAGATAATGAGTTCTGTTTTGGAAATGTTAATTTTCAGATGTCTTGTAAGAAATTCAATTCAAATTGTTCAAAAGGCAGTTGGCCATGCATAGGATTGAGTTAGTATGTGACATAGGATTTAGTTAATATCAAGAATTCCTGAGGAGGGAACTCCCTCTTCCAACTCAGATTCCAACTCTTCTACAATTTTAAAGAGTTCCCAAGGCATTGAGAGGTTAAATGACATATCCAGGATACCACAGTTAGTATGTGTCAAAAGCAGGCTTGAAACCAGGTCTTCTTACCTCTGAGGCTGGTCTTTTATACACTGTATCAATCTTTACTTCTGTATGTTTTACATATGGATCCATACATGTGTATATATAGATTTACATACATCTCATATTTTTGTGGGTTGTAGTGTGTGTTTAGGGAGTACATCTGTCATGATGGCTACTAAGTAAGGCCTTTTCAGGGCTGCTTTCCACTTTTGGTGTTCAACTGTTCCACCCAATTATCATTTGTGGCTCCAAGAAGCTGTAGCATGCATAGTGGCCACACCCCAGTAAACCATTTCAGCAGATGAGCTAAACCAGGTCAAGGAAAATCAAGGGGTCTCAAACCCACTGGTGAGTTAGGGGGGAGTCTACCCCAAGCATGTGAAGGTAGAATGGGTGGATTAGAACAATTTGTTCCAACAGCCATAAAGGCAGCTGAAGCAGGCATTGTAGAGTGCTTAGAGCTTGATTAGCCATCAAAGATGAGGCATCATCTTGAGGCATCATCAGTCATCTTGATTCTTTCCTGCCACTGGACTGTGATGACCCTGGAAGAGAAAGTGAGATGATGACTTGATGACTTGATGAAACTCTGTCTCACTTAAATCCAATTTACATACAAATCAAAAGACATCAGCCACACTATTTTACCATTATACTTATCTCAAAGTCCTGAGTGACAATCAGGTGATGAAGAAGCAGGTGCAGATACACTGGGAATTGTAGTCACAACCCTGCATACAGGGGGCCAAGACCCTAGGGTCTCACTGCAAGCAGCAGTAGGATTGGGCAGTCCCCTGGGTGTCTAAGCAGCCTTTTAAGGATCACACTGCTCATCTGCTGGTGTGAGGAAGGAACTAGAAAAATTGTCTGCTTACTCAACTCTGACCTGATTACTGTAGCAAGTGGGAAATTCTACTCTGTGGTCAAAACATAAAAAAAGTACAAAAACAACTGCAAAGATGGAATGTGCACATACATATAAATAACACAAAATCTAGTAGATCTGAAACAAACACCTCTTGTTGCATAAGAACTCAGCAGGTATCACATCCAAATAGCAACCCTGAGTGAAACAAGGCTCATCCAGGGCAAGCATTCACATGCTGGTTGGAAAAAGCAATATAAGGACACTCTCAAGGTCTCCCTCAAGAACTTCGGAATTAATTGTGTCTCATGGGAGACACTGGCACAGGACCACTCAGCATGGCATACCCACATAAGAGAAGCTGCTGTGCTCTATGAGCAAAACAGAATTGAAACAGCTCAAAGGAAACACAGGATGTGCAAATTTAGAATATTCACCCCAAAATATTCACACAGCCTATTTGTGCCCAACTTGTGGTAAAACATTCTGAGCTCATATTGCTCTGATCAGCCTCAGTCAGACACACTGAAACTTGCCTTTAGCATAATTGATGGCATTTTTTTGTTCTCTTAAAGAATGAAGGATGACAACCAACTAACTAACATCTTATATCTTTGTAATGCTTGTCATTTGTCAAAGATCCTTCAAATACATTTTATATTTACTTTGTGTGATAGGTAACATAGATATTAGTTCATTTCATGAATGAAGAAAGTAGAATGGTGAGTTTAAGTGCATTGTCCAAGGTACCTCCGTTAGTTTGTGGACAAGATAGGGAATATATTCTTGGACTTGCTGACACCTCATTCATAGCCCCTTCCACTGACCTACACTATGTTATTTATTGATGTGCAGAATCAATAGGGTTATTGCAGTAATCATGTTTGGATAGAGTTAGTCTGGGGAAAATTCTTACAAAAGGTAATCTGTTCACAATGCCTGGAAAAAGGAGAAGATGATTTACTGGAAAGGAAGAACAGGACATCATGGCTTGTAGGTAGACCTTGTTCCTTATTAAATTACAAATAGAAATAGGATTCATAATTTGAAGGCTCGGAGGAAAAGATGAAGGTAAGTCATGTAGGAGACTCCATTCGGTTGGCTGGAATTAATGGAAGAATCATAACAGTTAGGTCTGATGTGCATGGGATAGGAGTACCAAAAGTATGGATGGTTTTGATTAGGAATTTGACTGATTTGAAAGGCAATTTGTAGCTACTATAGATTCTTAGGAAAGAGTATGAGCTGGATTATGCTTGAATTAATAAATACTTTCTTGGGATAGATTTTTATCTTATCATTTTTCTGCATAATGCATTTGATGTGTGCTCACGTTCACCAACCTCATTTCATCTTTCAGAACCTTTATGAAAATGGATCCCTTTTAGCAACCTCTGACAATAGTTACATGTGTTAGTATATACAGTCTTTGAACCAGTGACATACCTTATTACCATTCTGTTCTTTCCACTCTCCCTCTTCTGACCCAAGGAGTGGGTTACTCATTCATAGTGACTATAACTATGTCCTTATTACTGTACATAATGAATCCCTGAAGGGAACATCATATCATTTGAATTTGTATTGCATATTTCCACTGAGTTGGAACAATTATATAATTTCTAGCTTTAAATAGTGTAAATCTGAAAACCTGTGCCCACTTCATGGGATTCATTATTCTGACTGATCAATAGGGACTTAGCTATAACTCTTCCTATTTTTGTGGTGCCACATGCCCAGGAATTGAATGGTTTAGAAGATGATCAAATGGTTATCTAACTGGCCAAATTCATGTTGCCATATAGTCTTTAGAAACAGCATCCATATCAGTGTGAACTTTTCTTTTGAAAATTCGAAATCCTAAATTTTTAGTAGAATAGTTGAAGGGAAAATATAGCTACCAATATTTCAATGGCTTAGGATATTTGGTGAATGGTGTATTTTTTCAAAGTAGATTTGCTGATTAACTCAAGTTTAACCAGAATTAGATAATTCAATTCACATTTATTATACCAATGTGGTTATTGTCTGAGTTTTGATAGTAACTTTTGACTTTGTGCCTTATCTAAAACTTTCTGATTAAGAGAATTATGTTAGGTGGTACAGTGGATGAAACACTGGGCCTATAGTAAGGAAGACTCATCTTCATACATTCAAATCTGGTCTCAGACTATTATCAGCTGCGTGACCCTAAATAAGTCATTTAGCCCTGTTTGCCTCATTTGCTTCATCTGTAAAATGATCTGATAATCCCTAGTGATATTTTCTAGCTTTCTACTTCAAGCATCCTTTGTCCTCATGACAATTATCTGTAAGTTGCTTGGTTTGATGAATCTGAAGACCTGGGTATATGCCCCAAGAGAGCATACCACTTTTCATGTTAGATTGACAAATAGTCTTCAACCACTACTATTCACTTTCTCATATTCTCACCATTATTATATGGTCCCTTTTGCCTTTGAATCTATTTATGCCTAGCATTATTCATTAAAGCCTAGATAGTTGCTCCATCCTCTCCTCTGAGGAGAAGAAAGGGATTGAAAGGAAGAGAACATGCATTTTTATAATGTATATTATGTGCCACATTCTGTGGTAAGTGGGGTCACAAAACTTGTAAGTGCCCAAGGCCAGATTTGAAATCAGATCTTCTTGACCTCTGTCTCAGCTCTCTATCTATGGTGCCACCCAGCTGCCCAAAGAAGATTAACTTCCAAATTCTCTATGTACACCTTCACCACATCGCCATAGACTTAAATACACAATATTCCTCTCCCTTGTGCCTTTTCTTTTATGTTACATGGCCTCCTACTCTCCAATATTCTTGCCAAAATTTCTTGTGCACTCAGGTTCTTTTCCTTCTTTATAATCCTTTTCATTCATTTTCATTCTGCCCTGAAACATGTTATTCCTTTTCATAATATGAAGACTAGAAAGGAATTTCCCCAACCCTTTTATTTCTTTCTCTAATAGGGAGACTGGCATGGATTTTGTATCTCCCAAGCTTTTGCTGGGCAATTGTAGACATATTCTGTAAGTCATGAAAAATCCCCCTGCTTTTAGTACTTGCTGGGCATATGATACCTTTTTCTTTATTATACTAGATGTCATTGAGAACTTTCATAGCACACTGTTTTCTATGCAAGCTAATCTCATTCTTACTTACAAATCTCTCAAATGAAGTTTTATATCTTATTTGTCAGTTGACTTGATCCCAATATGGCTGCTGCCTGACTTCTCACTCCTTTATTCCAGTTTCACTTCCTCATTCCTATTCATATTCCAACTTATATCTTTGCTATCATCTTACAGAACAAATGGATACCAGTGGTAGTTGACTAAACTCAATGTCCTTTAGGACATTTCTGGAGCTATATCTAAATGCAGATGACAGAGTCACATTATTCCACTTAACTCTTTCATTCACAAAAATACCATTATACCAGAGTGAAAAAAAATGTCTTAAGAGGAAAAAAAAGAGGTTTAATATTGGGAATAGGTAAAAAATTAATAACTTTTTGCTTTTAATTCACAGGAAAATATGTTTAATGGGACAATGATATCTCCTTTCAAAGATCATAGGCAAAGAACAACTAAACAGCAAATTAAAAAATGACTTATTTAAAATATGATAAAAACAAAATGGAGTCCCACTTGTAATTCTCATAGAATAATAGTAATAATTCCTATTTGTAAAGCAGTTTAAGATTTAATAAGCCCTTTTTTTCATAGCAACCATGTGCTATCCCCACCCCTTTTTTAATGGGTGAGGAAACTAAAGCTTAAAGAGGTAAAGACTTAAATAAAAAAGGTAGGACTTGAACCTAGGTTACCTGATTCCAAGTCTAGTATTTTGACACATCCCAGGTAAACCCACTAATTTTTCAGTCTCACACTTGAGAAAACAAGAGACATATGGATTTTTAATTATGTCTATAAAGCTTCAGACTTGTCACTTGCCTAATATTTTGATTTGTTTTTTACAATATTGAAATAAGGCAATATTTAAACTACTTTTAAGGGGCATTGTTATAATTACTTACATTTGCTCAAAGTGACCATGGATTAAAATTCTGGGTTAAGTGATAAGTATTTCATTTTTATTTGGTCACTTGCATTATAAATGAAATATAAGCTCAGCTTTGGACACCTCATTATCAGAAAGATATAGCTGAACTCATTGGAATTTCAGAAAAGAATTTTTAAAAAACATGATTAATGCCCTACATGAAATGACTTATGGAGAAATGGTAAAAAAAAAAATTCCTAAATGTGTAGTGGAAAATTTATGAAGAATGTCTGAATCATAGTTTTCTCACATAAGGAGGACTGTTTGATGTACTTTCTAGTTAATTGTTTCCATGTGCAGAAGTGAAAGCATTATTACCTGACCTAGAGTTGACTGATGAGCTTGGTCACACACCAAGTTTGAAATTCAAACCATAGTAAGTGCAATGTTAAGTAGAATATAATCTCTTTAAATTTTTCTGGGTACTTGGGAAGGATATTAAAAAAAGTGGGAAATACAACTGTAGGAAAATTAGTGTATTGATTAGGTTATTACTTGTGAAAATTAATATTAATTCTAGTAATACAGCATGTTACCAGGTCTAAGGACAAATTTTATAAAGGCTTTCATATATACTGGGAAAATAATAGAAATTTCTACAGTGGGAGATAGAGTATAGCATTGTTAAAACTTTTCCGTAACATCAATCTGGGCATCTGCCCAGATGTTAAGTAGCTAATAACTTCAGGTATAAAGATTCTTATCACTTAAGCAGATCTTGACTCTGTGATTGCTATCGGGACAAAATATGGGTCATTAAGGTAATTTCTGTAAAAAGCATATTCCCCCTCTTCTTTGTCAGTGTCCTGGTGTGACATTAGGGATGGATGGATTGTTGCCTAGGAAGATAAATTTGACCAAAAAACCTGTCATAGTAACCAAAATTACAGCATTCTAGATTGCGTTCTCTTGGACTAAGTCAGTGTGGTCAATTGAAATTTAAACATCGAATGCAAACATCTCCAAACATCAAAATGACTTAAGGAGGAGTTTAGAATATTAAACCATTACCAGTCACAAATTCTTCAGTGTGGATGAGGATCAAGACCAAGAACTGAAAGCAGCTTTTGCCCAATTAAGGTACAGAATTGCTAAACTTAAAGAGAAATGCGGAAAAAGAAAAGACGACAGCATAGGATTATACACAGAATCAACAATTAATCAACCATAATCCAAAAAGGTACAAAAGCAGGGTAGTTGATGAGAAACGAGGAGAAAAACTCTGCTGAGTCCCCTCCTTTTTAAGGGGCCCTGGATTCTATGGTTCTACCCTCCTGTTCAATTACAGGGGCTAAGAGTCCTGATAAGATATGGGTATCAGGCAGATTCAAAGCAGATTCAAGAGAAAGGCCTTGAATGCCAAATAGGATTTTCTGTGTTATTCTATTCACACTATGGAATCACTTCAGCTTCCTGAGCTGGGGTCATACCTGTGTTTTCAGATTATTATTTTGGATTATTACTTTGGCAACTTACTGGAACACAAAATTGAGGATTGATGGGCTGAATGCTAAGAGACCAATAAAAGGCAGAAAAGGCAGACTTTGGTAGAGGTTCAGCAGTCTGGAAATCAGGTACTTTAAGTCATTTTGGTATTTAGAAGGGATATGAGAGGGACAAAAGTACTGAATAAAAATTGATTATTTCGATCTTTCTCAGAACTTTGGGGATAGTAGGGTCCTAAACATAATTGGAGTCAGCAACCTATGTGGTGTGAGTGGAAGGTACCTAAAGCTTCAACCCCATTATTATATTCCCCACTGACCTGCCTTGGTGTTTGAATTTGTGCCCTTTGCCATTCTGAGCTAAATCATTTTTATCCTCAAGTCAAGATGAAAATATTTAATCTTTCATCCCATTAAGTTTTTAAGCAGCCATTAACACCCTGAGAAGCAACCTTGAGTTAGGAAATAGAGAGCTAGCCTAAAAGTTAGGAAGAACTTGCTTCAAAACCTCCCTCTGACATATGATAGTGGGGTGATCATGGCTAGGCCATTTATCCTCTCAATGACTCCAGAAATTCTGTAATTTCCAATCTCCCTTTCAGTTCTGAATCTGTGATGCTACGATTTGATTATACAGATAAGCTGTTGATCTACATTAATAGACGACATTTTCACACCAGGAGCTCTCCACACCTCCAAAATCACAGATTTGAATGAGAGGGAGAGAGAGAGAGAGAAAGAAAGAGAGAGAGAAAGGGCATCATACATAACTCTAGGTCTAGATTTAGGTATACATCTATCTCTATCCTACTCTCTTACTGTGCTAATTCTGTTCAGAACTAAAGATCAAAATTTCCCTTCAATGTTTAATAATAGGATATTATGATACTATACCTTGACAGGATTCTCAAAGAATAGAGGCATAATAAAAGGTCTATTGTAATGGAGTTGTGGAAAAGCCTTGGAGTCTGAGTACTAGCACTGCAGTGGACTGTTCTGGCAACCTGGGGGTAGCATGAGAATGTTGAAACTTGAGCATGAAAGAGAGAAGACCCACAAAGATGGAGGCCACAGAATTCATTGAAAGGAGGATTAAATAACTCTGAAGACAATTCGTGTCTATTTTACAATTTGTGTGCATGTATGTGTGTGTGTGTGTGTGTGTGTGTGTGTGTGTGTGTGTGTGTGTGTGTATGTGTGTGTCTTCCTGAATGAAGCAGACAGAACCTATTTGAGGGGCAGGGACTATGCCATTTGTCTTTTTTTTCTTCCCAGGGTCTAGCACAGGGACTTAACAAAGTTAGTAGTTGTTAAAGGACACTTTTCCATCACTTTTTAAAGTATAGACAATTAATAAAACAAGAAACCAATCCATGATTTGTAGAATTTGCTCATTTCTGAGCTGTAAAGATTCATACTGAATATGTTATTAGCTGGTTTGTGCTGGTTCCAGCACACTCCTGGATAAAGGCATGGCTTCCTATTTTGAGGTGAAGTTGACATGCCATCAGTCTATCACTTTACCCTTAGTACCATTTCTAAATTCTGACAGCTGGCCCTGAAGTTTTCTGTGAATGTACTCAGAGAGACATTTTTTTTTCCAGGCTAGAGAAATCTCTATAATGACTTCCAACTAAATTCTTCTCACTATGTTCACTTCTCAGAAATTCCACATTCTATTTTGACGGAGAAATCCACATTTTCACAGATCACTACTCTTTAGTTCATCAATTTGACTGTCCAGTCCTGCTTTTTTTTTTTCTGGTGGACCAATAGGGATCCAGATTCTAACCTGGGTTCTGCTATTAATTAACCAGGACTTTTTATCTCATTTCTCTGAGACTTAAAGTGAGGAATTAGAGCAGGTGATCTCTAAGGTTCCTTTTAGTTTTAGAATTCTTTAATTCATCAGTGACAAAACAAAAATAATTTTAAAAAAGGTTTAAATGTTCTGGGGCACCATGAAAGGGTTGTCAGAAATCAGCAGGATAGCAAATTGACAGTCTATAGAGTTCTCATGGAAAGTGAAACAGTGGTAAAATTGCAGAACAATACAATGTATTGCAAAGAGTTTTGGATTCTGAGTCTAAGGACTACACTCTACTACTTACTCCATGTGACTACTGACAAGTCATTTAACCTCATTGTAAATCTTAGTTCTCATTTGTCAAATGACAGAATCAGACTTGGTGATGCCTAAGAAACATCTCTATTCTAACTGCAATGATCACTATCTGAAGTGTATTTCCTCTTACTTTTCTGCAGAGAAGTAATGAGAGTGGGGCTACTGATAATTTGTCACTGTCTGCCAAATTTAGGGGTGTCAAATTTAGATGGCCAGGTATTGACAATATTCACTTCCCTTAAGCATCATAGAAATAGCAGAGTTTAGCACCTAGAGAAAAGAACTAAAAAAAAAAAAATAGGAAACTACCAGATGCTCAGTTGGGCTATTTATAGCCTAGTGTGAATTAATTTGTCAAACTAACTTCAAGGAGTCACCTACATAGCCAGCTGTTATTAGAGAACTGCATTTTGGTAGCCATTGAGGAACAAATAATTCTAGAGCATCAAACTATTCCAAATCACTTTTCTTTCCTATTAACCTGCTTCCCACAACTGCCTTCATTGTATTTGTCTATGGACATGAATGAGACCTAAAGGCAACATAGATGAGTCATGGGGCATACAAGGAAGGGAAAACAATGTAAGAAAAGGCATAGAGGCCCAAACATTCACAATGTGTTTAGAGAAAATAGATTAATTGAGTTAGTGTCAGGTATTTATATAGGAAAGTACTAGATGATAACATTTCTAGAGGTAGGGATCAGATTGTGAAACCTCAAATTCATTCTCGACTTTGCTATATGATTTTCCCTGCCTTTACCTTAGGCTTATGGGACCATCCTTTTTTGACTTTGTTCTGATACCTGTGGTCTTTGACATGACTCTGAAAAACACATTTCCTACATTCATAATTTTCTTTATCCATAGAGTCTATACACTGGAAATCTCATTATAATTGGTTTTATCCTTTGGGCTTAACCCTGTTTTCCTTCTGGAAGCACTAACTTTTCCTGCTACAGACACTTCAAATCTCTTCACTTTTAACAAGGAACTTGCTATATAGAACCTCTCAAATCAAGAAGCATTTGTTAAGCACCTATTCCAGGCATTATGTTTATTGTTGAGGATACATAGGAATGTAAAAACAAACAAATAAAAATCAGTCTTTGTTCTGAACTAGCTCATAGTCTAATGGGAGAGATAACATGAAAGTAATTATATACAAACAAGATATGTACAAAGTAAAAGAGGCCTGAGAAAGATTTCCTACAGAAAGTAGGACTTTCATTCAGACTTGATAGATTCCAGGGACCCAGGAGGGAGAGAATTCCAGGCATGGGGGACAGTCAGTGAAAATGCCCAGAGTCAGGAGATAGAAAGTCTTGTTTGAGGAACAGCATGGAGATAATATAAAAAAGAATGGGGGTGAAGAGAGAGCAAGATGTAAGAAGACTAGAAAACTAGGAAGATATCAGATTATGAAGGGTTTTAAAAAATCAACGGAACTTTTTATATTTGATCCTACAGGCTATAGGGAGCTACTGGAGTTGATTAAATGATATGGAGGAGGGTAGGCTATGATATGGTTATACTTGTGCTTTATCATATCAATTTGATAGCTAAGTGGAGGATGGAATTGTCTCTATTTCCATCATAATTCAATTCAGTTCAATTGAACAAGTATTTATTAAGTACCTACTATGTGCCAGATGTTATTGTAGTTAGTAGAAGTGCGAAGACAAAAATATAGCAGTCATGCCTTAAGGAACTTACACTGTATGGGCTTGGGCAGGGGGGAGGCTACAACACATATTTGTACAGATAAAGAAAAAATTTACAAAACTAACCAATGATCAGGAAAATCAAGAAAGACCTCTTGTAGGATGTAGCATGTAAGCTGAAATCTGAGGAAATATAAAGGATTGTAGACATTGAATTGAAGAATGACAGCATTCTAGGCATGTTGAACAATCTGTGTGAAGGCCTAGAGAGAAGAGATATAAAGTTACATAGAGGGAAAAGTAAGTAACCCATTTTGGCCAGAGGTTAGGGCACATTAGTGAGGATTAAGAAGAGCATAAATAGACAACCATGAGAAGACTGGTTGGATACAGACTGTGAAGAGCTTAAAATAGGAAATACAGGTGTTTTGTGCACAAGGCAATAGTGAGTTACTATTGTGTGGCCTCTTGAGCAGGGAAGTGCCCCAGTTAAACCAGTGCTTTCATGTGTATCAGTTTAATAATTCTATTGAGGACAAATTTGAAAGACTTCACCAATTTAACCTTCTGGGTCCTGCATTGGAAATCTGTCTAAGTCTCTCCAGCTTCATCACCCAGAAGGATGGCAACACCAGGAGCAATATCATCTTCATCACTCATCATTTCATCATTTTTGTCTGCTAAACTTGGATGAAATCTCTTGAAAACACGCTAGTGAGATTTCTGCTACCTGTCACTTCCATCTGGGTTAAACATAGCAAACGAACAGCCTTCTCTGTACCAGAGCTCATTGTGCATCTAGCTATCTATGCACTTCTATGACAGCTATCATCTCAGCACTTAGTTACAGAGGAAGATGAGATTTAAATATATCATAATTATCATCCTTCTGGATCTAAGTAGAAAGTACAGCACTGTGTAAAACTTGAAAGAAAGAGGTAACTGAGTTGTATTTTTGACTTTCCTAAAATGTAAGCACCCACCTGGTCTAGATGAAGCATCTTATTTTATTTGAACGGATTTGTCTATTACTTTCATTTGCATTCATCTCAACCTCCATTCATATACCTAGGCATGTCCAAGCATTAACCTCCATTTCTTGTTAAAACTCAAGTGGGAAATGCAAACCTCAGGTTATAAAGGAAACATGTAAAAGAATAACAGAAATTCAATCCTGCTTTTTTTTTTCTTTGAACAAATACTAAAATACTATCACATGTAATCATTCAAGTTCAGAAATCAGAGCTATTACTTTCACTCAGGGGATAGTGTTGCAAGTCCATGCATAGACTACAAATAGGCAGAGTAAAGTAAAAAAAAAAATCATAGAATATACATATTAAAAACAGTTTTCAACCTTTTAAAATACATTCATAAAATGAAACAAAGCACAGAAAGTGTATATAATACCTGGAACAAAGCTAATTGATTGAAGTCCTTTGGGTTTTTATTTAATGACCCAATAAAATTAACTTATAATTAATGCTGGTGTGGATCCAGAGCTACTCCTTTTGAGAATTACTCCATTTTGTTCACACATGTATGTCTGTACTTTCCCATTAGTGCTTTCAATTCATATAATCCAAAATAATATGGGCCACATTATCCTGTTATGTAATTTCTTCTGGGAAATAACCTGGCCCTGATGCATCTCATTATGCAGAAATCCCTAACCCTGAAACTGGGTAAAAGGATTATTGCACCAAACCAATTCTGAGAGCCAGCAACAGGAATCTTGATCAATCAACCTTTACTCCTTTCCATTCCTCTACAGCCCTATAAAAAGCACTACTCCCTTTCTTCAACAGTGTTACTCCACCCAATTGGAAGAGTCACACCTGCTTTGGTTTACAAATTTCTGGTCCTCTTACCTGGTTACTTCCACCTTTGTCTCCCACACTGGTAAGCCACTCTTTACTCTTTGCTTCACATTAAAAATAATTTATTGGTGTCTTTTACTTTGTACGTCATAGTCACGTCCGTATTTTTTGCCTCCCACTCTTACAACTCTCCCTTGTTAGAAAGCAAAATGAACTTACTTGGCAACCTCATCTCCATCAAATTTTACTTTCCATAGTTATGGTTCACAGTCTGCCTACTGAATGTTGGGGCAGGTATTTTACCATCTGATCTCTTAAATCTCCTAGGTTTACTTTTGTTTAGGTCTTCATATGATTACCATGTTTTGTGTTGCCTATTGAAATGTTAATTACTTATTTGACCACTTCAAAGCTCTCAGATCTTCAACTGCTTAAATGTTTACAGGCCCCAGGCTGAATGGAATAGCATCCTCTCAGCTAAATTCCTTGACAAAGCTAGCTAAACTCTGTACTTCCATTCTTCTCCTCTTCCTTTCTTCTAAACTGTCTGCTATCAGTCTTAAGTGAACTCGTCATTTAAATGCAAATTGCCCCCTCCAAAGTTACAAATGTTCTACTAGTTGCCGCGTCTAATGACCTTTTATTTTTTCAGTTTTCATCCTGCTTGACCTCCTTGCAGACTCAGACACTATTGATCCACCTGAATACTCTTTCCTCTCTACTTTAATAACTTTGCGCTCTTTATGGTTTCCCTCACTACTCCTTCCCAATGTCCTTTGGTTGTTCTAGATCCATATTAGTATCTGCCAAGGCTGTGTCTTGGACTCCCTTCTTTTGTGCCTTATCTACATTCCATCATTTAGTGATCTCAACAATTCCTATGGATTTAAAAATCATCCATGCACAAATAATTCCCTGATGTTTATGTGCATCTCTGATCTCCCAATTCACATAACCAGTTGTCTTTAGGACATCTCAAACTGCATGACCTATAGGTACTTCAAACTCAGCATTTCCAAAATAAATTTTTTCCCCTGCCAATAACATTACCATCTTCTGAATTTCTTTATACTCAAAGGTTGCACCATCTTTTCAGTCACCCAGGTGCACTAGCTTAGTCTGATCCTCATTCTCACTTACCCCCATACCAAATCTGTTGCCAAATATTGTCATTCAATCTTCATAATATATCTTTCCACTTACTAAACTACCCCCCAATCTCCCTTCCCCCTCCATTGTTCATCACTTCTCATTTGGACTAGGTAATTGAGTTTTAATTAGTATCCCTGCCTCCAATACCTCCCCACTCCAATTAATCCTGCATGCAGCTGGTAAAGTGATTTTTTGGGTAAAACATAGCTTGTGATCATGCAGTCTTCCTCCCAATCCTACGCTCAATAACATATAGTAGATCCCTGTTCCATCAAGGATAAAATATAAATCTTCTGTTTGGCAATTAAAGTTTTATAAAACCCAGTCCCTTCCTAAATTTCCAGTTGACTTAAAATACTCCCTTCATATATTATATGTTCCATCCTCGATTAGCCTAATTGTTCTTCCTTATACATGACTCTACCCCCTGTCTTGATACTTTGAATTAGACATTTTTAAAAAATATTTGGAATGCTCTTCATCCTCATTTCCACCTCCTTCCTTGACATTTTTCAAGACTAAACTTAAATCCCTCAAATCCCTTTTGCAGGAGGATTTTTCTGGCCCCTTCAGCTGTTGGTGCCTTCTCCTCTAAGATTACTTTCACTAATACTATTAATTATATTATATCATATTGATTATATTATATTATATCATTATATGTTGACTATATATTATATTGATGTATGTGATATGTTAATTATATAATATAATGTCATGTCATATTATATTAACAATGTTTATGTACACATATATACATGTGTGTACAATTTTTATATAATGCATAATATGTCTATATGTATATTCATTTATGTATTCTTTGTAGCTAGTTATTTATATGTTGTTTCCCCTCCCCTTAAAATGGGAGCTCCTTGAGGGCAGTGGCTATTTTTTCTTTCTTTGTATTCCTAGCACATAACAAAGTATATGAAAAAAAGTAGATGGTAAATACTCATTCACAGGTTGATTATCAAAACTGAAAATATTCTTGAGCTAGAAGCTACAGTGAGGAGAGGAGCAGTTCTTCAAAGGACAGATGAAATCAAGTTAAGTGATGTATTTGTCCCATTGTCCAGAAGTTCTTCAACTCTTTTGTATGTTATATTCATTTTTTACTCCCTGAAAAATTATCCGTGATCTTTCTTAAAAACTCACATAAGGACATCTTAATGTAAGGTAATTTTATTAGGTTCATAATGCGTCAGTCTGAGCTAGGTTTTGTTCCCCCTTGATGCTGAATTTCCACAGGTATTTTTCTTCCAGTTCTGCACATCCCTTTTCCCTTCCTGGGAGCTCAGGAAAGTCTTGGAGGAGAACAAAAAGAAGGAAAACAGAGAAACAAACACACAAGCCACAACCCAAACAAAACAATCCAAAACATTCAACTGAGAACTGAAACATTTTTAAAAGAACAAATAAATTCAAAACTTGTTTCTATTTCCTTTTCCTCGAGTTATATTTTTCTTGTCTCTTTTTCCATAGACCTTCACACTGAGGTCTTTTCATATTACATGCCCTTTCCTAGTTTCTATGTTGCTTTGTATGATGGATGTTCACTGGGTTTCTGGTCAAGTAAAAACAGAATGTTTGCCTTCTCTGGTTTCTCCCCTTTTTCTAGCTTTTACACTGTCTTTTTCTTCAGCCTCTTCTTACTCTCAATGATGTTTTCCAACTTCCCCACTTACCCTTTTCCACATGCTCATTTGCTTTTCCCTAGGAGTTTTCAATGTCCATTTTTCTTTGCCTCAGAATATTTAGTCACCTTGAGTTTTTCCCATGAGTTCTTATATCTTCGTGAAGTATAGTGTACATTTCATAAATAGCATACGTGAAACACTCAATAATGACATGACTTGCCCTGTTTTACCATAAAAAAGTTGTATCTAGAAGTGTTTGACCATACAACTGGAAAGAAGCCTAAAATGATAAAATTTAATGAAATGATTTTTTTCTTTAGATGTTACATAAGTGTATGAAATATATCTGATGAAAATACTTCGCACCATTCCTGGGGGAATGACTTTAAAATGTATGGCCTAGTTATTCTCTAATAGATAAGTCATCTAAGGATAGGAAAAAACTATTTAAAAAGACTCACAAATTATTAAGAATATATAAAAATTCCACAAACAATTAATATTAATGTAACTTATAACCCACATGGCTCCCCTTCCTATAAGTACTCTGGCTTTGAGAGACTCTCATAGACTGATTTTATCTTGAGGGTCTGACCCCTAAAAGACTGGAGTCAGGCTTCTCTAGCCTTCTTTCTGTGTCCTCTAGTCCTCACCCTGGAATAACTCCAAGAAAATCTCTATAATAACGTTTAGCTTTTTTTCATGTCTATGACCTCTTCAGAAGGAATTCACAGTGGTCCTTCTGGAAATCATGCTCAAGTTACAATATGAATACCAGGTAGAAGGTGGCGATCTATTTCCTTCACCACAGAAAATTCTTGGGATAGAAAAGGACACAAAGGCATGCATTAAGAAAGATGAATATAGAAAACAATAAATTTTAAACTCCCAGAAGTAAAGGCAACTTTGTAGGTTTGGTAAATAGATATTTAAAGAATACTTTGTAGTTAACTCGGCCCTGTGCAAACTGAGTAACTTGAGAGGTCCAGATCCCATTTCCAGACAAAGTACAGCTTTGATTTTCTTTAGTTCTTTTAGTTCTTTTGCTGATTCTGGGCACTTACACCCTGCCCTCACAAAGAAAATATTGCAGGTTTCACTTCCACTTGCCTAGCTGAGACTTGACTCAGAATTTTTCAAACTCTTCAAGTAATCACTGAGGCAAGAAATGTTCACTGTTTATTATCTATTCACTGATCTATGCTCAGGGAAGGAAAGGTAAAAGCAGAAGGGAGCTAGGAACTCATGCTCACTGAGGTAAGTATGAGTTTCCACTGCCATGTGCTTGCAGTAAAGAAATACCCTCTCCCATGCCTTGCTGAAATTATAAGGAAAAGAAAGCTCTGGATATATCTCAAATGTGAAAATGGAATTTTCTCCTTAACCACTCCCATGTTCTTCATTACTCAGACATGAATTATATTTGAAATGACTCTTTAATCACAGCAACCAACAAAGACTTGCTATGTTATGCTTAAATACATGCTCTTCAGCAAAGAGTCATCAACAAGCAAATTCACAAGTATTCTTAAGAGTGCACCGCAATAAATTTTGGGAATAAAAATATAGGTGATAAAAGTTCCTGACCTCAAGGAATTTGCATTCTGATGGGTGAAGACAGTACATAAAGAAAGGAAGGTGAAAGTGGGGTAGAGGAGGAAGAAATCAAGTTCCCAGGAAATGGGATATGTATGGCAGAGAAAGTGCAGAGACTCATCAGAGCAGCCAGGAGTAGAATGAAAATATGCTTGGCCTGGATATCCTCCTTCAAATGTAAGTTCTGGATGGAACCATCCAATCAGATGGAGAGTTCCTAGCAAGCAGAGGGTATTTCAGATGTAAGAACCAGAGCACATTCTCTGCAGGAAAAGAACAGAGAACATGCCTAGTTTCATAAGAGTTGCCCTAATCTAGCATATCTAGCATTTTACCTGATTAATATCATTACATTAAGATATACAGGATAAAGTAACTACTAAGTTTCATTTCAGAGTAAATTGCAAAAATGATTTTTAAAAAATGCCAGTGCATGGCAGCACACCCATTGGTCTTGGGAAGACCAATGTATTTCTGAACTCAGAAACTGTGATCTCCCATAGGGCTAAAGGTGATTGGGTGCCCCACTGAGTTTAGAACCAACATGGTGAGCCTTGGAGGCTTGCTGCCACCGAGCTTCCGAAGGAGAGGTGAATCACTTCAGGTGGAAAACAGAGTAAGTCAAAGCTTCTGGCTAATTAGCAATGGGGCTGGACAACGAGTTGTGGCAACACTTTCAGGTTGAGTAAGATAGAGAGATACATTCTTAAAAAAATTGGTAAAAAATAGGAATGATAAAGGGGAGCTTGTGGAATGACAAGAATACTAATAATAGACTGTTGGTTGACCTGTGAATTAGTCCAAACCTCCCAAAAAACAATTTCAAATTATGCAGATAAAAAAGGGAGAAATGCTGAATGAAAGCAGCAAACTTTTACTCAGCAATCCACTGTTTTGCATGTGACTCAACATCAGAGATGGAATGTAAAGTCTTATATGTATTAAAATATTCCTAGAAGTACTTTTCATGGAAGCAAAGAACTGAGGGGAAAAGTATGTGCCCATCATTTAGGAAATCATTGAGCAAATGGTGATATAAAAATATAATGTAATAGCATTTGCAATAACAAATGCTGAGTATGAAAAAATGCAGAGACCATTCTAACACTTGCATGAACTTAAGAAGAATGAAGCAGAGCCAGGGAAAACAATATACACTAAAAAGAAGTAGAACTGAGTAAACGTAAAGACGCAAAGAACATATAATCAAATAGATGTATGTGCTATGTGATAGATATATGCATATGATATAGATTATACTATATGTGTTCATATATGCATGCATGGGAGTATGTATTTGTGTGCACATGGGCCTATGTACAGAGAAGCGCTACAGATACAGAATGTTTCCTATTCTGTTAAATGCATTTACTGTGTTTATTTTGCTTAACTCTTTTGTTCATTAGAAGGGAAGGCTCAATGTAGGGGAGAAGTATCATATTTTGAAGTGATTCACAAACCCCCCCCCATAAATATAATATTAAAAAAAATTTCCACAAGTTCATCTGTGTGAATTTTAATTAAAAGGACCCAGTTTAATAAGCCAAACCTCAATTCTGATCTTTAAAGCAAAGAATAAGAGCATCATCTTGACTGTTTTTCAGCTGGCAGTTTATCTGGTATGGAAACAAAGAGTTCAACTGACTTTAGTTTCTGAGTGAGGTTGAAAGGAGAGCTGTTTTTTTTTTAAACACTCATTAAGTGACAGATGTCACCCATGACCAGAAACTTCATTGCTGGCTTAGGTATGAAAAAAATAATGAAATTTCCTTAAGCGTTTTAAAATATTTAAATATTAAAACACCCCACAAATCTTAAAGTCATTGCAGAGCAGAGAGTATTTTTCATTCTGAGGAAATGGGGGAAGAGAGATTTCCATCACTGTACACACCATGGGTACAAGCTGGAGGAAACACTAACAGATGCTTGGATTTCTTCACCCAGAACTCTATAGCCTGTTAATTAATTCTCCTTCATCTATTTTTCTCCCTAGGGCTGTTATGCACAATGAATACCACCAACTGTAAAACTCACAGTTGATGACAGAGGTGCTTCTCTAAAAATAGCACAAAGCTGTGAGTCCAACCAGTGAAAAGTGGCTCACCCAGGGATGCTGAATTTCATTTCTGCATGTAGCAATGAAAATGGTTCCCTGGTTGTATCTGTATGGTGTCCCAAAAAGATTGCGCATACCATAGGAAATGTGATCCCCAAACTGACAACCAAACAAACCTCTTTGTCTCAATGCATTTGTGGTTTTGTAAGCAAATATATCTTTTAGATAGACCCCAAATTTACAAATTTCCTGGCCAATTATTAGTTCCTGAAAACTAGCTGTGACCCTTGTAGATATGCTTTGCTTTGTGTAATAGATATAAGCATGGGAAACTGAAAGTGTATTAAATTATATTTCAAATGCTATAACAGGACTCATTGTCAAAACATTCTTGTTCAGTTCTTTTGTAGAACAAAGAATGATCTCATGTAAGAAATAATTCTCTCCATCTCTGTCTCTGTCTCTCTCTTTTTCTTTCTCTTTCTCCATCTCCATCTGTCTCTGTCTCTCTCTGTCTTTCTGTCTCTCCCTCTCTCCCTCTTTCTCTCTCTCTTTGTCTCTCCCTCTCTTCCTCCCTCTCGCTCTCTGTCTCTCTCTCTGTCTCTCTCTGTCTCTCTGTCTCTCACACGTGGGCATGCGCTCGCATACACACAGACACACACACACACACACACACACGCACAGAGTTTTCAATGCAATTCAGATTTGAACATTGTAAATTTGACTCCAAAGATGAGCTCTTTTGTAGAGGGGAGCAGAGGGGGGTCATGAATATAATAAATTACATACAAGTATAGATATTTTTTTTCCTATGGACTGATTGATTATGCTGAAATTTTTAATTTTTTTCTTATTTTCTTAATTCGTTGTTATGACATTGCTTTCTGAGAGGGGGAAGAAAGGATATAGGGGGATATCTAACAAGATCCAACCTCCTAAAAAAAGTCAATAAAATCTGTTTTAAAATAATTTAAGTGCTTCTACAATAGACTTGTTTATATTTAAGGAAACCTGTGCTTTTCTAGTTCTGTGGTTTGAGTATGTGACTTAGATATCCCTGTTTATTCAGACATAGTAGAAAATAATATGGGTCAAATAATCATGGACCTTTTTTCAGAAACCCTTGAGAAAAAAATTTGAAAAGCTTAAAAGGGTATTATTAATTACTCTGACTATATCACAGAATATTCATCACCTAAGTTCAGAGTGCGAAGATCCCAGGCAATATTTAGAATGTCTTAATTTAAGATTTAATGAGTTATATAATCAGATTATGGAGTGCCCGAGATATATAAACTCACTCAAAAATGCCAGACCCTTAAATTCACCTTGCTCTGCATCACAGAATGCTAATCTAACTTTAACCTGGCTCTTTCCTTTGTTTCTTCTTCCCTCAGGATAATAAGCCACAAATCCACACTATCTTTTGGTTGGGAGTGGGGGTGGGCAAATAAAAAAAGATCAACTCACAAGTTCTGTCTGTCCATGATTTATCTGCTGCCTAAGGGTCCTTGCAGATTGGAACAGAGCCTCGTACTCTTCTTAGGACTATTGACAACAGATGCCACCTTAGCATCGAATTCATGAATCTACTGCTTTAGATACATGGCCATGGCAAAAAATAGAGCTATTTGCACAGATTAAATACGTTTCAAAATAATTGTTCATCAGTTATGAGTTATTATATGGCAATAGGTAATTTAATACTATCTCTTTTTGTAAACAATAATAATTTTCAATGTTTTATGAATTTTAACTGAAAACTAATTTTTTTTTGTCATTCCTTTGGAGCAAGTTGATAATGACTGGTGAAAAGAACTCAGTCAGGAGGACAATATTTATAAAAATATTTTGTAGTTCTTCACTTTTTTTGAACAGGTACTTCCACATAGACTTCACTAAAGGGAAGCAGAGGTCAAAGATGACATTTTGTCTCTGGACAGATCCAATTTTATTCTTTTTGATTTTTTTTGATACTAGGTCAGAATCCAAATTAAATAATAGCCTCTGTGTAGAGCCTTTCTGAAAAGATTACCTCAAGCCAATGTTTGTACTTAACCTTCAAGTAAATGGAAATAAAAAGGTGGTTTGACAAAAGTTGACTTTTTTTTTTTTACTATCACAAGACAGATCTTACAGCTTTGGGGGAGAAGAGGAGAGTAAGAACTCAGTATATGGTATGAGAGACATAATCTTCTTGAACCCTGAAATCCACTTGTCAAATGATTGGGAAAAGATGAAGACGTCTTTGGCTATGTTGTGAGGAACTTTGAGAAGGTTTGTTCTCACCCAGTGGGACACATGGAATCAGTTCCAAGAAGTGTGAGAGAAAAAGAAACAAATGCTAGGTTATATGTGTGAGGGAGGGGGGAAGGTAACGTAATAAATTCCAAGTGCACTTTGAAGCATCTCTATATAACAAAAGACAGAATTTCATGTTTTAAGTCCAGAAAGGAGAAGAAATATGAAGTTATTACCATAAAATTCTCAGGATCTGTTTCCTAAATGACCTATTTCCCAAATATCATTACTCCATACTGCTCTGTGCACTTCATGACTACTTAATAAAGACTACAAACAGTGACAACTAATGAGAAATACTAAAGAGGTCATTAGTGGAAAAGAAGTTTAAGAAATCTTGGTAAAGTAATGGGTAAATTGCCTCACCCAGAATCAGATGCACTAAAATCCCACTTCAGATAATGAATAGTTCTGTCACCATGGACAAGTCACTTAACAATCTGGATCCTCTGTTTCCTCATATTAAAGGTAGGAAAATAAGATATGTACTACCTCCTTTAAAGGATTATTATGAGAACAGTGATTTTCAAAACCCTAAAGTTCTAGGAAAATATGCATTAAGGAATAAACACAGCTAATCAGACTAACTAACTAACAGGTTAATGGATATTTAGGTCTAGGTAATCTAGTGGATTCATTTTATCCTCCTAGATTCCTTTGAGTCTTGAAGATAATTTTACTTTTAGAGCCCGATATTATTAAATTCCAAATATTTCCTGGAGATACAGTTCTTTTTAACCCTTTGTTTTCAGTTAGTACACTAATCCCTTACTAACTGGGGATTAGTTGATCTACTTAAGTTAGTCAAATTGTGAGAGGAGAGAAGATTGTCATAAACAAACTAGTTGGAACAGTGCATGTAGTTCTGGGCCTGGAGTCTGGAGTACATGATTTCAAATTTGACCTTAGATATTTCATAATTCTGTGATTCTGGGCAAGTCACTTAACTTTGTTTGCCTCAGTTTCCTCATTTGTAAAAAGAGATGGAGAAGGGAGAAGCAAACCACTCCAGTATCTTTGCCAAGACAACCCCAAATGACATCACTAAGAGTCAGACATGACTGAAAACCACTTCTTTAGAGAAGACAAACCACCTGATTCACAATTTTGTGCAGAATGTTCTGTGACAACAGCATACAAAGGTGGTTATCAAAGATGACAATAACATATCAATAGAGAAAAGCAGAATTCAGGAGTCTAAAATTCAAAAGGCTTATGAATGTACTTTTATTTCTAGTATTGCTACTAACTTTCTGTATAACTTGGGAATTTTCAAATATGAGGTTAATGATGATTCATATACATCTCACAAAAAATAGGTATCACAATAAATTATGTGTATGTATATGTCCAAACATATATATGCATGAGACATATATATGTATGTATATATACATATATACACACACATATATACATATACACACACATATATGACACTTTTAAAATACATGGACATGTACATCTATATCTATATATCTACATGTTTCAAAACAAATAAAATACTTATATGTATGTATACACATTGTATGTTTATACGTACATGTTATAGATATATCTCTATGTATATGTATGTGTATATACACATATGCACATATTTTTAAAATATCACTTATATTCCCCTCTTGCTCTCATCTCTCTCAACCAGAGTCATTCCTCACAAAAATGATAACATCTAGTTGCAATAATCAGCTTGTTTTAAATAGAGAGAGCAACATTATGGTGCCTAAGGTCTAGTTGGTTCCCTCTTGTTTGACTTCAGGGAATTTATTTTAGGAGAAAAATTTTGAGTTTAGTCCCAATGATGGGGTGCCGGGGTGCCTTTGTTTGTAACATTCAGTTTTAACTTCAGTTTGTAAAAATCTCACTTGTGTTCGGGCACCTATGTTTGTAAAAGCCTGTGTAATTAAGTTGTAAAAATCACACTTCCTCCAGCCTGAAACCATTAACTCTGTCTCTCCCCTGAGCAAGCACTCTGCCTAGCTGATCCCTGCTTTGGGACAATAACAAGCTATACCAATGAATCCTTCACAAAAGCATTTTATTAAACAAATCCTTTAGTTTAGAGAAACGTATACCTCCTTTGTTCTAGTGGCCAGCTGCAACCTATGAATCCTTCAATGCTCTATCAGTAAGATAACTCCTCACCATTAGGTACACCCTGGATCTCCAATTAGTCTAATTTCCCAACATCTATCATGTCCAACAGGACATTGATGAGTAACAGACTGGACACCTCTAAGTCAGCCCTGACAAAAAATGACCCAGTGACATTTCAAGGCAAAAACACACCTCCTGGTAGCCCCTCTGTGGGCTTTCTCCCAGTGAATTATGGGCAATACACCTGCACAGTTAATATAAAAAGTGCATGTCTCTTTAAGCACTGCTCACTCCTTAACTCCTCCCTAATCTCTCCCTTACTCATCTAGTTAGCATAATTGATACCTGATTTATGGTTTTATTACTATATAATCTGTATCTCAAACTCCTGCCTTTTGCAGGTCCCCCACCTCTCCTGCCTGCTGCAAAGTCAGTGTAACAATAAACTTTTACAATCCCAGCTGCCAAGATTGTTTGAGTCTGGGGAATTCTTTTTCAGACTAAAAGAACCCCTCAAGGATTTCTTAGAACTCCCTGAAACCATCACCAATAGTGCTGAGCACATAATTAGAAAATTTCCTAATGCCTACCTTACATGTTTATGTATCCTTATTTAACTCTTAGCTTCTGTGTAGCTGAGAAAAAGCTTGGTTTACTTAAAATGATTAGGTAATTATGTAACGATGTTATTATAGTATTTGTGGATAGATAAGCATTGGGAGATGTTTAGGTAGCAGCTGACCTATTCTTGAGAATTCTGTCTGTATCCCCTGCTTTGAGACATCTGAACAATCTCCTTAATTTATCCCATCTTGTCCCAGTTCAGTCTTCCCTTTGCTCCTCACGTGTGTGCTGGAAATGCCACGTTTGCTCTTGAATCAAGAATCCACACACTTGGAATCTCTTTCTCCCTGTGATCCTTAGATAATTTTTTGCTTTTATATGAATTGTTTGGAGAATGGCTTCTTCTCTCACACAATACCTTTGATTGATTTAAGGAGATATACATTTCTCATTCATTTTCAGTCCTGACTGTTTGAGTCAATCAAAAAGCTTTCTGAGCTGATTGAGGTATCAACCACAAAGGGTGTTGATACCTTTAAAAGGAGATATTTTTAAAAAGCAGGGGGGAGACGGGGGAGGGTTTGACAAGCCTGATTAACACATTGAAATTCCTGGCATCATATTATTCACATTGATCTATACTCATAATTCTCAACAACTCCAACAAAAAGAGGAGACAAACTTTTCATATATTATTTTTGGTGCTGAAATGGGCCATTATACTTCAGAGCATTCAGTTTCAATTATTTTGTTATTCTTGTTCTTTCTATTTCATGTTGTGGAAGTCATTATGTACGGCATATTATACTCCTGGTTGTGCTTCCTAAACTTTGCATCAGATCATATGAGTTTCGATATAGAAAATCCATATTCTTCTCTATATTCATAATGTCAATTATTGTATCTCACATAAAATATGTTATCATATACATTACTATATTAATTATGATAAGTAGTGATGTTGTACATTCATATACCATTAATTTTTTAGCTATTCTCCAAGTAATGATTATTTATTTTGTTTCCAGTTCTTTAGCATAACATTTTTTGACTGTAAATATTTTGTTTTATATAGGGCCTTTAAAAAAAATCATTGCCCTGATTGTACTATTACCTTGTGATGGAATCTGTGGGTTAACAGGTGTACAAACTTTAGTTCTGTTTGTAGTATTATTCCAAATTTTCAGACTTTTTCAGAAAATTTCCAGAATGTTTTGATCATATTTACAGCTCAGTCAAAAGTGTCTGTTCCTGTACTTTTTAATCTTTGCCTATTCCATGGATATGAGGTGAAATTTCAGAGTTGTTTCAAATTCAATTTCTCTTATTAGTAACTGAGAACAATCTTTTATGTGTCAGAGAAGTAAAATCAATGAAATTTAGAAACTGATTAGATATTTGGAATGAAGTAGAGGAAAAAAAAGCAAAGGATAATTCTGATTGTCAGTCTACATGACTTGGAGGACAGTTGTGTGACTCACAGAAATAAGAAAGTTAGGAGGAGAATTATATTTAGAAAAAATTCATTGAATTTTGGACATGTTGAGTTTGACATTATATTTACTGAGCAGAGGGACTGTACTGTGTGCTTAGAGTGAAAATGCTGGTCTAGAGCCTTGACCAAGATGATGGAGTTCAACCTGATCCAAGAGAGATAGGTGAGGGTAGTGAACAGCTTCTGAGTCATGCTCTCTTTCAAGGTCAGGATGGCACTCAGATGCAGACTCTTAGAGAGTAGAACCTGCACTCAGGTAAACAATAAGAAATGCTTCTCCACTGTGGAAAACGTAAATCACACTCTCATGTTGCCAAGATAGGCTTACCCTAGAAAAATTTAGGGTGACAGACGCTGCTCATTTTGAGTATTTCTCTTTCTCCCTTTAAAAGTAATTACCTTTTGCTATAGCAAAGGCATTAACTTGTGATTTGCTGACTTTGATTCTCATCCTGCTTCCATTACTTCATTTCAGTTAAATTTCATTAAGTACAAAGAAATTCGAGGTACATTTATTAAGTTCCTGCTACATATGAGGACCTCTGTTGGGTGTGAAGTATACAAATGATGGGCTCTTTCCCTCAATGACCTCACATTCTACTGGAGGGCCTACACACATACACACTTGTACACATGTGTCTATATACATATACGTTTGTGTGTGTGTGTGTGTGTGTGTGTGTATATATATATATATATATACATATATATACATATATATACACACACACACATTTATATTTATACTATATATAATACTTAGATATAATATATGTATACATATATGGGTATATGTAACGATACTGGGATTTGAAGATCTTCCACGCCCCTTGAGCTTGCTGATGTAGCAGGAAGGGGTGGAGCAAGAGAACGCCGGAACCTAGCTAGTCTCCGTGCGGTGCTGACTGGAAGCGGCGGCAGAGGCAGTGGCTGCGGTTGCGAACTCCTTTTGCTTTGAGCAGGGCAGAATCTCTGCTAAGGACTCCTGCTGAGGACTGCCTGGGGCAGGAACTGCCAGGGGCCGGAGCTGCTGGGACCAAGCTGCCTGGACGCTGAGCAGTTGCGTGCGTGAGGAGAGGAG
>CM053582.1:187859412-187904412 GCA_028627135.1 Pseudochirops cupreus | reverse complement strand
GAATGAAAATTCATTTAGAAAAGCATTGTGTCCACATCCTTTTTAACCTCTTAGATAGCTTTATAGCTATAATCTGAAAGATTTCCCTGTTCCTTTCATTTTCTTTACTTGAAAATCACAACATCGTGCAAAATAAAACACTAGAGATGGAAGGAATCATAGTTGGACTTATTCAGTCCAATCCTCCACCCCCATTTCACATATGAGAAAATACTTACAAATGCATTAGGTCTCTGCTGATTATAAAGAAATAATCATTTCACCCTATTATCTAAGGTGGAAGATTCTATAATCATTGAACACAGCATTTCATCTCCTTTCTCTACTATTTGAATTTTTCCATGTCTGGACTGTTCTGCCTTCTCCCTTCCACCACTTAGTTTCCTGGCTTCCATCAAGATCAAACTTAATTCCCATATTCCATATTCTACAGGAGGACTTTACTGCTTCCCTCCCTATTTTCTACTCCCAGTTGCTAGTGCCTTCCCATTTACAAGTTATCTTTCCTGACAATGTATGACTGAGCTCCTTGAGGTCCATATTTTGCCTTTTTTTGTATCTCCAGTGATCAGTACAGCACCTGACATATAGTAAGCAATTAATAAAATACTTGTTTATCCTCTACTTGTGTCAATTACTATTAATGTTTTTTTAGCTACAAAAGAATGTTTCTGACTTTTTTGTCATATACAAACTACTTTTATCATTATCTCCTATTGTACCTACTTCTAAATGAATAAATGAAGGAATGGTAGTGGTAAATGAGCTTTAGCATATTCCAATGATAGCTTACATGAGATAAATGGCATGAAAGAAATAATTTAATGACTTGAAAATCAAATGGACTAGTCTCTAGCAAGCAGCTAGGGGTAGAGTGCTAGCCTCAGAGTCAGGTAGATCTAAATTCAAATTCAGCCTTAGGATGAGCTATGTGACACTGAACAAATCACTCAATCTTTACTTTCCTCAGTTTCTTCATAAACTGTATAAAATGAAGAAAAAAATAGTACTGACTTCCCAGGGCTATACAAGAATAAAATAATTTATATGAAGTACTCTGTAAATCTTAAAATACTACAAATGGAGGTTAGAGATTATGATGATGATGATGATGATGATGATGATGATGATAATGATGATGATGATGATGATGATGATGTAAGGGACAGCAACAGAGCATTCAATTGTTTTCCAAATAATCTTTAAAGAACTAGAGAAATGCGTGTAGCATGTTGGACAGATCCTCTCTAGAGGCCTTATGAAAAGATATGGATGAGACTTATATACTGGGGGACTAGTGATGGAAGGATCAAGATCCAAACAAGAAGGGACAGCACTTTCTCCAACAAGATCATAACTACATTACAATTTCAAAATCCCTTTTAATCAGTACTCATATTTCAAAGTCTTTGAACAATGCCCTTATTGCCTTTTGATTCTTTATACTTTATCAAATTTTCCCACTTTCCCAACGTTACACTGAATTCTGATCCAAACTTCAACATAGTTCAGTGCTCTCTTCAGTTTTACAGTAACTGTCCTGTTTCTGTCTTCTGCATCACTGACAAAGTGAGAAGTACTGAACCTGAATCTTCCAGGGTGGAACCAGAAATCATTATCTATGGGAAAGTAGGTGTCCTGAAATCAAGAAAAACTGAGTTTGAAGCTTGCCATAGATAGTAACTGTGTGATCTTGGGCAAGTCACTTAAATTTCATAAGCCTCAGTTTCCTCATCTATAAAACAGGGATGACAATAGTACCAGTTATGAAGATCAAAAGAAATGATACATGTATAGTATTTTGCAAACTTCAAAGCACTATGGAAATGCTAGCTATTGCTATGCTTTAGTCAGGTGCATATCAAATTGCTGAATTGTGTGAACCATTTTTGTTCTTCAGTGTTGTTAAGCATGTTTTTGTTGTTGTTGTTTTTAACAGAACCAACCCTTATCTCTTTCTAAAGTCAATACAGGTTACACTTGCCACTTTTCCTTAAGTTTTTAGAGCTTTCTTCCTAGATTCTTTCATAGGAGGAGAAAAATTTAACCTTAGACAACCATGCTAATTATTCCTCAGGCCATTTTTTTAATCAAGGCATTTGAAAATTGATTTCTTTACAGTGGTTTCTCAGATACAAAAATGGAGGATAGATTTCATCATTTTAAGAATCATCCTTGGGCAGAGCCAAGATGGCAGAAAGGCAGCAGGAACATTTTTAAGCTTTTCCATGAATTCTGTCACTAAACTTTAAAAAGTGAATCTGAATGGATCTTAGAGTGACAGAATCCACTGGGAGATGGAGCATGGCTGATTCCCTTCCCAGGAAAGTGCCCATGTAGGTCTGGTCAGGGGGAGGGTGGAGCACATGGGGGCTGCACCAGCATGGACCAGAGAGTAGACTACAGCAGAATGAGAATGAGCCCCAGCCAGAGGACTCACCCACAACAAGGGCGATTCACAGGCCTGTCATCACAGGACTGTGGATCAGTTGCAGCTGGGTAAGAGAAAGCACAGGGCCTCTAGCAGCCATAGCAGATTCTCCTGGGGCTATCAGCACACAGCCTCTAAGTTTAAAAATCATCTACCTGAATTTCAGAAGATAAGACAGCAGAGTCAACTCTAGCTGCTCCAATTCCCTCTCCCTGACTCAGAAAACTCAGAAATAAATGTCCCACCCAGAGTAAAATCCTGAAATAGTGGAAATAGCCTCAAGGTTAGGAGTCACTGAGAAAGGGTGTAAATGAGGCAGTAAGGACTTTGAAGTGAAGGGTGGGAGGGGTCCCAACAAGTCCCACATCAGCTGACCAGCAAGAGCACCCAAAACCCAGGGTGGTGGAGCCAGCAAGTGCTAACAACATAAGCCCAGGTGGGCCTTAGCACCACCAGGGGAATGTGCAGACACCAGCTCTGCTGCCTGCCAGCTTCTGAGACTGCTTGAGTTATTATAGCCCAAGGGTATAGAGTCAGGAATCTCAAGTGGCCAGACCGCCCTTTCCTAACCTAGGGAAAACACTGAGAGTCCTGGCCTTGGCCTCAGTCTAGACACTCAGAGACTATAGCACACAACGTCAACAACTAGGCCCTTAGCTTCCACCCAGAGATATTAGGAAATAGGAAATCACAATGGGAAAGAAGAGGCTGAGGAGGAAAAAGCAAGAAAATTGATCCTATCTTATTATAGCAAGCAAGAATAACCAAATACAGAAGACAACATGGACTCTATACTCGCACCTGAGACCACAGAAGGAAATATGAACTGATCTCAAGCCCAAAAAAACATCCTTGGAGGAGCTCAAGAAATATTTAAAAAGCCAAACTAGAGAGGTAGAAGATAAATTTAAATCTACAGTGACCAAACTGGAAAAAAAAATCACACTGAAGAAAACAAATCCTTAAAAAGTAAAACTTGTGAACTGGGACAGGAGATTCAAAATCCAACTGAAAAAAATACCTCCATAAAATAATTCACTAAAAATTAGAATCAGTCAGATTGAAGCTAAGGACTCTATAATGCATCAAGAGTCAGTCAAACAAAACGTGAAGGTTGAAAAATTGGAAGAAAGTGTAAAATATCTCACTGGAAAAACAACTGACCTGGAAAACACATCCAGGAAAGATAACCTAAGAATTATTGGTCTACTGGAAAGACATGATGAAAAAAGTAGCCTGCACAACATCCTTCAAGAGATCGTCAAAGAAAACTGTCCTCAAGTCCTAGAATCAGAAGGTAAAATTGTTATCGAAAGAATTCACTGGACTCCTCCTGAAAGAGATCCTAAATAGAAAACTCCAAGAAATATAATAGCCAAATCCCAGAATGACAAGGTCAAGGAGAAAATACTGCAAGCAGAGAAAAAGAAACAATTCAAATATCATGGCACTCCAGTCAGGATTACACAAGACCTAGCAGCTTCTATATTAAAAGATCAGAGGGATCTGAATGTGATATTTTGTACAACAAAAGAGCTAGGACTGCAACCAAGGATCAACTACTGAGAAAAACTGAGCATAATCTTTCAGCCAAAGAGATGATCATTTCATGAAATAAGAGACTTCCAGACTTTCCTGATGAAAAAGAGCTCAGTGGAAAATCTGATCTCCAATTACAAGACTCAAGAAAGACATAAAAAGGTAAATGAGGAAAACACATAGTCACTCACACAGACATACACACATGTGTGCACACACACACACATGCACACATGCACACAACTTGAAATTCAATAAAAGCAATCTGTTTACATCCCTATATGAGAAGCTTATACCAGTCAATTTTGAAATTTATGTGATTATCATGGCATTTAAAAGGGACATACATAGGTAGAGGACATGGGTATGAATGAACTAATCTGATGATTTAAAAAAAAGAACCTTATTAAGGGGTTCAAAGGGACTGTAATGGGAGAAAAGGAAAGGATGAGGCAGAAAAAGGTAAATTATGCCACAAAAAAAGACATAAAAACATAGTGCAGTAAAGGGAAAGCATGAAGGGAGACGAAAATCATATGAACTTTACTCTCATTGGTTCAGGCTCAAAGAGGGCCCAACATAATCAGTTAATTTAAGATTCTAATGTGAAAAGAAACAAAAACTCATTTTAATAGAGGGAAAGGAGGTAGGGAGAGGAGCACTGTATGAAATTTACTCTTTATTGGTGTGGGGTCAAAGTGGGAATAACATACTCAAATAAGTACAAAAATCCATTGTGCTTACAGGCAGTAGGAGGAGTAAGGGGGAGCTAAAAGAGGGGCAGTGGTTAGAAGGGAGGGAAATAGGGGTAAGAGGAAAGGGTAGGTAAAGTGGGGGGTGACAGGGAGGGAACTCTGAAGGAGGCAGTGATCAAAAGGAAAACTCTTAAGGAGGGGAAGGGAGAAGGAAGAAACAAAAACATAAACAGGGGAGGAAATAGGATGGAGGGAAAGCAACAGACTGTAATTGTAACTGCGAATGTTAATGTGATGAACTCTCCCATAAAATGGAGGTGGATAGAAAAATGGATTAAAAACTATTATCCTGCAATATGTTGTCTACAAGAAACACATTTGAAGTGAGGGGATATGCACAGGGTAAAGGTAAAAGGCTGGAGTAGAATATATTATGCTTCAGCTAAAGTAAAAAAAAAAAAGCAGGGAAATATATCTAAAAGAAGAAATGAGGAAGGAAACTATGCCTGCTAAAAGGAACCATCAAGAATGAAGCAATATCATTACTTAACATATATGCACCAAGCTGTATAGCACCCATATTTGTAGAGGAGAAGTTAAGGGAATTAGAGGAAGAAATAGATAGCAAAGCTAAACTAGTGGGCGACCTCAATCTCCACCTCTCTGAATTTGATAAATCTAACCTCAAAATAAACTAGAAAGAAGTTAAGGTGGCAAATAAAATTTTAGAGAGGCTAGATATGATAGATCACTGTAGAAAACTGAATGGGAATAAAAAAGAATATACCTTCTTTTCAGTGGTACATGACACATACAGAAAAATCAACCATGTGCTAGGGCATAAAAACCTCAAAATTCAGTGCAGAAAGACAGAAATATTAAATGAATCACTCTCAGATCATGATGCAATAAAAATCATATGCAATAAAAGGACATGGAAAGATAGACTAAAAACTAATTGGAAACTAAATAATTTAATCCTAAAGAATGAGTGGGTCAAACAAGAAATTATAGAAACAATCAGTAATTTCATTCAAGAAAATGACAATGAGACAACATACCAAAACTTGTGGGATACAGAAAAGGCAGTTCTTAGGGAAAGTTTTACATCTCTGAATGAATTCATGAATAAATTACAGAAAATGGAGGTCAATGAATTGGGCATGCAATTGAAAAAGCTAGAACAATAAAAAATTGAAAGTCACCAATTAAATACCAAATTTGAAATAATGAAAACCAAAGGAGAGATTAATAAAATTGAAATTAAGAAATCTATTGAATTACTAAATAAAACTCAGAGCTGGTTTTGTTTAAAAAAACAATAAAATTGATGGACCTATAGTCAATATAATAAAAAAGAAAGAAGAAAACCAAGTTACGAGTATCAAAAATGAAAAAGGTGAATCTACCTCCAATGGAGGGAAAATTAAAACAATAATTAGGAATTATTTCACCCAATTATATGCACATAAATTTGACAATCTTGGTGAAATGGATGAATGTTTACAAAAATATATGTTGCCCAGATTAACTGAAGGGGAAATAAATTACTTAAATAATCCCATCTCCCATTGAACAAGCCATCAATGAACTACCTAGGAAAAAATCTCCAGGGCCAGATGGATTTACTAGTGAATTCTATCAAACATTTAAAGAACAATTGATTCCAATACTCTACAAACTATTTGGGAAAATTAGTGGAGTCCTTCCAAATTCTTTTTATGACAAAAATATGGTACTGATACCGAAATCAGGAAGAGACAAAACAAAGAAAGAAAATTATAGACCAATCTCCCCATGAACATAGATGCAAAAATTTAAACAAAATAGCAAAAAGACTACAGCAATTTATCACAAGAATAATACACTTTGATCAGGTTGGATTTATTCCAGGAATGCAAGGATGATTCAATATTAGGAAAACCATCAGTATCATTTATCATATCAGGTATAAAATTAGCAGAAACCATAGGATTATATCAATAGACACAGAAAGGGCTTTTGACAAAGTACGACATCCATTCCTATTAAAAAAACACTGTAAAGTATAGGATTAAATGGAGTCTTCCTTAAAATAATAGGTAGCATCTGCTTAAAGCCATTAGCATGTATCATATGTAATGGGGATAAACTAGAAGCATTTCCAATAAGATCAGGGGTGAAACAAGGATATCCATTATCACCCCTCCTATTCATTTTGGTACAAGAAATGTTAGCAGGAGCAATTAGAGAAGAAAGAGAAAACAAAAGAATCAAATTAGCAAAGAAGAGACTAAGCTATCAGTCTTTGCAGATGATATGATGATATACTTAGAGAATCCTAGAGAATCAAATAAAAAACTTCCTGAGACAATAAATAAATTTGGCAAAGTTGCATGATATAGAATAAACCCACATAAATCCTCAGTGTTCCTATATGTTTCTGATGAAATCAAACTGCAAGAGATAGAGAAATCCCATTTAAAGCTACTGTAGATATTATTTGGGGATAATTTGGGGATCTACTTGTCAAAACTACCCAGGACCTATATGAACATAACTACAAAGCACTTTTCACACAAATAAAGTCAGATCTAACTAATTGGAAAAAACAGTGATCAAAAGGAAAACTCTTAAGGAGGGGAAGGGAGAAGGAAGAAACAAAAACATAAACAGGGGAGGAAATAGGATGGAGGGAAAGCCACAGATTGTAATTGTAACTGCGAATGTTAATGTGATGAACTCTCCCATAAAATGGAGGTGGATAGAAAAATGGATTAAAAACTATTATCCTGCAATATGTTGTCTACAAGAAACACATTTGAAGTGAGGGGATATGCACAGGAATTGGAAAACTAATTGGAAAATACATAAATTGCTTGTGGCTGAGTCAAGCTAATATAATAAAAATGACAATTTTACCTAAATTACATTACATATTTTGTGCCATACCAATCAATCCACTAAAACATTACTTTATAGGGCTAGAAAAAATAGTAATAAAATTCATTTGGTAGAACAAAAGGTCTAGAATATCAAGGGAGTTAATGAAAAGAAATGCTAGGGAAGGTGGCCTACCCATACCAGATTGCAGTCATCAGAACTACTTGGTACTGGCTGAGGAATAGAGTAGTGGATCAATGGAAAAATTGGGTATACGATACTCAGCAGTTGATCACTATAGTAATCTACTGTTTGATAAACCTAAAGACTCTAGCTTCTATGATAAGAACTTATTATTTGACAAAAATTGCTGGGAAAACTGGAATATAGTATGGAAGAAAATGAGCATAGACCATTATCTAACAGTGTATACCAAAATTAAGTCTAAATGGGTTCATGATCTAGGTATAAAGGCTGATACTGTAATCTGGGAGAGCAAGGAATAGTTTACCTGTCATGTTTATGAAGACTTTATGACCAAACAAGAATTAGAGAGCATTATAAAATGCAAAATGGATAATTTTGATTACATTAAATTGAAAAGTTTCTGTACAAACAAAGCCAATGTAACCAATAGTAAGAGGGAAATGGAAAATTGGGAAAGAATATTTACAACCAGTGTCTTTCATAAAAGCCTCATTTCTAAAATATTCAGAAAATTGAGTCAAATCTATAAGAATACAAGTCATTCCCCAAATTGATAAATGGCCAAAGGATATGAACAGGCAGTTTTCAGAGGAAGAAATTAAAGATATCTATAAGCATATGAAAAAAAGTATTCTAAATCACTATTGATTAGAGAAATGCAAATCAAAACAACTCTGAGGTACCACATCTTACTGATCAGATTGGCTAAGATGACAAAACAAGGAAATGACAAATGCTGGAGAGGATGTGGAAAAATTAGAACACTAATGCAGTGTTGGAGTTGTAAACTGATTCAACCATTCTGGAGAGCAATTTGGAACTATCCCCAAAGGGCTATAGATAATTTCATACTCTTTGACCCATCAATACCACTTCTAGGCTTGTATCCCAAAGAGATCACAGAAGTGGGAGGGAGACCCATATGTACAAAAATATTTACAGTAGCTCTTTTTGTGATGGGAAAGAATTGGAAATTAAGGGAATGCCCATCAATTGGGGAATGGCTAAACAAGTTGTGGTATGTGAATGTAATGGAATACTATTGTGCTATAAGAAATGAGGAGCAGATGGATATCATATTTCCCTGGAGAGGCTTATACAAACTGATACTGAATGAGAAGAGCAGAAGCAGGAGAAATTTGTTTACAGTTCAAACACATCCTATGTGTGACAACCAACTTTGATAGACTTAACTCTTCTCAGAAATGTAGGGTTATTGCGCAATTCTAAAAGGCTCATGATGGAGAGAGATATCTACATTCAGGGAAAGAACTAGAAAGAACAGAGTTTGAATGCAGATTGAAGCAAACAACCTGCTCTTGTTCTTTTTCTTGTTTGGTTTTATTTCCTCTTTTACATTGTTCATTCCATTCATTACAATCCTTTTTTATAACCTGACTACAGTCTAATGTGAAAATAATTGCAGATCCTATACTTGATTGTATGCTGCCATGGGGTTGGGAGGAAGAGAAGAAGGGGGAGAAAATTTGAAACTCAAGGGATTGTGGAACTGAATCTTGTAAACAAATTAATAAAGCCAAAAAAAAATTAGAAAAAAAAGGATCATCTTTCCTTCTCATTCTTCATGGTTCCTGAAACTAAGTTGTCTCTCCACTACCCTGTGGTCCCAAACATGGTTGGAACAATTCCTTGGCTTCAGCTTTCAAGAGGATTGAGCACAATCTTGAATACCAGGCCTTAAAAGGCCCAAGTTTAGCTCATTTTAAAACTAAGGACAACATAATAACATGTCATTCCCTCTGATGTTTCAGAGAGTGTCTGTTGGACAAGTTAGGATTCAACAAATTGAAGAGAAGGAAAAAAAAAATATACCACCAGGTACTTGAAATCATTGCTTTTGGGAATGTAAACCAATCAAACAAATATTTATTTAGTACCAATTATGTACCAAAAGGCAGCTAGATAACACAATAGATAGAGAGTATTGACCCTGGAGTTGAGAATACTCTTCTTCCTGGGTTCATATCTGGCCTCAGACACTTACTAGATGTGTGACCCTGGACAAGTCACTGAAGCCTATTTGCCTCAGTTCCTTATCTGTAAAATGATCTGGAAAAGGAAATGGCAAACCACTCCAGTATTTTGGGGGTCATGAAGAGTTGGATACAAATGAAAATTAAAACATCAAATAACTGTGCTTGACTTGGGATATAAATATAAAGAAAGAAACATTTTTACTATATTGCTTTTATGAATCTAAGGTCTCATTTACAAGGTTCCTGACAGTTCTCCTCGGCTCCCAGACTCCCTACTTGATATACATTTTCCACTTCCAGCCTGCTACAACTCTGTCTTCCAGGGCCTTCACAAGGCCCAGCAACAGCTTAAAAATTGTCTGTAGAGAGTCTTTCCTGGTCTTGTACATTGGTTAGAGATTTTTCCTTTAAGAAAATCTTCTGTCCACTCAGTATGTTTTAGATGTGTACTTAATTGTGTGTCATCTCCTTAACTAATATATAAGCTTGCTTGATAGCAATTTGATTTTGCCTTTCTTTGTATACCCAGTACTTAACACAGGACCTGACACAAAGTAAGAACTCAATAACGTTTGTTGATTGACCAATAGCCATCCACCCAGAATATTTAAATCCTTCCTCTGTTATTAAATAGGTTTATCTGTGTATGTGTGTATGTATGTGTGTGTTTGTAGTTCTTGGATAAAAGTGCAATCTTTGGACTACCCACCTTTTTTCTGTTTTTGTGCTACATAAATGACCCATATTCTTCTGTAGACTTTTGAATTACTTCTTCTAGTGGTTTAAGCAAAACTTCTCCAGAACAGTAAAGATCTTAGAGGTATTACAAAGAGGCTGATGTTTTGATTCTGGACTGGTATCAGAATCCAAGATGAAAACAAAAATGAAAAACTGAATGGATCAATCTCAGGGAAAAGTCCCTGATTTTTGGGGGGTCAAATTTCTGTGGGAGAACTCTTCCAAGAAAAAAGATAATAATAATAAACAGTAACAGTAATGATAATAATAAAATAACATGCTACCCTGCTGCATTTTGTGTTTCTATAGCAAGTATTTTTATTGGAGCTTGAGTCATTTGGAAATATAACTCTTTCAATATGATAATGTTCTATGATTTTCAACCACATTTGAATCACTAGAATAATTTTGTTAAAATTGGTTTTTTATTGAAGTGAACATCTAAGGATCTCAAAAAAGACTACCTAATTTCCCAAACACGTCCCAGATCTTTGCTTTTCCGTTCTGGGTCCAGCTCATTGTCTAATTATATCCAAAATATATACTGATAGAATAACTCAGTAAATTTCCATCTAATTGCAGCCTTCAATCTATGAATTATTTATTAATTATTTCCTTTGTCTTCAATGGCACACTAAAGACTAATTTCTTTTACAAAGTCATGGATTTCATTGAGAGTCACTGTAGTGTTTCAAGACTTGAAGTAACCAACGTGGTGTTATCAACAAATATAAATAATAGCCATTTCAACTTGAAAAATAGTTTTGAGGAAGAAACACTACATTTTGCTTTGAAAATCAACTTATTGTTTTTGTATGGATTTTAGAATATTTTAGAGATCTCTTTTTTGAAGCTAATTTTTATGACTAGACTGAAGAAAACATAAAATGAGTCACTTCATGGTATATTCTAAAGATTGCCCAAAGTGCACTATTATCTACTAGAAACTTATAAAAACATGGGCCAGAAATTCACTCAAAAATATTAGAATTTTTACATACCTTAAAAATATTGTGCAATGAGCCAGTATTTTTCCATTCAATAGCTATAAGATCAAATAAATATTACATTTGCATGCAACTTTTCACACAGACACACACAAACAGACACACATACACACACACACATATATTATATATATATATATATATATACATATATATTTGCTCAGAATGAGATTCATCTATAATTCTTTAAATGAATTAAAATTTTGCCAAAACACCCAGTGCAGCCAAGATTAGAAGGGAAGCAGAAAGCTGGAAAACAATTTTTACTGTCTCTTATAAAAACGTGATTCCTAAAATATTTAGTGAATTGAGTCAAATTTATAAGAATGCAAGTCATTCCCCAATTGATAAATGGTCAAAGGATATGAACAGGCAGTTTTCAGAGGAAGAAATTAACTCTATGTATAGTCACATGAAAAAAAAATTCTAAATTACTATTGATTAGAGACACACAAATCAAAATGACTCTGAGGTACCACATCACACCTGTCAGATTGGTTAACATGACAAAACAGGAAAATGATGAATGTTGGAGAAGATGTGGGAAAATTGGAATACTAACGCGTCATTGATGGAGCCATGTACTGATCCAATCATTCTGGAGAGCAATTTGGAACTCTACCCAAAGGGGTATAAAATTGTGCATATCCTTTGACCCAGCAATAACACTTCTATGCCTGTATCCCAAAGAGATCACAAAAACAGGAGAAGGATACACAAGTACACCAATATTTATAGCAGCACTTTCTATTCACTTCACTTTGCATCAGTTCATATAAGTGTTTCAAGGATTTTCTGAAGTCTGCTCATCATTTCTTGTAGTACAATAGTATTCCATTACATTCATATATTAACCTTTCATATATTCAACCTTTCCCCAATTAATGGGCATCCCCTCAATTTCTAATATTTTGTCATCACAAAAATAGCTGATATAAATATTTTTTGTACAAAAAGGTCCCATTTTTCCCTTTTATTCTGTTTAGCTCTGTTTGGGACATAAATGTAGTAGTGTTATTGCTGGGTCAAAGGGTATGTTTGGTTTCATATCCCTTTCGGCATAATTCTAAATTGTTCTTCAGAATGGATTAGTTTTCAACTCCACCAACAGTGCATTAGTTTCCCAATTTTCACACAGATCATTTAACATGTGTCATTTTCCTTTTCTTTTGTATCAGTCAATCTGATGGGTGTGAGATGGTACCTCAGAGTTGTTTTAATTTGAATTTCTCTAATAAATAGTGGTTTAGAACATTTTTTCTTATACCTCAAGACAGCTTTAATTTCTTCTTACACAAACTCCCTGTTCATATCCATTAACCATTTATCAGTGAAGAATGACTCATTTTCTTATATATTTGAGAAACAAGGATTTTATTAGAGAGGTGACATAACCTACCCCCCCCCCATTTTTCTACTTTCAGCATTGGTTTTGTTTGTTTAAAACTTTTTAATTTAATGCAATCATAATTTTATATATTTTATATCTTATAATACTCTTTTTTTTTGTTTGGTCATAAATTCTTCCTGTAGCCTGATATAAATAGATCCGACAGGTAAACTTTTCTGCTTCTCTAATTTGAACATATCACCCATTACGTCTAAATCACATACCCATTTTGTACTTATCTAATTATTATGGTATAAGATGTTGGTTTGTACCTAGTTTCTTCCAAAATGCTTTCCAATTTTCCCAGCAATTTTTGTCAAATAGTAAATGTGTCCCCAAAACTTGGATCTTTGCATTTATCAAACACTAGATTACTATGGTCATTTACTATTACGTATTGTATCTAATCTATTCCACTGATCCACCTCTCTTAGCCATACCAGATTGTTTTGATAATTAATGCTGTGGGACATAGTTTGAGATCTGGTCCTGCTAGGCCACCTTCCTTCATATATATATATATATATATATATATATATATATATATTCCTTTGATATTCTTGATCTTTTGTTCTTTCAGATGAATTTTGTTATTTTTCTCGCTTGGTAAAACATTTTTGATCATTTGGTATGGTACTGTAGCAAATTAATTAGGTAAAATTTTCATTTTTAGTACACTGGCTTCACCTACCCTTGAGCAATTAATGTTTCTCCAATTGTTTATGGTGCTCTAGGATTTTAACTGAATTTTCTTCCTGCTAAGATCTTGGGGTTTTTCCTTTTTCACCTCTTATAGCTTATTTTCTAACCTTTATCCTATTTGATAATGAGTTTACACCATAGCTGCACCTAAGAACTGTTTTACCCACTTCCCATGTTGGGAAATTTACTTTTCATCAGTCCTAGGCCTGCCATAAATAGTAGAGAATTACAGAGGGTAGGGAAACAGGATTGGCTAGAGCTTGATTCAATACCACTTCCATTTTTTCAGGCTTAGCGTAGCCTTGCTGAAAAGCCAGTTCCCACCATTCTTTTAGTTCTCTGGCTTGGCTGATTCATTGTTCACCAATTTTTACAGGTTTGGGAGAAGGCTGGATGGGTAATCCATTCAGAAACTCTGTGAATTTTGGGTTCCCTGGTCTAGGTGACATTGCCAGCATAACTGATACTTCCTCTCATGGTTAAGCAGTGTTGAGTAACTCCAGTGTTTTGCACAGTACCTGGCACAAACTAATCACTTAATAAATATTTATTGAATATATGAATTAAATGAATTCTTGTTGCAACAGGGTGCTGGGGCAGAGCAGGAATAGGAGTACGATGACAGAGAATATAAAAGGAAAGACACTCCTGAGTAGATCTCAAAAGAGAAGCCTGTAGGGGGATTGCATGGCCTGTGGGCATATTGAGGCTGGTGGGTTGGGGGTAATGAGTGGCCACTTTAAAGATTAGCCTTCTCCACTCTTAATCCTTATGGCTGGTTGTCCTTCTTGCTCTCTTATCCTTGGATGCAGCTGTAATTATTCTACCCTGGCACATAACTGTACTGTGAAATCTATTTTGTGAATTAGTAGGGACTAGAGAAAATGTCTGATCATTCATTTTGTTGCTCATGTGACCTAGAAGTAATTCCTTAAAATTAGAATCATCCCTTTGATCAGGCAATGGTTGGATAACATGCATTAACCATAGATAAACGCATCTCAAGTAGATTGTAAACTCCTCAAGGACAAGAACTATGTAATATTTCCTTTTTATTCCTAAGAATATTGGACATAATGCTGGACACATAAGAGGTGTCTAATAAATACTGGTTTATTAATTGATTTGCCACAAATCAATTATAGAACTTCTTGTCTAGGCCATAAATTAATTGAGAAGTCACTAGAAGTCAGTATCTCAATAATGGCTTTCATGGGTTTAGAGCAACGGTCTGACACTAAGTGCTGATAAAGCATTCAGTTTGGTAGGCACAATTAGAACATTAGCATTGCTCAGATCTGTTCAGTCATATAAGAAGACATTTAAAAAATTACTGGGAATACACAATTAACAGAGATAAGAAGTTGAGACCACTAGTTGAAACCAGCTTTTCCTGTTTAAGCACCATGATTCTAGTCTCAGTATCTCCAAATCTTGGGGAAGGTCAGATAAATCAAAAGTGATTGTTTTTTTTGCTCCAAGATAATTCAGTATGTGACAGAATTAAGGATGATACACAGTCCTAAAGATTTGGAAATTTTCTTTGGAAAAAAAAGAAAAAGGAAAGAGAGCATTCTAAATGTTTTGATAAAGTTACACAGAAGACTATAGGCAATGACATTCATAAAAGATCATAGATCTAGAATTGGAAGATACCTCAAAGTCCTTCTAGTCCAGCCTAATCCACAGATGAAGAAAATTAGGCCTGGTGAGGTTCAGTGACTTGCCCAAGGTTACCCAAGTAGTAAAAATCAGAAACAAGATTAAGAGCTAGGAGCTTTCTTTTTGCCACTTACTTAGCTTTTAATATCTTCAAGCATTTTGGAAAACTTCAAAATGTTATAATTCTGAACCAGATACATCCCTATGACACTGTCAAACACAAATACAAACAGAAACCAGGTCCTAATGATGGTGGCGACAGAGGTTCCGTGGAGAGACTGGACCAATAATCTCCTTTCTACAAAAAAGGGGTCATTGAAGCCTTTCGTCAGGATCTTTTGATGAATGATTCTTGATTCACAGCAAAAGTACTTCTTGCAGTACAACAAAATCTGTTTCTTAGAAGCCAACAGTGATGTGCATAATACATACAATTGTTTTTTTAAATTGATTTGTTTATTTACTTTTAGTTTACAAGATTCAGTTCCACAATCCCTTGAGTTTCAGATTTTCTCCCCTCCCTCGCTCCCCCACCCCAGGGAGGCATGTAATCAAGCATAGGATCTGCAAATACTTTCACATTGGACTTTAGTCTGGTTGAACACAAGGGTTGTAACCAATGGAGTGAACAATGGAAAAAAGAAAGAGAACCAAATATGAAACAGAATGATAGCATGTAGATTGCTTCAGTCTCCGTTCAAACTCCAGTCTTTCTAGATCTTTCTCTTAATGTACATATCTCCTTCCATCCTGAGACTTGTAGAGTTGTCTTATAACTGTTCATTGCTCAGAAGAGTCCAGTTTATCAAAATTGGTCATCACACATACGTGATTGTGTACCAATTTTTCCCGGTTCTGCTCTTCTCACTTAGCATCAGTTTGTATAAGCCTTTCCAGGTGAATATGAAGACTGTTTCTTCCCCATTTCTTATAGCCCAATAATATTCCATTACATTCATATACCACGACTTGTTTAGCCATTCTTCAATTGATGGGCATCCCCTTAATTTCCAATTCTTTCCCGCCACAAAAAGAGCTACTGTAAATATTTTTGTACATATGGGTCTCCCTCCCACTTCTGTGATCTCTTTGGGATACAAGCCTAGAAGTGGTATTGATGGGTCAAAGAGTATGAAATTATCTATAGCCCTTTGGAGATAGTTCCAGATTGCTCTCCAGAATGGTTGAATCATTTTACAACTCCAACACTGCATTAGTGCTCCAATTTTTCCGCATCCTCTCCAGCACTTGTCATTTCCTTGTTTTGTCATCTTAGCCAGTCTGACTGGTGAGATGTGATACCTCAAAGTTGTTTTGATTTGCATTTCTTGAATCAATAGGGATTTAGAGCATTTTTTCATATGCTTATAGGTACTTTTAATTTCTACCTCTGAAAATTGCCTGTTTTTATCCTTTGCCCATTTATCAATTGGGGAATGACTTGTATTCTTATAGATTTGACTTAATTCTTTTTTAGTCATAAAGTCTTCCCTACTCCATAAATCTGACAGGTAAACTAGTCCTTGCTTCCCCAGATTACTTACAGTATCAGCCTTTATACCTAGATCATTCACCCATTTAGACTTGACTTTGACGCATGGCATTAGATGATGGTCTATGCCCAGTTTCTGCCATACAATATTCCAATTTTCCTAGCAGTTTTTGTCAAATAGTGAGTTCTTATCCCCAAAACTGGGGTCTTTGGGCTTATCAAACAATATATTACTATAAGCATTGACTACTGAGTGTTTTGTACCCAATCTATTCCATTGATCCACTACTCTATTCCTTAGCCAGTATTAAGCAGTTTTGATGACTGCTGCTTTATAATAGAGTTTAATATCTGGTATAGCTAGTCCACCTTCCCTAGCCTTTATTTTCATCAATTGCCTTGATGTTCTGGACCTTTTGTTCTTCCAAATGAATTTTGTCACTATTTTTTCTAGTTCTATATAGTAATTTTTTGGTAGATTGATTGGTATGCCACTAAATATGTAATTTAATTTAGGTAAAATTGTCATTTTTATTATATTAGCTTGACCCAGCCATGAAAAATTGATGTTTTTTCAATTAGTTCAATCTGATTTTATTTGTGTGAAAACTGTTTTGTAGTTGTGTTCATAAAGGTACTGGGTTTGTTTTGGCAGGTAGATTCCCAAATATTTTATAATGTCTACAGTAACTTTAAATGGGGTTGTTTTTACTATCTTTTGCTGTTGGACTTCGTTGGAAATATATAGGAATGCTGAGGATTTATGTGGGTTTATTTTATATCATATAACTTTGCCAAATTTGTTTATTGTCTCAAGAAGTTTTTTACTTGATTCTCTAGCATTCTCCAAGTATATCATCATATCATCTGCAAAGAGTGATAGCTTAGTCTCTTCTTTACCTAATTTGATTCCTTTGATTTCTTTTCCTTTTCTAATTGCTACTGCTAATATTTCTAGTACCAGGTTGAATAACAGGGGTGATAATGGACATCCCTGTTTCACCCCCATCTTATTAAAAATACTTCTAGATTATCCCCATTACATATAATACTTGCTGATGGCTTTAAACAGATGCTACCTATTATTCTAAGTAAAACTCCATTTATTCCTATACTTTCCAGTGTTTTAAATAGGAATGGATATTGTATTTTGTAAAAAGCTTTTTCTGCATCTATTGAGATAATCATATGGTTTCTGCTAGTTTTATTGTTGATGTGATCAATGATACTGATGGTTTTCCTAATACTAAACTATCATTGCATTCCTGGAATAAATCCAACCAGATCAAAGTGTATTATTCTTGTTATAAGTTGCTGTAGTCTTTTTGCTAAGATTTTATTTACAATTTTTGCATTTATATTCATGAGGGAGATTGGTCTATAATTTTCTTTTTCCATTTTGTCTCTCCCTGATTTAGACATCAGTAGCATATTTGTGTCATAAAAAGAATTTGGTAGGACTCCTTCCTCACCAATTTTCCCAAATAGTTTGTAGAGTATTGTGATAAATTGATCTTTAAGTGTTTGATAGAATTTACTAGTAAACCCATCTGGCCCTGGGGATTTTTTCCTAGCGAGTTCTCTGATAGTTTGTTCAGTTTCTTTTCCAAGATGGGGTTATTTAAGTAATTTACTTCCTCTTCAACTTATATTTTTGTAAATATTTTTCTATTTCACTAAGATTGTCAAATTTATGTGCATACAATTGGGTGAAATAATTCCTAATTACTGTTTTAATTCTCTTTTCATTGGAGGTACATTCACCCTTTTTCATTTTTGATACTCGAAACTTGGTTTTCGTCTTTCTTTTTTTATCATATCGATTGATACATGCAATTGTTAAAATTGAATGTAATAAATTTTTTGTTTCTGTACTACCTTTTTTTTTAGAAAGCAAATAAGTTAGTGAAATTTTGTTGAATTAATTCCCATATTGAACTCTGCATTCCAGTGCTTTGTATATAGTCAATGCATAGTAACCCTGGTATTAAACGTTTCTTAAAGTGTAATGTTTTTGTAAAGAGAAATATATGACTGCCCTCTCCATGTATGCTTTCCACTTGGATACATTCTATGCTGTATTAGGAGTTTTTGTGTTTTTAGTGGTATTGAATGAATTAAAGAAAACAAAACACAAATCCTTAAACAAATACCCCAAAGTCTCAAGAATATAAATACCAGGTTTGTTCACAGTCTCAAACTTGAGGGCTTCCCTGGATAAATGCTCTTTTTTTTTTCTTTTTCTTTTTTTTTGAAAAGTATTCTCAGCCTCGTAAGAGCCGTTACTTTCCCTGGCTCTTGTCTTAACTGTCCAGCTGAGAAATCCTCTCCCCTAGGTGTTTTTGCTACTTTTTTTTTTTTTAGTTTGGCCTCTGGTATCTTCTCTGTTAGTAGCAAGCCCCTCCTCTGGCTATTTTTTTTTCAGTTCCCAGGTAGAGATGCTTCAAGACAGTAACCATTATCCTAAGTCAATGAAAAGAAGAGCAAGAAACAGAGTTCAGCTTTGAGTACATGGAAGTTTCTTGTTTAGGCTGGGCACCCAGTTCAGTACATATTGACTAGATGCACATAAGCCTTCTCCTAAGAAACATCAGGTACTTATTAGGGTTTAGTGCAAGCCTGCACAACATACGGCCTACAGGCTGCTTATGGCCTGCCAAAGTGACCCACAGAAGGTATGTTATGTTGGTCTGTTTTACATCCTCTACCTTTTTCAGGGGCTGCCTGAAATCCTGTCACGGGCCTAATGTTGGGGAGGCCTGGTTTAAGTTCATATATTCACAGGATTTGGAGTTGAAAGGGCCCTTGAACTAGGGATCACCTAGTTCAACCTCTTCATTTTATACATGAGGAAACTGAGGACTACAGAGATCAAGTAATTTTCCCATGCACACAGAAAGGGTAAATCTCAGAGCTGAGATTTGGACTCAGGTCTTCAAACTCCAAAAACATTTTTCTTTCCACTAAACTAAATAGCCTCTGAGTGGTTAGTAAAGCAGTTGCTAGCAACATTTTTGAGGTAAAATCTTCAGTTAAGCTCTTTGCTTTTCTAGTCATGTAGTTAAAACCGGAAATTTCACCATTTTTTTTCTTTTAAAAGAATAGCCCTCAAGTAAAGTCCAGAATTCCTTTTCTCTGAAGAAGAAGGGGAGCAGGGTTGATGGTTATGTATGAGTTGTCCTTTACAACATAAAACATTTGCTCAATTTTTTGCAGAAACTTGCTAGGATTTAACTTCTTACTCTGTCTTTAAAGGATTTGGAGAAGCCTCTAAAGTGAAAGATTTATTTATTTTTAAAATTCCATTATATGTAAAAAGATAAAACTAAACTGAAATTATTTCTGCTTATCATTTCTACTGATTGTGATCCCCCATGATCATCACATATAGTATTTACTTTAAACCACAAATTTGAAAGTCAGTCAGTACCAAGAGGGGGAGGCATGCTAGGGGTGGGCCGGTGTGAGAGAACAACATTTGGATCTGGTGTTATTTTAATATTCATGAATTTAATTTAGTTTAATTACTTACAAATTACCTGTGAACAGTTTTTAAAAGGGCAATCAAACTGCATTATATTTTACTGTAGCCATGCGACATGATACTGTACCATTCACAGTTATCACATGGTACAGGTAGGCATGTGTGAGTATACGGAACAGGTACTAACTAGGAAATGAGAGAACAATTAGTCCATGTTCACTATTAGCCATTAGTAATTCACTAAGTCAGTACTAGCTCCGTTCTGAGTTCCCTGAGTTGTTCTTTGTGGTTACTCATGCTTATTATTATTATTGCCTTACCCTTCCTTTGGATGGGATCTACTATTGCTTCCATTGCGTGTCTCTGAACGTACTGATTAGAAACCTCCCCCTACTTCACCATACTCAGCTTCCTTACCCATTAGAAGACAAATTACTCTGGGGACTCCCTACTAGGCCCAGGGTAAATGGAACAAACTTCCCAAGAATTCAATTCTGTCTGGTCCATTCCTTGTAGAATATCATTAATCGGTAATTATCTCCCAACATCAGTATGTGGGAATAGGACTGATTGTAATGTTCACAGTTTAACAAAAATAACTCTCATTTCAAACTTAGCCCTTTTAGAACCTATTTATTTTTGGGAGAACTCTGGGGGTGGTTCTAGTTTCTTATTTTTATGCTAGAAACACAGCCATTATTTAAAGGAAAGCATAGAGAGAAGACCTGCTGCAGTAGGCACTTAGGCCACTGCCTAAGTCAGGTCCCTGCAGTCTATTCCCTGATGCTTTGTCCAGTTTTAAATCATTTCTGTGATAAGGTTTCTCACACTTCTATTAGGAAGCTATTTATTAGGCTAATAGTCCTTAATTGCTAGGATAGGTCTACTGATATTCGACTTATCTTGTACAAAGAAATGATAGCACAACTTGGTATTTAAACTAGTGACAGATATTTCTAATGGGTATATATAACATTCCAGTGATCTTCTCTGACAGCTTTCTCCTAGGAAACCAACATCATAATTTCTATGTTGTTCTTGATAAGCTTGACTATTAATTTGTTACACATGATAAATACTTTCTCACTTACATGTCTTTGCTTCTTCTATTCCTTATATCGGGTCCCCTGACCCCCCCCCTCCACACACACACCCCAGCTCTGCTTTTTGAAATTCTATACATCCTTTCAATATTAAGCTCAAGTATCATCTCTTCCAACTCCTACTCTGACCCCAAAACTTCCTGTTAGGGAAAAAAAGAACTTTTCATAATCCTTTTTCTTTTCTATTTGGTAATCTATTCCACATTATGGCTAGAGAGTTATATTTTTTGTATTTTCTTATGCTGCTTTATCCTGAAATAGAACATAAGTATATATAAGGGAAGTAGCTATATTTGAATGAGCTTTTATCTTATTCCTATTATTCTCATAACAGTATTATGCATATACAAGCTACGTAATAAATGGTTTGTGAATTAAGGAATAAATGATTAAATGAAATCTGATTCATTCAAGTCTTTCTATGTCATGGATGTTCAGAGAGGCTTAGCACCATTGCGGTGAAGACTTGCCAAGCCCTTTTCAAGGCTTTTGATACACCTGTCATGTCCACCTCTCAGAACTTTCACTTGTGGTTCCAAGAAGCTATAGAATGTATAGCAGCCATGTTCTAGTGGGCAGACAGGCTAAACCACGTAGAGAGAAACCAAGAGGCCTCAAACTTAACAGTGAGTTAGATGAATGTCTACCCCAAATATATGAAGGTTTCCTCCAGCAGAAGCAGCAGATGAGAACAATTTGTTTTGAATGGGAAGAACCCACTGAAAGAAATCCGAAAATGAAAACTACAAGGAGTATTATAACCAAATTACAGACCTCCCAGGCAAAGGTGAAAATTTTGCAAACATTCAGAATCCAGTCCAATGAGAATAAACTCCAAATGATACTCATCCCCTCACTTTTTTCTGTCTACTGTAATAGGTATTCTGTGCCTCTTCACATGATATAATTTACCCTATTCTGCCTCCCCTTTTCCTCTTCTCCAACTGCAATCTCTTTTGTTCACCCCTTGATTAACATTTTTAATATTATCACATGAAAGTCAATTCATACCCATACCTTCTCTCTATGTGTGCCCTTTCTAACTACCCTAATATACATCTAATTCTCAAGAGTTACAAGTATCTTCTTCCCAAGTAGGGTTGTAAACAGTTTAACCTAATTGAATAATGTTTATTTGTTTTCTTTCATGTTCATCTTTTTATGTTTCCCTTGAGTCTTGCATTAAAAGATTTAATTTTGTTTTTAAAATTTTTTTTGTTTATTTTTAGTTTACAACATTCATTTCCACAAGATTTTGAGTTACAAGTTTTCCCCTACTCACCACCCCAAAACAGTGATCCTACTGAATACACCCTCCCCTAATCTGTTGTCTCCTATATCCTTGCCCAACCCCTCTCTGACTTTCCATTAGGGCAAGATGGATCTCCATACCCCAGTGCCTGTATATCTTATTTCACAGTTACATGTAAAAATAATAATAATAATAATTTTTTAAACATTTCATTTTAAAACTTCAAATTCCAGATTCTTTCCCTTCTTACCTCATCACCCACCCTTACTGGGAAGATAATCAATTCAATATAAGTTGTATGCAAAATATTTCCATAGTGGATGTATTGTGAAAGACTGTCTATATTTCCCTCCATCCTATCCTGCCCCCCGCTTGTTCTATTTTCTACTTTGACCCTGTCCCTTTTCAAACATGTGTGCTTCTAACTACCTTCCCCCCCCCCCACAATCTCCCCTCCCATCTATCAACCTCACTCCTATCCCCTTCCCCCCTACTTTCCTGTAGGGTAAGATACCCAATTTAGTGTGTATGTTATTCTCTCCTTAAATCAGTTTCAATGAGAGTAAGGTTGATCCACTCCCTTTTGCCATTCTGCTCTTCTGCTCCATTGTATCAGTTTTCCCTTGCCTCCTTTATATGAGATAATTTACCCTGTTCTGTATCTCCCTATGTCTTCTCATTATATTCCTTTCTCACCTATTATTTTATTTTTAGATATCATTTCTTCCTATTCAGCTGATCCTGTGCCATCTGTCTATGTATACATGTACACATATATACACACATGCACATGTTTTATACACACATATATCCTCCTATATAAACATATATATGCATGTATATATATATATATTTATATGCATACATACATACATATGTATGTATATATACATTTCTATTCCCTTCAACTATCCTCATGCTGAGAAAAGTTTCATAAGTTACAACCATTGCTTTTCCATGTAGGAATGAAAACAGTTCAACTTTAATAAGTTCCTTATGATTTCATTTCCCTGTTTACCTTCTTATGCTTCTCTTGCTTCTTGTAACTGAACATCAAATTTTCTATTCAAATCTGGTTTTTTCATCAAGAATGCTTGAAAGTCCTCTATTTCATTGAATGACCATATTTTCCCCTGAAACATTATACTCAATTTTGCTGGGTAGGTGATTCTTGGTGTTAATCCTAGGTCCTTTGATCTCCAGAATATCATATTCCAAGACCTTTGATTCCTTAATGTAGAAGCTGCTAGATCTTTTGTTATCCTGATTGTGTTTCCACAATATTCAATTTGTTTCTTCTTGGCTGCTTATAATATGTTCTCCTTAACCTGAGAACTCTGGAATTTGGCTATAATATTCCTAGGAGTTTTCTTTTTGGGATCTTTTTCAAGAGGTGATTTGTGAATTCTTTCCATTTATCTTTTGCCCTCTGGTTCTAAAACATCAGGGCAATCTTCCTTGAGAATTTCTTGAAGGATGATTTTTTGGTTCTTTTTTTTTTTTATCATGGTTCTCAGGTAGTCCAATAATTTTTCAATTATCTCTTCTGGACCTATTTTCCAGGTTGGTGGTTTTTCCAATGAGGTAGTTCACATTGCCTTCTATTTTTTTTTTTCCATTTGTTTGGATCTGTTTTATAGCATCTTGATTTCTCATAAAGTCATTAGATTTTATTTGCTCCAATCCAATTCTGAAGAAATTATTTGCTTCAGTGAGCTTTTGAGATTCTTTTTCCATCTGGCAAAATTGACTTTTTAAGGCATTCTTCTCCTCATTGGCTTTTTGGGCCTCTTTTCCCATTTGAGTCAATCTATTTTTAAGGTGTTATTTTCTTCAGTCAGGTTGTTGATATTCTTTTCATGATTTTCTTGCATCATTTTCATTTCTCTTCCCATTTTTCCCACCACTTCTCTTACTTGATTTTCAAAATCCTTCTTGAGCTCCTCCATGGCCTGTAGCCAATTCATATTTTTCTTGGAAGCTTTTGATGCTAAAGTTCTGACTGCATTGTCTTCCTCCTGTTCCATGCTTTGATCCTTTTTGTCCCCTAAAAAGGAATGGAAGGTTTGATTGCTGTGCTTGCTTCGTTTCCTCTGCTTGTTCATGTAGCCATTTAATTGTACTTGACTTTTGAGCTCTTTGCCATGGTAGAACTTTGCTTCCATAGAGGTGAGCTTTGTCCCAAATTGCCTGGGTTTTTGTAGCTGCTGGAGCAATTAGTTGGGTGTCCTCTATGGAGCCCCCCAAATCTCTGGCCCACTGGCCACACACACCAGGATCTCCACCCAAGACAGAAATGCAGATCCAAGAAGGTTAAAACGAGATCAATTACCCTCTGAATAGTCTCTTGATCCCCCTATGATCTGCAGGCCAGGAGCTCTGGAAGCAGTCATGTGGTGGCTGCATGGCTCTGCATCTCCGCTGCTTCTTGTCCCGGGGGCACGGGCTATACCAGGCTCTTGTTTCAACCCTCCCTCCCAGTTCCAACAGAGTTCAACACTGACATTTTACTTTGTCTTTGGTGTTTATGGTTTGATAAGTCTGGAAACCACCACAGCTGCCGGTGATTCACTCTCCTTCAGTCTGCTCAGGCCACCACTGGTAGGGGCTGCCCTGAGGCTAAAACCATGGCTCATGTGGGGCTTGGCACATCTCCCAGTGTGCTGAATTGAACCCTTCCTGTAGGCCTGCTGGGCTGCCTTCAGAGGGAGATTTGTCTTTTTCCATCACTTTGTGGGTTCTGTCACTCAAAAATTTGTTTAGAGTTATATTTCATAGGTATTTGAGGTGGTTGTGGGGGGAGCTCACAGAATTTACTTGTTTCTATGCTGCTATGCCACCATCTTAGCTCTGCCCCCAGAAGATTTAACTTTCTATTCATTTCTGGTCTTCTAATCAGGAATGATCAAAAATCTCCTATTTCATTGAATGTCCATCTTCTCCCCTGAAGGATTATGCTCCATTTTGCCAGTAGTGGTTTCTTTTTTTTAATCCAAGCTTCTTTACCCTCTAGAATATTACATTTCACACCCTCCCATCCTTTAACGTAGGAGCTGCTAAATCCTGCCAACTGTGACTCCATGATCCTTAAATTGTTTCTTTCTGAATGCTTGCCATATTTTTTCCTTGACATGATAGCTCTGGAATTTGGCTACAATGTTCATTGGTGTTTTCACTTTGGTATCTCTTTCAGGGGGTAATTGGTGGATTTTTTCAATGAATATCAAGGTAATGTGTAGTGCAGAGTTCTGGACTCATCATCCACTTATCCTCTCCAAGCTAAATATTAACATCAAAAAAAAGTGGTGGCTCCAAGAAAAAGTGACTAGCAAAGTAATTAATGTCAACAGATTAGAGCTATTCTCTGAGAGGGAACAGTATGTTGATACTTTAGAAGCAAAGTTAAGCCAAACCACAGTTGGCAATAGTGGAGCAGAAAAGGAGCGGGCAGCTTTCAGAGATTTGGTGCATTTGCTCATCTGGTTCAGAACAGTCACAAACAAGACTGGTTTAATGAAAATGATGGGGAAAGTCAGAGGCTGTGAATGAAGAATGAGAACTTCACAGGGTTTATCAGCAGGATAGTTCATCCATCTCTAAAAGGTACCATTTAATTCTATCAAAAAAAAAAGTACAAGCAAAACTTAAAGAGACACAGGATTCTTGACTCAGTAAGAAGGCAGATAAATTCAGTTTCGTGCTTATAGTAACGATCCAAAACCCTTTTATGGTGCTCTGTAGGCTATTTATGGGCCAAAAACCTATGGTACATCTCAACTACTAAGTGCTGATGGAGCCACATAGATTAATGATGAGGACATGATTCTAGAGAAATGGACACTTCCATAGTGTTCTCAACAGACTGAATGCTGAAGCCATCGACTGTTTACCTCAAGTTGAAGTTAATCCCTCCCTAGATGAAATTACAGCTGAAAAAGTTTTGAATGCTGTTAAGTAACTTTTGTGTGCAAAAGCAATTGGTGTTTATTCTCTTCCAGCTGAGATTTACAAGCTAGGGGTCCATTGCTTATATGAATGGTGACTGAAATTTTATCTTCTGCTTCCAGGATATCAGGGCAGTTTTCCTTGACAATTTCTTGAATGATTCTGTCCAGTCTACTTTTTTTTTTATGCATGACTTTCAGGTAGTTCATTAATTCTTAAATTTTCTCTCCTGTATCTATTTTCTAGGTCAGTTATTTTTCCAGTAAGGTTATTTATATATTCTTCTATTTTTCATTTGTTTGATTTTGTTTGACTGATTCTTTATGTCTTAGAAAGTCATTAGCTTCCACTTACCCAGTTTTACTTTGTAAGGAATTGTTTTCTTCATTTAGCTTTGGAAACTCATTTCCCACTTGACCAATTATATTTTTTAAGGAGTTGATTTCTTCAGTGGATTTTTTTTTCATTCATTTGACCAATTATATTTTTCAAGGAATTGCTTTCTTTAATCAGTTTTTGTCCTCCTTTTCAGAGCTGGTGTCTCTCTATTTCATACCTCTCATTTTCCCCCAATTTTTCTTCTACCTCTCTTATCTAACTTTTCTTACTTTTTTTTATTTTACCCTATATATTTTTTATTTATTTTAAATTAATTTTTGTTTATTTTTAGTTTACATCATTCATTTTCATGAGATTGTGAATTATAAATTTTCTCTCCATATTTCCCCCACCTACCACCCCCAAACAGCGATCCCACTGTATATACCCTCCCCCAATCTGCTCTCTCCATCACCCCTCTGACTTTTTGGTAGGGCAAGATGGATCTCCCTACCCCAGTGCATGTGTATCTTATTTCCCAGTTGCATGTAAATAATAATAATTATACACACACACACACATATATACATGCGTATTGTTTAAAATTTTGATTTTAAAACTTTAAATTCTAGGTGTTTCTCTTCTTCCTCTGTCACCCACACCCACTGGGAAGACAAGCAATTCAATACAGGCTATATATGTGTAGTTAGGCAAAAAAATCTTCACAATGGACATAGTGTGAGAGACTGACTATATTTTCCTCTCCTCTCTTCCACTCCCCCACTTGTTGTATTCTCTACTTTGTCTCTGTCCCTTTACAGAAGTGTGTGCTTCTAACACCTGGTTACAAGCCATAGAGGAGCTTAAGAAAGGTTTTGAAAACCAAAGAAGAGAAGTGGAGGAAAAAATGGGAAGAGGAATGAGAATGATGCAAGAAAATCATGAAAAGAGAGTCAACAACCTGACTGAAGAAAATAAAACCTTAAAAAATAGACTAACTCAAATTGCAAAAGAGGCTCAAAAAGCCAATGAAGGAAAGAATGAGTTAAAAAGCTGAATTTGCCAGATGGAAAAAGAATCTCAAAAGCTCACTGAAGAGAATAATTCCTTCAGAATTAGATTGGAGCAAATGGAATCTAATGACTTTATGAGAAATCAAGACCCAAAACATTAAACAGACCCAAACAAATGAAAAAACAGAAGGCAATGTGAAATATCTCAGTGGAAAAGCCGCTGACATGGAAAATAGATCAAGGAGAGATAATTTAAAAATTATTGAGCTACCTGAAGGCAATGATCGAAAAAAGAACTGAGAAGTCATATTTCAAGAAATTCTCAAGCAAGATTGCCCTGATATTTTAGAATCAGAGGGCAAAATAGAAATTGAAAGAATTCACCAATTGCCTCTTCAAAAAGATCTCCAAAAGAAAACTCCCAGGAGTATTATAGCTAGATTCTGTAGTTCCCAGATCAAGGAGAAAATATTATAAGCAGCCAAGAAGAAACAATTTGAGTATTGTGGAAACACAATCAGGATAACACAGGATCTAGCAGCTTCTACATTGAGGGATCAAAGGGTTTGGTATACAATATTCTGGAGGTCAAAAGAGTTGAGATTAAAACCAAGAATCACCTACCCCAGCAAAACTGAGTATAATGTTTCAGGGGAAAATATGGTCATTGAATGAAATAGAGGATTTTCAAGCTTTCTTGATGAAAAATCCAGCATTGCATAGAAAATTTGACATTCAGATACAAGAAGCAAAAGAAGCATGAGAAGGTAAACAGGGAAAAGAAGTCATAAGGAACTTATTAAAGTTGAATTATTTACATTCCTAAATGGAAAAGTGATAATTGTAATTTATGAAATTTTTCTCAGTATGAGGATAGATGAAGGGAATATAAATGTATACACAAACACACACATATATATACATACACACACAAATACACACACAAATGCACACACACACACATATATACACACATATGTCTATGTAGGAGGGCATATGGGCATATGAATACATATGTGACTATGTGTATGTATGTGTACAGGTATACATAGACAGAGGTCATAGGATCAATTGAATTGGAAGGGATGGTACTTAAAGGTAAAATTGAGAGATGAGAGAGGAATATAATTAGAGGAAATGGGGAGAAACAGAATGGGGTAAACTATCTCATATAGAAGAGGCAAGAGAAAACTGTTACAATTGAGGGAAAGAACAGGAAGACAAAATGGAATGGGTCAACCTTATTCTCATTAAATTTGGCTTAGGGAGGGAATAACATACACATTAAATAGGGTATATTGCCATTTAGGAGAGTAGGGGGGAAGGGGATGAGAGAAGGGTTGATGGAGGGGAGGGCAGGTTGAGGGAAGGGTAGTTAGAAGCACACACTTTTGAAAAAGGATAGGGTCAAAGTAGAAAATAGAACAAGTGGGGGCTGGGATAGGATGGAGGGAAATACAGTCAATCTTTCACAGTATATCCTCTATGTAAATATTTTGCATAGCTACACACAATACAATCTATATTGAATTGCTTATCTTCCCAGTAAGCTTGGGTGATGATGGAGGAAGGGAAAGAATTTGAAATTCAAATTTAAAAAAAAATGTTTTAAAAATGCATTTATCATTATAATAATAATAATTTTTATTATTTACATGCAACTGGGAAATAAGATATGCAGTCACTGGGGTAATGAGATCCATCTTGCCCTTGCCCTACTGGAAAGTTGGAGTGGGAATGATGGCGGATATAAGAGAGAGCAGATTGGGGGAGGGGGTATACAATGGGATCACTGTTTTGGGGTGGTGGGTAGGGGAAAGACAGGGAGAAAATTTCTAGCTCAAAATCTTGTGGGAATGAATGATGTAAACTAAATATAAACATAAAATTTAATTACCAAAAAAACCACAAAACCCCAACAACAGCAACAACTTCATTTTTCTGATTTTTTTCCTTGTTCTATGTTTTCTTTTTGTTGGCTGTTGCCTTTTATTCTCAAAGGGGACCGAAATGTTTTCTTTTACAACATAATTTTTATGGAAATATGTTTTTCATGAGTACATCTTATCTTCTCCATGAGGCATACAGGTAGGAAGGGACAGATTTTGAATTCAAAATTTTATAAAATTGAATGTTCAAAATATTTTTTACATGTCATTGAGGAAAATAAGATACTAAATAATTTTAAAATAAATAAATATCATCATATTTCATTGGAGTGCCTGTAGGGTAACCATTTTCTCCACAAAGCCTTCTGAAATCATTTCAGAGAGCTTATCATTTGAAAGAAAAGTCTAAAGCATGGTATGTCCTCCAAGGGTCTCCCCCCCCCCCCCCGCAAGAAAAATAAGTAACAAATTCTTGAAAAATCTATCAACAGCCTTTCTGCACTGCTCCAAAGAGGGTTCCATACAGTGTTGTTTTTGGTTTCTGTTGTAATTTTAAAGGGAAACTTTCACAATGTCTGGAGGCCTAGATGTCTTACAGATGGAGGAGGATGTCCTCAAATTCCTTGCTACAAGAATCCATCTGGGTGGCACCAATTTGGACTTCCAGATGGAACAGTACATCTACAAAAGAAAGAGTGATGGCATCTACATCATTAATTTGAAGAGAATTTGGAAAAAAACTACTATTCTCAGCTCCTGCCATTGTCGCCATTGAAAACCCAGCCAATGTTAGTGTCATCTCATCCAGGAACACTGGCCAGTGAGCTGTTCTGAAATTTGCTACTGCCATTGGCACCACACCAATTGCTAGACGTTTCATACCGGGCACCTTCACTAACCAGATTCAGGCAGATTTTAGGGAGCCTCACCTCTTGGTGGTCACTGATCCTCAGGCAGATCACCAGCCTTTTACTGAAGCATTATATGTTAACCTCTCAACCATTGCATTGTGCAACACAGACTCCCCACTTCACTATATAGACACTGCCATTTCATGTAACAACAAGGGAGCTCACTCTGTGGGTCTGATGTGGTGGATGTTGGCCCGTGAAGTCCTATGGATGCGTGGTACCATCTCCTGGGAACACCCAATGGAGATTATGCCTGATCTTTACTTCTACAGGGATCTAGAGGAGATTGAAAAGGAAGAGCAGGCTGCAGCTGAGAAGGCAGTGACAAAGGAGGAATTTCAGGGTGAATGGACTGCACCTGCCCCAGAACTCACTGCTACTCAACCAGAGGTGGCTGATTGGTCTGAGGGAGTATAGGTCCCATCTGTGCCCTCAACAGTTCCCCACTGAAGACTGGAGTGCTCAGCTACTGAGGACTGGTCTTCTGCTCCTGCTGCTCAGGCCACTGAGTGAGTAGGAACTACCACAGAATGGTCTTAAAACCCAGATGCTCTAATAGTAGAAAAATGCTGATGGAAAATAAACATTGGTTTCTTAAAAATAACAATAAATAAAAACCTACTGACATAAAGATGCAAATATGTAAGTAATGTAGAGGATTTACTTGATCATCTCTGAGCTACCATTACAACTTCTGCTTCTCGTGGAACTTTCAATTTCTACTTCATGTTACCAGTTCTTTGTTTACTGGATTGCTTACCCTTTTCAAAACTAAGATCAATGAAAATAGAAACTGAATCTTGCTTTCAGCTTGATTAGTGGACTCCAAAATTTAAAAGAACTTCAGAGAGCATCTACTGTAACCTACAACTGAACAACAAATTCCTCTAACTAGTAGATCCTTCAATCATTGCTTGAAAATTCCAATGCAAGGAAAACCATTGTGTTCTGAGGTGATCTATGCCTCCATGTGAATAATTGAATTTTTTGGCTTTATCGTTAACCCCATCTGCCTCTCTATGAATTCCACCTTTTGTTCCTAATTCTGCCTTCTCTGGGTAAGTAAAATAAGTCTAATATCTTTTCCACAAATTAGCTCTTTAATAATTCTGATGGAATATTACCATGCTATAATAAATGATTAATAGGATGATCTTAGAAAATCTTTGGAGGACTTATATGATCTGGAGCAAAGTGAAATGAATAGAATCAGGAGAACATTGTACATAGCAAAAGCAATATTGTAAGATACAATTGTAGCTCTAATACCCTCTTTACATCTTTTCTCTTTGTTAAATACATTCAATTGCCTCAACTTTATCCTCCTATGACATGATTTCCATGTCATTGACTATACTGGCTAGGCTCTCCCGGATCCTTCCCAAGTTTTCACTGATCTGCCTAAAATGTACAAAAAGCAATAGGACAGAGAATATCTGACCATGGTAGAGTGTAATGATGCTGTCCCCTCCTTAGTTTGGGGTACTAAATTTCTCTCAAGATTGACTGAGAGTAGATTAACTCTTTTGTCAGCTCTCTGACACTGTTGATACATACTGTATTTTTAGTTTACGAAACTCCTGACATCCTTTGCAGGAAAACTATTTTCATGATTTCTCTGTCATCTTGTTCATGTAACACTTGTATTTTGAACCAAAATATGAGGATTTTTATTTATCTCTATTAAAATTCATCCTATTAAATTTGGTCTGATGTTTTAGTTGTCACTTTTGACTTCTGACTTTCGGTTTGGCATCCCTCATAGTGCCCCATGCATCATAGGGATCAATAAAAATGAATGGATTGATGGATGTATTGGCTACACTTCCAATAGATATAATCACTCTATAAAAAAATAGACTATAACTCTACTTTCCCAGTTTTTTTAAATGGGGAAAATATTCTAAGCTCTACATGAGAATTTGGGATATGAACAGTATATCTCTCCAGCTAGATTTCTAGGCTCTTAAATCATATTACCTTTCTGTTTCTTCCACTCCATGTTAGAAAAATAGATTCCGCATTTCAATACTACAAGCAAAAGAATGAGGGATAGGTTAAATCTGATGACTGGAAGAGTATAGAGTAAGTGAAAACACAATAAGGGCCCAGCTTCAACAAGCATCAAGAATTAGTAAAAGTTGTTTATGTTATACTTAAGATTCAAATTTGAGAGTAGTTTATTCTGTCAATCAAGGGATTTAAGGAATTTCAAATTAAAGGTGCATATGGACTATTTTAGGGGCATTTCAATTATAAATGGCCCAGGTATTACTTATTAACTACAGGAAGATAATGGTTACCATGTGCACTTCTGTTTTCATTGATAATATGGATAGACCCCTATCTTTTGTGTGCCCTCAACCTCTTCTTTTTTTCACTTTTCTTTTTTTACTTAATCCATTTCTTTGAGCTTACTCTGAACACAGACAGTTCTAGCCTCAAGACTTTAACTGAATTTTGAAAAGGTAGTGCAAAAATGGGAAATAAAGAACTTTGTCATTTAAAGTGAAAGACTAAAACGTGGTGGGCTCTCCAAATGATATATAAATGATTTGTTCATTTTTAACAGGGAAAATAAATACCACAAAGTAAATACACACCTGAAGATATCATTATCAATTATGCAAAAGGATATTTGAAGTTTCTCAAATACATCTCACCTTCATGTAATGAAGGCAAGGACAAAAGGCTGGTTAGTAGTAATACATTTCCCTATACTTGGGATCTAGCAATCATTCAATTAGTATTGGTAATTGCTAAATAATTGATTAATTACCTAGTTACAAAGTTAAGAACTGATTTTTATGGTGAAGATGGTATTGGAATATGGGGATCCTGACTAGGTTAGGTGGGGGCAATATTTAGATATTGTTTATAAAATGATGACTGAGAAGGATAGGATGGTGTACTTAGCTAGACATGGGGACTGGCTTCAGTTCTGTTAAAAAGTAGAAAAGTTAAGAAATTTAAAGCTTCAAAGATTAATTTAAGTCTCTGACTAGATAATTGTTATTAATAATTAAAGGAAAAAGGATAACAAAGATAAATATTTGAAATGAGTAGAAGAACACAACATATTCCCGAGTCATAATCAATTAATTATGCTAAAACAGATACTCTGGCTTCAAATCTTCCTTTGTATACTTACTATCTATGAACATTGAAAAAGTCCCAAACTTTAGCTTCCTCATCTGTGAAATGAAGGCTTGACAGAAAGCACAAATAACGTTTTTACAGCCACTGTCTCTGATAACAGTCTCATTTCTAAAATATATAGAGAATTGGGTCAAATTTATAAGAATACAAGTCATTCCTTAATTGATAAATGATCAACAGATATGAACAGGCAGTTTTCAGACAAAGAAATTAAAGCTATCTATAGTCATATGAGAAAATGCTCTAAAGCATTTAATATTAAAGCATTCAATAGAGAAATGCAAATCAAAATGACTCTGAGATACCATATCACACCTATGATACTGGCTAACATGACAAACCAGGAACATGATAAATGTTTGAGAAGATATGGGAAAATTGGAACTCTAACTCATTGTTGGTGGTGTTCTGAACTGATCCAACCCTTCTGGAGAATATTTTGGAATTTTTCTCAAAGGACAACCAAACTGTATATAGCCTTTAATCCAGCAATACAACTACTAGATCTGCATCCCAAAGAGACCATAAAAAGAGGAAAAGGACTCATATGTACAACAATATTTATATCAGCTTTTATGTGGTTGGAAAAATTGGAAATTGAGAGAAAGCCCATTAATTGGGTAATGATGGAATAAGTTGTGGTATATAAATATAATGGAATACTATTGTTCCATAAGAAATAATGAGCAGGCAGATTTCATAAAAACATGGAAAGACTTACATGAACTGATGCTGAGTGAAGTGAGCCAAACCAGGACAACATTATACGCAGTAACAGCCACAGTGTGTGATGATCAATTTTAATACTTAGCTCTTCTCAGCAATGCAATGATCTAAGGTAATTCTAAAAGACTCATGATAGAAAATGCTATCCACAGTGAGAGAGAGAATTTTGGAATCTGAATGTAGATCAAAACATACTATTTTTCTCTTTTTTTCCTTTCTCATACTTTTTCTCTTTTGTTCTGATTCTTCTTTCACATGTCTAATGTAGAAATGTGTTGTATATGTACAGCCTATATCAGATTGCATACTGTCTTGGGGAAGGGGCAAGAAGGGAGTGGGGGGAATCTAGAACTCAAAATTTTATAAAAATGAATGTTAAAAACTAAAAATAGATATATTAATTAATTAAAAACAAACAAAAAAATGTTTGTGTTTATTGATCTCTAAGGTCTCTTCTAGTCCTCAGTCCATGATCCAGTGTTTCTCAAGTATTAATTCAGATGTAGCCAACTCTTCACATCAAAGTTATGAGTGGTATTCCCTAGAACCTATAAACTTTACAAATGGACACCTCTTTTTCCAGTACTAGTACAGTTCCTAGAAACTAGGAGGTGCTTAATAAATGCTTACATATTTGATTAACTTGTTTTCTCTCTCCTTTATTTCTGCTCTTCTCTCTCACCATGTCCCATTTGCCTTTATTGTGACCTCCTCCCAAATTCTTTTGTTTTGCAGAGAATAAGAGTGAGCTGAAACCTGGGTTCAAGGTAAATTTAGGTGTGGATTTATTAAGCAAGCATGGGACTACCAGAGTGTTCACTCAAATTGGTAGTGATCTGTTGGGGGTACAGGCTTTGGTTATAAAGGCTAAAACCACAAAAACCACAATCAGGGAGGGGAGCTAGCAGAAGCCATGACATACAGAAGCAAAGAACCACCATTGGTTAGATCTATAGCTCAGGGCTAATATGTGAATATGGATCAAGGGTCCAAGGTTGCAATCTTCCGGTGACTTACGGGGTCCCTCCTAGAAGAAGGTGGTGGGCACAGGGTGGAGGGTTGTAGTTGGTGCTTTCCAGAACAGGGTGGAGGGTCATGGGATAAGGGGTACTAGAATTCCCCAGAACTGGCAGGGTTCATGTTCTGGGCAAAGGGTGTGAGGACACTGCTTGGTCAGTGGAACAGGACAGGATGGTGTCTACATTACACCGTAACCCAGAGTTGAACCTTGTACGCTTATGCTGATTCAGGGAGAATATATAGAATGCTGATTAGGGAAGGAGGGGGTGAGGGGACTACTCCTTGAGCAATGCCCAGCCATGCCTTTAAGCAGTTTCAAGCTATTACAGGGTATAGGATAGAGACAAAGACAGCAATATAAAAGAAGCTTAATGGTGGGCCAAAATTCAGGTGGTATGTAGTGACCTGGGATTTGGGTTTGGGTACACTTTCCCCTTCTGATTTGTGCGTAGTCAAGTGTTATGGTCCTTGTTAAAATAACTATTCCCTCTCCCAACACACATGCATGCACATACACATAATACATACATATTTATTAAAGACATGTATATGTATATGCAGCATTAATAAAACTACTAATTTGACTTAGGAAGTCATTGATTTAAAAGTATTTCTTCAGCTTTTAATTTTTTAAGCAGCTGATTGAAGCCAATCCCCGGACTACTGCTAGTGTCAAACATACTCAGTATTTGTCTATTGTGTATCATGTATAAGCTGTTCCTAAAGTCTTAGTGAAGTTTTAAACTATTAAAGCTTAAAATCTCTGAGTTTTGTCATATACCTTGTATTTTAAAACATCTTTATAAGCTTTTTGCCCCAGTAACATTCTTGCAAGGTAGAAGAAGCAAACACTTTAAAGATGATGAGATTAAGGCAGGGAGTTAAACTGACTCTTGCATTATTATATAGCCAGTTAATGGCAAATCAGGATGCACAATTCCTCATCTGACATCTAAGTGTTCTTCCCACTACATACATAACCTTGAGTCAGCTTCAAACAGCTTCTTTTCTAATTTTCTTTAGTCAATACTTAATTCCTATGTACACATTCATAAAAAAGGAGGACCATGGAGCCAGAAGGTTGGATAAACATTAGAAAACCTTTTAGTACTCTGCAGTTTATTTGGCTATAGGAATTACTATGTGAAATAAGTGATTCACTAAGCACAGAAAACTAGGGGACTTCTCACTCTCTTACATTCCCAGGAAGAGTTAAAAAAGACAAGAATGAAAGAAAGTGTGCTTATAACCACTCCTTAGTAATTGGCAGAGATGGGCATTGGGATCTGGAACTATCTTTGAGGAAGACCCTTCTAGGAGTCTTTTCTCCAGATAAGGGGCCTCTCTGCTTTCCATTAACTGCTCCAAGAGATAGATTAGTCTTCTGTCGATAATGAGGGGGCAGCTACAGAAAAAAGGTTGGATTTCTATTTCCTTCAGAGAATGAAGCCAACAGATGGATTATATCTTTTAAGAAATCCAGATGCAAGGAAGACAAGATTAACAGTTTCTGACACATAAACCCCTTAAGGTTAAGTTTCTAGAAGGCAAGAGTTTACAAATAATTTGTCAAAGCTATCAATCATTTCCCTCCCCTTCCTCCTCTTCCATAGTGTCTATGTATGTAGAACTAGACTGAGTACAAAAGAAAATCAGGCAAAAGAAAAAATCTTACTTGTAGCTGATAAGGTTTTCATCCAGAAAATAAATATCTTATTTAATATTCATTTTCCCAATTATATATAAAATAATTTTAACATTAAAAAAAATTTTTTTTTGTCAACTTCAGCTCTTTCAACCCCTCCTCCCAATTGAGAAGTCTAGTAATTTGAAACAGGTTATAGATGAGCAGGCTTGCAAAACACAGACAAAAAAATAACCCAAGAAAAGCAAAGACGGTAAAGAAAATTATCTTTGACCTGCATTCAGTCACCATCAGTTGTTTCTTTGGAGATGGACAGCACATATCATCATCTGTATTGCAGAATTGTCTTGAATCATTGTATTGCTGAGAATACCTAAGTCATTAATGGTAGATCATCATACAATATTGTTGTACTGTGTAAAATGCTTTCTTGGTTCTCTACATTTAGCTTTGCATCAGTTCATCTAAGTCTTTTTTCCATGCTCTTCTCAGAGTACCCTGTTCATCATTTTTTTTAAAGCGTAGTAGTATTCCAACACAGTTATATGCCGCAACTCATTCTGCCTTCCCCTCAATTTTCAATTCTTTGCCACCACTAAAAGAGATTCTCTAAATATTTTTGTAGACATAAATCATTTTCCTTTTTTTTTTCTCTTTGAGGTACAGATTTAGTAATACAATTGCTTGGCCAAAGGATATGCATGGTTTTATAGCCCTCTGGGTATAGTTTCAAACTACTCAACATGATGGTTGAATATAATTTCATCAATAGTCCATTAGTGTTTTAATTATCTCACATTCCCTCCAGCATTTGTCATTTTCATTTTCTGTCATACAAGCCAGTCTGACAGGTGTGAGGTAGGAGCTCAGAGTTGTTTTAATTTTCATTTATCTCATCAATAGTAATTTATAATATTTTTCATATTATTATAGATAACTTTTTTTACTTTGTCTGAAAAATGCTGCTTAATATCCTTTGACCATTTATAAATTGAGTAATGGCTCTTATTTCTAAAAATTTGACTCATTTTTCCAGATGCTTTGAGAAATGAAGACTTTATCAGAAAAACATGTAAATTGTTTTTCATATTATTATAGATAGCTTTAATTACTTCATCTGAAAATTGCCTTTTCATATCCCTTGACCATTTATAAAATGAGGAATGGCTCTTCTTTCCAAAAATTTGACTCAGTTTTCTAGGTGTTTTGAGAATTGAAGGCTTTATCGGAGAAACTCATTGTAAATTTTTTTCACAGTAATTATTACCAACTGTGTATTTCCCTCCATCCTATTTTCCCTGTTTATTATGTTTCCCTCTTTCTTTCCTTTTTCCCTGTCCGTAATCAAAAGTATTTTGTTTCTGCCTCTTACCTCCCCCAAACTCCTCTCTCTTCTATCAGCTCTTCCTTTCTCTTATTGACTTCCCTTCCTTCTTTCCGATATGGTAAGATGGATTTATAAACACAATCAATTTTGAATCATTCTGATGAGATTAAGGTTTATCTGCTCCCCTCTCCACATTTTCCCATCTATTATTATAAAATCTCTTTCAGGTCTCTTTGATGTCAGGCAATTTATTTCATTCTACCTCTTGCTCTCCCCTTCTCCCAGTGCATTCTTCTTTCTCATCCCTTAGTTTTATTTTTAGGTATTCATACCATCACATTTAACTTATACCTCTGCTTTTTGTCTATGTAAACACCTTCTAACTGCCCTGAAAATGAGGAAGTTTGGGGAGTTATAAATGTCATTTTCCCATGTAGAATATAAATAGTTTAGTCTTATTGAATCCCTTATGATTTTCCTTTCCTTTTCATCCTTCTCTTGAGTCTTTTATTTGAAAATTAAAATTTCTATTCTGGTCTTTTCATCAGGAATGCTTGAATATCCTTAAATTGATTGAATGTCCATTTTCCCCCTGCAGGATTATACTTAGTTTTTCTGGGTAGGTGATTTTGATTGTAATCCTAGCTCTTTTGCATTCCTGCATATCAGATTCTAAGACTTTTGATCCTTTAATGTAGAAGCTACTAAATCTTGTGTTATCCTGATATTGGCTCCATGATATTTGAATTGTTTCTTTTTGGCTGCTTAAATTATTTTCTCTTTGACCCTTGGAGGTCTTAAATTTGGCTGTAATATTCTTATGAGTTTTCACATGGGGATCTCTTTCAGGAGTGGATTGGTGGAACCTTTAAATTTCTATTTTACCCTCTCATTCTAGAATATCAGTACAGTTTTTCTTTATAATTTATTGAAAGATGATGTCTAGGTGTTTTTTAAAATCATGACTTTAAAACAGTCCAATAATTATTTTTAAATTAAATGATTTATTTTTGGCTTTCAATATTCACTTCCTTAAGTCTTTAATTTTCTCCCCCTCTCTTACCCCTCCCTCCCCAAGATGGCTTGCATTTTAATATGGGCTCTACACATACATTTCTATTAAAAAATATTTACACATATGTCATGTTGCATAGAAAAATCATAATGATTCAGAAAAACCATGAGAAAGAAAAAAACACAAAGTGAAACAAAACAAAAAAGAAAATGGTCTGCTTCATTCTGCATTCTGACTCCATAGTTCTTTCTCTGAATGTGGCTCTGTCCAATAATTCTTAAATTATCTCTTCTGGATCTACTTTCCAAGTCAGGTGTTTTTCAAATGAAATATTTCACATTTTTTTCTATTGTTTCATTCTTTTATTTTTGTTTCTTGATTTCATAACATCATTAGCTTCTACTTGCTCAATTCCACTTTTTAAGGAGTTCTTTTCTTCAATGAATTTTTGTGCCCCAATTTCCTTATTCTGTTTTTAAGGTGTTATTCTTCAGCATTTTTGTGCCTTCTTTACCAAGCTGTTGTCTTTTTTTTGCCATAATTTTCTTACATCACTCTCATTTCTCATTCCAATTTTTCCTCTAGCTCTCTTAATTGATTTTTAAAATCTCTTTTTGAGCTCTTCCATGGCCTGAGATCAATTCCTATTTTTCTTTTAGTCTTTAGATGCAAGGATGTTGACTTTGTAGTCTGCTTCTGAGTGTGTATTTTGATCTCCCCTATCACCACAGTAACTTTCTGTGACCAGAAATTTTTCCTGTGGTTTACTCTTTTTACAACCTATTTCTCAACTTCTAAATCAATGTTAAAGTGGGGCTCTGCTTCCAGGGTAGAGGACAAACTGTCACAAGCTTCAGGTTTTGTTTGTGTGTTTGTGTGTGTGTCTGTGTGTGTGTGTTTGTGTGTGTGTGTGTACAGAGGTAATTTTAGAGATAATTCTGGGGAACTTTCATGTCTTCCAAGGTAGTGAAATCTAGGGAGAGGTGTGTTTACTACTCTCATGCATTGTGCATTGATTTGTGAGTGACCACAAATGATCTTTTCTTTTTTTAGATATAGGACTGGTATTTATTAAAGTCATACATAAAAAATGCTAAATATGAACAGTCCTCACACAGGCACAAATTGATTTAAATAAGCAACAGATAACTACTGTTAAGGCAGCTAGGGAACACATTTTATAAGAGTATCAGGCCTGGAGTCACGGAGATTCCTCTTCCCAAGTTCAAATCTGGCCCCAGACACTTATCTATGTGACCCTGGGCAAATCACTCAACCCCACCTACCTCAATTTCCCCATCTCCAAAATGAACTGGAGAAGAAAATCACAAACCACTCCAGAACTTCAATAAAGAAAATCCCAAACAGGGTCATGAAGAGCCAAAGAGGACTGTGAGCATCAATTTCTGTTATATGAAGAAGTTGAGACTTAAATATTAGCTCATGAGATAATTTATGGGACTGTTGAATAGGCCTTTTACATCTCCTCTTACTCTATGCTATCCAAATAACTCCCTCCAGATAAACATATTTTTTGATAAACCATGATGAAAAACTGAGCTCCTTCCCCTGTCAATGGCATCTTCTAATCAAGAACTCCCCCTTTGGGGACAGTTAGGTGGAGCAGTGAATAGAGCACTGACCCTGGAGTCAGGAGAACCTGAGTTCAAATCTGACCTCAGATGCTTGACACACTTACTAGCCGTGTAACTTTGGGCAAGACACTTAACCCTAATTGCACCCTAAAAAGAAAAGAAAAAAACACAACACCCCCTTCTGTCAATGAGTTCCAACTAAGAACCCTGGATCTCCAAATTTATAAGGCTGCCTTCAAGACTAGACTCATCCATTTCTGAATCAGTATTTGGCATCTTACACTCAGTATACAACACGTAATGAAGAGGCAGCCTCAAACCTAGGCTCATGTAGGCATTATGTGTGCTTTAGCTGCCATGTTTTCAAAGTTGGATATTTCTTCTGGGCTTAGAGAAGGGGGATTTGTGGAGTTGAAGGAAGGAGATGGGGCACACTCTTTTTAAAGGTCCACTGAATCATTGGTTCTTCCTGCTGAGTTGCTGGTAAAGAAGTTACACAAACACTCTTTTCAACATTGGAAGTATGACCAGGATCCCTGCTCCCCTGTGGCTATAAGCTCTGCTGTGCTAGTATTCTTCCTTGCACTGGGAGAAAGGCCCGGAACCATGACCCAGATCCAAGTATAGGCAATTCAATAAAGTCCTGCCCCTGATGCCAGCAAAGAGGACTCTGTAAATCTTCTGACCTGTTGTCCAAGCCCCACTGTGAACTGAGAGGTCTAGAAACTGCCACAGATGCCACTGATTTAGTTACACTGAAGTTTGTTCCTGGTTTGCAGTGGCACTATCTGCATTGGACTGTGTTCCTCCCTCACCCTGGCACAATAGGCCTTTCCTGCTGACTTTCTGAGTTGTCTTGGCCTGGAAAATTGTTTCACTTCATCCTTTTGTAGACTCTGTTACTCTGGAATGTGTCTAGAGTCATTATTTAACAGTATTTAAAAAGGTCTGGGGGAGATATCAGGCAAGTCCCTGACTTCATTCTGCTATCTTGGCTCTGCTCAGAAAATGTCAAGGTGAAAAAAGGGTGAATTTCTTTGAACTCTGGAATCCCAAAGTCCCTACCTACTTTGTACCAATAAATTCTCTATCAAATCTTTTGAGATAATTAGGATCCTGCTCAATGACTTCAAGGCATGCTACTCTTTCATATCTTTATGTATATTGTAGGTCCTAGTATATAATCAACCAATCAATGAATCAAAAGCCTTATCAAAATTGATTTTACATCACATTCTGTGTTAAACTCTTGTGACACAAAGAAAGCTAAAACAATCCTTCCCTCAAGGAACCTGCATTTGAATGGAGAGGGAATATTTAAATAGTTAGATATAGACAAGATAATAACATTGTATATTGGTGTAGTACTTTCTCCTTTTTACTAGGCACAAGTACATTAAAGAATATTATAACCAGGTTTTTTGGGAGAGAGAAGAAAGGGAAAATCTAACATTGTCAGGGTGTCTTTTTCATACTAAGAGAGCATTCTGGGTATTGAGAAGCAAATACTCTTCCGCACTGCTCAGTGTTCCAACAAGAATTTTAAACATGGGGGATTGTTTGCTATGGTAACAAATGAAACCACAAATCAAACCTACTTTTTATAAGCTGCATCTATTATGTCACAGCAAAATCAAGAACCTGATGCCTGGGGAGAAAAATAAACACAGATATCTAGAGGAGGTGAAGGTAGGACTGGAGAGGGAAACAAGTGTTGTTGCTTATTACCATATTTAAATCTGTCATTTTTTAGTGACTTTGTCATTTTTTGGTCAAATATATGCTGATCAGTTTAACTGATATTTATGTAACTTTGCTGAAAGTGTCAGAATACCTTGTTTGAGTCCCAATTCTACTACTTGTAAGCCACAGGACAATGATCAAGTCATTTAATCTCCCTGTGACTCAATTTTTTTTTTAATCTCTAAAATGGGGAAAGTTGATAGTGAAGGTACTTGCATCATGGGTTGTTGTGAGGATTAAAGCAGAAAATATGCATAAAATACTTTGTAAATTGCTACACCAATATGATATTATTTTGCCAATATTAAAAAATAAAATATGGTTTAGTGGATAGAGAATTTAGACAATAAGGTCATGTTTCAAGTCCTGCATCAGAAATATAGAGAACTTCTGGGAAAGTCACTTAACGTCTTAGTGTTCTGGACCTCTCTAAGACTTTAGATTGTAAAGATGATGGTAACCTAAATTGGTAGAGAGATTTTCTCATTTGGGATTTCCCCATTCCTGTGACATCACAGGTCTAGTCCCTATCCTAAGGATTATATTGTCCAATTACTGAGAAAAAGTCTTCCTACATGATCTTCCCATATACCCATATTCTGATTTATCCCAAAACATATTGGTTGCAACAATTCAATGCATCTAACCCATATTATACAGTCCTAGTACATGTGTATGTATGTGTATTTCTGTATTTCTTTAGTCAATGCTTTAATTTGACTCTTTTGACATACCTCATTGTTCAACATGCTTCTAATGTTTTAACACAATTACTGTAAGAGTAGGGCTAAATGATAGATCAAGCCAGTATTATTATTGTTATTTTCTTCTTGTGTTATTTTGTATGGTTTAGTTAGAAATTTTCCTGGGACAAGCTGAAATGGAAATATTATTCATTTATACTTAATCTTCATTTAGGTAGATTATATTATTCCCCTGTTTGTTGAAATGAAAGTATTGAGATACACGTTCACCTTCTCTAATTATTTAAAATAGAATTAAGACAATTCCAATAGTAAACAGCATGTTATGTATCTCATTCTGATTCCACATGGTTTTGATTTCTTTTGACAGGTCTACAAAGTTTTAGAACTTTTCACTATACATGTTTTGGAAATGATGATTGTTCAGCATGGCAAAAGTATTAAAATATTGTCATGTTATACGAGATTGATCTTCAGCAACAATTTATCTTTAATAATGTTCTGGTTGCAATACAGTTTATTTTATTCTCAAGGATATATATTTGTAGATTGTAGTTTTCATCATTTGTTACTCTGTGAAGGATAGTGAGCCTCTGATGCATTTGTTGTATGATGATTTGTTGTCAGATCATGAATACAGTGAGATTTTTGTATGAAATTTTATTATCTGATTGTGTCTAGGTAACTGTTAAACAAAAAAGGAGTTGGCAGCTTCAGAGATTTGGTGTATAGCACTACATTTGTTTATATGTATCAGAACACTCATAATATCAAGACTGATTTGGTGAAAATGATGAGGAAATTCAGAAGTAGCTAAATGAAAAAAGTATAACTCCATAGGGTTTACCAGCAGGATAGTTCATCCATCTCTAAGAAGGTAGCATTTAACGCCACTGAAAGTAAAATTCAAGCAAATCTTAGAGAGATACAGGATTCTTGGCTCAGGAAGAAGGCAGATGAAATTCAGTTTTATGCTGATAGTAATACTCCAAAGTACTTTTATGACGCCCTGAAGTCTGTTTATGGGGCAAAGAGACATGGTGCATCTCAACTACTCAGTGCTGATGGACCCACATTGATTAGTGACAAGGACATGGTCCTGGAGAAATGGGCAGAACACTTCCATAGTGTTCTCAACAGATCATCATCAATCAATGTTGAAGCCACCGACTGTTTATCTCAGATGGAAGTCAATCCCTCTCTATACAAATTGCCAGCTAAAGAAGAGGTTTTGAGTGCCATTGAGTCTCCTCTCCTGTGACAAAACACTTGGTGCTGATTCTATTCCAACTGAAATTTACAAGGTGTGTGTGTGTGTGTGTGTGTGTGTGTGTGTGTGTGTGTGTGTGTGTGTGTGTGTTGAGTGTCCATTGCTCATACAAAAGCTGACTGAAATTTTCTGGGTTACATAGCAAGAGGAGATTATTCC
>CM053582.1:187841174-187859312 GCA_028627135.1 Pseudochirops cupreus | reverse complement strand
TTCAAAGATGCTTCCAATGTCCCTCTCTATAAGGGTAAAAGAAATAGATTGTCCTGTGACAATCACAGGGAGGTCTCTTGTATATTGGTGTAGTACTTTCTCCTTTTTACTAGGCACAAGTACATTAAAGAATATTATAACCAGGTTTTTTGGGAGAGAGAAGGAAGGGAAAATCTAACATTGTCAGGGTGTCTTTTTCATACTAAGAGAGCATTCTGGGTATTGAGAAGCAAATACTCTTCCGCACTGCTCAGTGTTCCAACAAGAATTTTAAACATGGGGGATTGTTTGCTGTAAAGAGTCTTAGTAGAGTCCTCCTTAATAGACTGATTCTTCATCTGGAAGGTGGTCATCTACCTGAGAGCCAGTACAGCTTTAGAAAGGGCCAAGGAATAGTCAATAGGGTGTCTGCTGTCTGACACATCCAGGAGAAATGACAAGAGCAGAAAAGAGGTCTGTATGCAATGTTTGTAGATCTGACTAAGGCCTTTTATACTATCAGTCATGAATGTGTATGGAAAATTATGTCAAAATTTGGTTACCCAGAGAAGTTCATCAATATTATATGTCAGTTTCATGATGGCATGCTTTTCTGGGTTCTGGATAATGGACAATACTCTCATGCTTTCCAAGTCACCAATAGAGTGAAACAAGGCTGTGTGCTTTCTCTTGTGCTTTTTAGCATTATGTTTTAAGCCATGTTGTTAAATGCCTTCAATGAGGACGGACAGGGCATCAGTCAGGTAGTGCACTGATGCTAAAGTTTTCAACTTGAAAGGGCTACAAGCCAAGACTAAAGAGAAGGGAGTCGTCATGATTATTTATTTATCTACTTATGTCTCTGTCTCTGTCTCTTTATTTATCTATTGCATATGATTTTGCACTCAATGCAGTCACTGAAGCTGAGATACAATATAACATGGAATGATTCTCTGTTGCATATGCTAATTTTGGCCTAACAAAAAACACCACAAAAACACAGGTGCTCCAGCAACATGCCATCCATAAGTGAAATCAATGGGTACAGCAAATGGAGAAGTTTTGAATGCTGTGGATAAATTCATTTGCCTTGGCAGTATACTTTCCACAGATGCACATATTGATAATGATGCACACATTGCCAGAGATAGCTCAGTGTTTAGGAGGTTCTGAAGGAAAGAGTGGGAGAGAAGTGGTGTTAGACTGATTACTAAACTGAAGGTCTACAGAAGTCTTGTGCTGACCTCATTTTTGTATGCCTATGAAACTGGACAGTACACCAGGAAAATTCCATTTGAATTGTCTTAGGAAGATTCTGAAGATCACTTGAGAGGATAAGATACCAGACACTGGGGTCCTTTCTCAAACTAAAATGCCAAGCATTCAAACTAGCATTGAAAGCACAACTACAATGAGTTAACCATGGGGTTTGAATGCCAAACACATGCTTGCTTCAAAGACCATTTTATGAAGAACTCACACAAGCACTCACTTGATTGTCAGAAAAAGCAACACAAGGACACTCTCAAGGTTTTTATTAAGAACATTGGAATTGATTATGTGACATGGGAGACACTGGCAGAGGACTGCCCAGCATGGCATGCCCACATCAGTGAAGGTGCCATGCTCTATGAGCAAAACAAAATTGGAGTAGCTCAAAAGAAAGGTAAGATGCACAAATTTAAAGAATCCATCCTAAATGTCCATATGGACTATTTGTGCCCAACCTGTGGTAGCACCTTCTGAGCTTGTATTGGTCTGATCAGCCACAGCTTGACACATTCAAATTTGACTCTACCATAGTGATGTGATTTTGAATCTCTTTGAGAATGAAGAACAGCAACATATAAATATACACATACACACATATACTCACACATACATAGGCATATATATGCACACACATATACATACATGAATACATACATATATTACCTAGTTCTGTGAGCCATAGATAGTTAGTATGAAGAAAATATGTCCTACTTATTCAGACATTTGAGCCCTTGTCAATTATTCCTCTTACATCTTCAAGAACACCTAAGGATTGGAAGCAAGGTGGGGATTAATCTCAAAGAATGAGACTGGGAGTAGACTTTTTTCTGTATAAGCAGGAACAATCCTAAAACCTCATTCCTTTTCCTGGACTTCTCATATGGAAACTGATACATTTATTGGCATGTAAATGATTGGTGGAGGAACAGAAACTCAACTTTTACAGAGAAGTGGAAGAACCCAAGGTGAATTCAGAAGCTCTTGCATTATCTGCATTTACTTTTTATCTGCTATCTGACTGTAATTCAAATCCTTCAAGAAACCCCACTTGCTTATGTATGAGTTGTGTGTTAGATTTCATTTTCCCCTTTAGGGGTGTGGAGGTAATTCTCCTCACATGACTTTCATTTAGAGAAGCTTTGGTGCTAAATATTTATGAATGTATGAGAGTCTGATCACCTCTCCAGTACTTGGAAGTAGGTCTATCAATCAAGGATTATCATTCTTATCGTTATTTTGTTTTCTTTGTATTCCTGACTCAGCGTTGGTCTTGGCACATGCTTGCTCACTTGATATGACAAGAAATTACTATTATGGTCAAGACACTGTGCTAAGTGCTGAGCATAAAAATAAACAAAAAAACTTATAAGAAACAAAAGTTTCTAACCTCAAATAGTTGACATATTTTGGGTACAACACAACATAGCTTCCAAAAAACTAGAACTAGTTTTTTACCTTAATAAAGCATTACTTATTTAGTCCTTGTCTTGAAGTGAATCTTGATCAAATAACCTTTCCTTCCTTCTCCTCTAAACCAATTTCAGATTGAACAGTTTTGGGGGAAGGCAATTAGAATAAAATTGTAAGGGGTGAGTATGAAAGCAGAAAATAAGGAGCAAAAAAAATATGATTCTTAGAAAGACCAGTGCTCTGAAAGTGAAGAACCCTGGGTTCTCTCTTTTGTTTTTTTTGCAGTGTTTTAGGGAGTCAACCATCATTTATTTAGCCTTCATTACATTGTGCTAAGTACTTTACTCATTTTTAAAATGGTCTTCACTACAGCTTTAAAGCATAAATATTTAAATTCTGGAATTTTGCAATGAAGAAACTATTTTTGGTGATCTTTAATTCAGTAAGCTATTAGCAAACTCTCTCCTTTTTTAAGTATCAACTAAAATTCCATTTTTTTCCTTTTCTCTTTGAAAGAAATCTCATTTGTTTATGCATTTATTCTTTTTACATTTATTATTTATTTTAACATTCCTTTTCAATTTGAGTTCCAAATTCTTACCCTCCCATCTACCCCTACCTCCCCCACTGAAAAGGAAAGCAAAATGATTTCAATTATACATGGGAAATCATGCAAGACATATTTCTATGCTAGCAAAAGAAATAAAGGAAGGAAAGAAGCAAAAAAGAAAGACTATAAATAAAATTATAATTCAATTTATTTTTATGCTGAGTTCATCAATCTTCTGCCTGGGGGTGGATAACTATATTTCTTTTTTCATCATGAGTCCTTTGGATTTGTAATGAGTCATAGTATTGATCAGAGTAGTCAAATCTTTCACAGTTGACCATCATTACAAAATTGTTGTTACTGTGCACACCAGTCTCCTGGATATCTGAGTTCTAGTCCTTGCTCTACTTATTCCTAGATGCGGCACTTCAAGAAGTCTTTTCACCTCTCTTGGCCATATTTAAACAAGAAAATTGAATTGGTTGACCACTAAATTCCTTCCCAGGTTTGCAATGTGATGTTATATGAAGTGGAATTTGAAGAGTTTTTCAGAGTTACTCTAACTTAGAAGAGGAGAGAAACTAATCAGTATGAAAAAAGTTTTCAGTGCAGTTTTCCCACTCTAAGACTTGCTTTGTCATAGAGTAATAGACTTCTAGAACTGGACTTGAAATAAGCTTATTAAACCCCCATTTTTTTTTCATTTAGGAAACTAAATCCCAAATGATTGGCCCAATACGACAAAAGAAGTTGTGATAGAAACAAGCATCAGTGATGCATTGGGGTACAAAAGGATCTTTGTGTTTAATAAGACCCACAAGGTGTTTAAATATTAACTGTTGAACTTACCCATTCAATGGCAGAACAAAAAGTAGTTATTAATTTAATTCCTAGGGGCAAGTCTAATCATCAGGATGCAAGTTTGTATCCAGTAATTTTTTTCTTTCTCTTTATGAATTTATAAAGTTACAAACCTAACCTTGGTTCCACCTTTATAACTTACGCACACAGTCACACACACAAACACATACACACATCTATATGTGTGTGTACATGTATATATACAAATATATGTAAGTGTTTTTATATATCTATATATGTTATAATTATACATACACATATGGATATATGTGAAGTGAGGAAGTGTCTTTCTCACCTGCCACTTACAGCATTTAAGAAGAGTACATATCTTTGGATTTAACAAAGTCCCTAGTCTACAAGGCTGTGTAATTAATAAAATTGCTAATTCATTTATTTCTTCCATATCCCTTTAAGGCTATAACAGACATTATTTCCTTCTGCAAAAGATGTATCTAAAGTATAAAATACATAGCTCCCCCTCCCAAGTTTCTACTTTAGCTTCATGTCACCGCAAGCTAAAATCTCATTTTGGACTGCCTCTTCTTATCTAGTTATCCCCACTTGACCCCCTTTTACATTAGAACAGTGACCATTTATAGTAATGCATTATTGGTGGCACTGTGAACTCAGTCCAAATAGTAAGGGGATGATACTAAACATTTAGCGAAAATATCCATACACTTCAACCCAGAGATCTCACTGCTAAATGTATATTGTTCAAGTGTCAAAGACAGAAAGACTCATACACCAAAATATTCTTTTTTTTTTCACACCAAAACATTCTTAACAAAACCTTTTCTGGTAGCAAAGAACAAGAAACAAATGAAATATCCATCAATTTGGCAATGGCAAAACAAATTCTGGTATACCACTGAAAATGGACTATTATTGGACTGGAAATGATGAATATAGGAAATCCTGAAAAGTATGGGAACGCTTACCTGTCACAGAATAAAGTAAGTCAAACCAGGAAAACAATAGGATTAATGACTACAAAAGGGTGAATTGGAAGAAAAACAAGTAGTGTTCTATGATTCCTTGATACATGGACATACTCTGTATTTCTTTTCCTCTTTCTCCATGCTTTCCAACTTTCCTTCTCACAGGTGCCCCATCCCTTTTTAGAGCTCCTTATATTTTTTTGGCTTTAGCCATTTGAATGCAAGCTTCTTGAATTAGAGATTGTATTGTTTCCTTGAATCTGTAGACCTGATGCTGAGCACAATATGTGGCCAATAGTAATTAAGTAAATAATACTCTCTCTCTCTCTCTCTCTCTCTCTCTCTCTCTCTCTCTCTCTCTCTCTCTCTCTCTCTCTCTTTCTCTCTCTCTGTCTCTCTCTCACAGTGTCTCTCTCTGTCTCTGCTTCTGTGTTTCTCTGTGTGTCTCTGTCTCTGTGTCACTGTCACTTTCTCTCTCTCTCTCTCTTTCTCTCTCTCTGTCTCTCTCTCACAGTGTCTCTCTCTGTCTCTGCTTCTGTGTTTCTGTGTGTGTCTCTGTCTCTGTGTCACTGTCACTTTCTCTCTCTCTCTCTCTCTCTCTGTCTCTATCTGTCTTTCCCTCTGTCTCTGTCTCTCTCTCTCTCTCTTTCTCCTCATATAATGAAGGTTAATTCTCACATTCAGATAAGACATTGCAACTCCTGTCTTGTCAGAGAGAGGGATTTTGGGTGGATAACATTTTATATACTCTCAGATAGGGTTGATCTGCTAGCTTTGCTGAACTGCTTCCTTCCTTCTCTCCCTGCCTCCCTCCCTGCCTCCCTCTCTCCTTTCTTCCTTCCCTCCTTCCTTCCTTCCTTCCTTTTACTTTCCTCCCTCTCTATTTGTCAATTTCTCCCTTTCTTTTAATTTTTTTATTATACGTAGGGCTTCTGGAATATTTTTAGAAGTGAAAATAATATAAAAACAAATATATCAATTAGTAAAAAAAAAAAACAACTGCTAGTAAAAATGGAAGATTCAATGAAAGGCAGGCTTTTAGCCTATTTATCCACATTTAAAATTTTGTACATGCTTCCTCTACATATGAAATCTTCAAGAATTGTGGTTAAGCCAAAAGAATGTGTGTTCTGTTTTGTATAAGTAATCACGATGGACTAAGGACTATGCTTTCCAGTAATGTATGTTAGGATTAAGCCCCTGATGAAATCATACTGTCTGGCTGCTGGTTGACCATATGACTGCTTGTTATTTCTGGCTTTCCTAGAGGAATATTTAAATACCACTTGCATCTTTCAAAAAGCATAGAATCTAATACGTGCCCCATGAAAAATTAGAATCCAAAGCCCAGTGGACTGGATGAACATACGGACACTTTCTTATTTCCTGTAATGATATCAACCATTCAAACAAGTACTTGGGTCTCAGGTGCCCATGCTTTCCCTGAAGATAACCTGCAATTTACCTTTCCTGTAGGAGGAAATGGGATTTATTCCAGCTCTAAAGAATCTCTACATGTGCCAGAAACATAAACCAGTTTTTTTTTTAAAATCAGAAACATTTTGAGATGTTAGAAAAACAAACAGTGGAAAGGCTTCTCTACTCTCCATGTTTGCACAGGCCTATCCCAATCCAATTGCCTGTCATTAACTCAGAAGCCACTTTCTGACTGCCCTCAAATCATTCAGTTCTTCCGCTGTGAAAGAAAAAAATTAGCAAGAGCTCCACTAGGGGCACTTAGAATGTGCTATCTGCTGTGGACCACACAGCAGGCAAGGAGAGGCTTTCATTTCATAGTCTCACATAAAATTTTAAAAAACTCAATGGATATAGGAAATTCCTTTTTCATTGGATTTTCTTTCTTTCTTTCTTTCTTTGTTCCTTCCTTTCTTTCTTTCTTTCTTTCTTTCTTTCTTTCTTTCTTTCTTTCTTTCTTTCTTTTATTCTCTCTCTCTCTCTCTCTCTCTCTCTCTCTCTCTCTCTCTCTCTCTCCTCTTCTGAGGCACAGTTGTGTACAAACAACGCTCCAATTAAAAAAAAAGTTAACTATATTCTCCCCCCCCCACCAGAATTTATAACATGTTAACAGAGCTATTCTTAAATTTACAGTGTACATATAAGGTTGAAATTCATCCAAAAAGCATCTATGCCTTGACTGAATCCAAATTTTGCATTGATTTTTATCACAAAATTTGAAATGTGTATTTTAGGGAATGATTTTGTTTTTACTTCAAGTCATATTGAATTCATCCCTAGGGTAATAGCCAGAGTTTTAAAAGCAGACCTCAGACCTTTAAAGGAATAGGATATTTTTATAATGATTTTCGTTAATATTTAAGAAAGATATCACAAACAAAATAATTTATATACTTTCTTTTTAGTTAAATATGGCTTGAGATGTGCAGAATTCAAATGAAAATTTGTATTCAAACATAACTCATATTGAATAGATTTAGATAGTAAAATTAAATAATTCAAAATTTAATACCAGGGAAATCTAGATAACCATGTCAAATAGGCATAGCTTGAATTGCACATAATAGAATAAATTTAGGTTTCTCAAAATGAATGCCACAAAGATTGCAAACTTTGAGGTCCTGTCTTTCCATATTTCACTTCATTTTCCTCAGATTTTGCTCACTTATTTTGGTGAATTAGGAATTAGTCGCTATTCTAAAAAGATATATTCCCATTCCCTTTCCCCCCCAAATTTCTCTTTTCTAGTCTTTTTTTTCAGTTATTTGTGAAAAAAGTGAGATTGGGGCAATGGAAACTACAATGGAAAACAATACACAACTATATGAAAGCTCATCACATTCAATATAATAAAGCAGGATCTATCTCACCAATTTGAATTGATGATGAAATGAGGTATTTTTTCTAAAGTACTTTGTAAAGATTAAAGTGCTAAAAAGATGTTAACTGTCTTTATTGTTTGTTTGTGATGATGTCCTTTAACATAGAGAGATTCATACTCTTAGAAGAAACCTCAGAGATCATTAAGTGTAAGTGTACGTGACCCAAAATCCCCTCTACTCCATCTATGCTAACTATTTACATTTGAAGATGGAAAAACCTGTTACTTGCCAAGGTAGCCCATTCTACTTGTGGGCAGGTTGAGTTGTTAAGTAGTCATATTTTTACCACTTTGAGATGAAATCTTTCCCTATAACTTTGTCCTATTTTTTCTGTAATCTGGGATCAAAGAGAGAAAGTCTTTCCCATTTTCCATGTAACTATCCTTTAAATACCTGAAGTCAGTTTTTGTATTTTGCTCTGCCAAAGTTTCTTGAGGAAAAAAAAAGCATCCCAAATTTCCTCAGATGATCCCGGTAATCTATGGTTTTCAATCTTTTTAGGAAAGAATAGCTAGTCATCTCCCTTTCTGTATGATGATCAGATTTTTAGTATTCTTCCTAAAATTTATCATTTAGAACTGAACAAGTCATTCCAAGATATCAATTGATGATAGCAGAGAAGAATAACTGTGGCATCTCTCAGCTTCTGTGCATGAATTTTCTCTTAATGATGTCTGAGATGACATTAACTTTTTTGGTTATCACATCTCATTATTGATACATGATATGCTTTGTCAGCTAAAATACTCAGGTTTTTTTTTCACACGAATTGTTGTCTAGCCATGCTTTCCTTTATCTACTTTTAAAACTGATTTATTTTTTAATCCCAGTTGAGATAATCATATTCGTATTTATTAAGTTTTATGTAATTAGATTTGTTCTATTTATATGCTGTCAATATCTTTATGGATTCTGTTATCTATCACAATAACTATCTTTCCCAGCTTCATATCATTTGCATTTTTTATGAGAATATCATCCATTCCTTCATCCAAATCACTGATAAAAAGCTTAAACAGCTAAGGTCTAAGGCTATGGATTTCCTGGGAGGACACCACTAGGGATTTCCTTTGGAGCTTAAAATGATCTATAATCTGCTATCTTTGTCATATGAATCATTTTACAATAAGTTTTTTATCCATATAACTCTTCTATAACTAAATGCTAGAAACAGAATCTCTAAATTGATAGGACTGTAGATATCATCTATGACATATAAATATATACCATATCTACAAAAGAATATTCTTTACATTGTATCCAAAATCCATTTAGCTTCTGCTTAAAGACGTCAAGTTAGAGAGAACCTATTACTTCTACAGAGAGCCATTTCAATCCTAGAAGGTTCTTAAATACAGAGCCACTGGAAAACTATCCTAAGAATAAACATACTCTATGAGTATATATTTACTTGAATCCATAACCTTTATTCCTGAACGATGTGTTTAGTAGTCATCCATAGGATATAATTAGTTTTAAACAAAAGAAGTTAATGAAATAGCATAGTAAGCAAAGTAATAATTGATATTTACTCCCATAATATTAAGTCACATGTGTGTGACTCAATATCCCACATACATACATACATACAAACATACATACATGCATAGGGAACACAAATATGAAAGGTGAAAAGTATAGGAAAAATGTGTTGCCATGGCACATGTGTGTAGAGAAAATGCACTTCCAGTGTTTGAGTGCCAGCACGGTGGTGACAGCACCATGGTATTTCTACTGAGCATACTATTGACTAAGCATGGCATTTACATTTTGGGGTGTGACATGTTAACCTCTTCAATACAAGTGTTCTGTTGTCTTCTCATTGTTGATTCTCATTTGAATTCATGCTCACTACTATGGGTTTTCTGATTTTCACATAATTGCTGTTGTTGTCACACTACTGAACATGCTGATATAGTATTTCTCTTTGTTGCCAAAGTCTGGGTCCTAGTTTGAGTTATCAGGACCACCTGGTGGTCATATCACCTCCCATTAACTCAAATAAGTATTTGTCTTAGGGCTAGCAAGTATTTAATCCTTTTTAACTTAGCATAAAAATTAAGTTAGATCAGAACAAATGCAAAATGAAGGATACAAAGTCACTGTTTTCTATCATCCTGGCCCTTATTCTCACCATTATTACACCTTTGTGGCCAGCCACAAATCATTAAGTCCTTGGGTTGTACCATAAAACTTAAATTTGACTCTTTGACCCTTCTTATGATGCTGTTCTTTAGCACCAAGCAGAATGTATATAATTCCTCATCCATGTCATAGCACTTTAAATACTTAGATTTTATCCCCCCCCACTTACCACACAAAGTCTTCCTTAATCTATATATCCTAAGTTCCTTTAAGATGGTGGGGTCTATTCTTCTTTATTCTCAGATGTAACATAATACAGCTAAACTATAGACATGTACTAGCAGCAAAATATTTCAACTGACAGCATTATTGGGCCATCTTTCAGGCTTATAGTTCTCAGGTTCCTTGTCACTTTTGAGCAAGATTGGTACAGTGATCCTGACAGACATCCAGACTTCATGTACAACAATCTATTTGCTATAACACACAGCCCTTGGAGATTGTTGTTTGATCCTCAGAATAACAATGTGAACAGGTCAGGATGTAGTAGCACCATGATTTTAAATAATGAAACTGAGTCTGAGGAATTTAAGTGACTTTCCAAAGGTAAAAAACAAAAACAAAACCTAGCAAATACCTTGAAAGAACTGGAAATTATGTTTATCAATTTCAAATTCAAGATGTGACAGAGAAACTTCTAAAACTTGTCAAAAACAGATGATTTCTGATGATTACTCAAAGTCATACCACTAGACAGAACATGAAAAACATTACCAATAATTATGAAATCTTGAGTATGTTAATGAAGACCATAGGGGCACATGTGGTGTATTTGTCATTGCCACTGATCAAAATCAAGGAATGAAGAAGGGTTAAATTAATTTGGGAGGTGAACAGCTCTTTAAGAAGATGGTATTTGAAAATAGTTTGTGTATTTCTGGACCATGGATTAAAGTATAGAATCAACAGGCTCATGGCCAGGAATGGAGCATACCTAACAAAGACTGGTAAGAAAATGTTTGCTCTTCTTGCCCTACTAGAAAGTTTGGGGAGTGGGAGCAGGGAATGAGGGAAGACATGAGAGATATCACAGATTGGGGTAAGGGGTATTCAGTAGGCTAGTTATTTTTGGGGTGGGGAGTAGGGGAAAGGTGGGGAGAAAAATTTGTAACTAAAAATCTTGTGGAAATGAATGTTGAAAACTAAAAATAAATAAATAAATTGAAAAAAAAGAATATGTTTACTTACTCTCTTGAAACTCTATGAAAAGGTTTTTAAACTGAAAATTAGTTGGGAGAGAGCAGAAGAAAATAATCTATGTACAACTACCAGGAGAAATAAGATAGAGGACATATACCGTGTCAGAAGAGGAATAGCTATTGTGATGGCCAGAAACTCAGGATTCAGTATTCTAGGAAGGAGCCTATAGTAAAACACATGGTCTTTCATGCCCTAGAGAAGATTAAAATTATATGCACATATATGTACACACATATATAATAAATGCATTCATATCTCCATACACACAAAATGCCTACACATATGTACATGTATGTATGTATTACATATTTAGATGGACAACAAGCAGCTTGCTCATAATAAAAGGAAGTAAACTCAAGATCATTAGTATCATTAAAACCTGGTGGAATGAGGCTTCTTACTTATATGTAACTCAGACTGGATAACCCTTGTTGAAAAGTAACAATATAAGATAAATTTGGAAGAAGTGTATCATTTTATATTAAGAGAATACACTCATTGAGAAAATCCTGCAACCATAGGTGGGGAACTGATAATGGTAAGCATTTATTTCAGATAAAGAAGCAGAAAGAGTCAAGATACAATAGTTGTAGAGGACTTCAAATCTAGATGCTTAGATATCTGCTTGAGGATTTTCTGTCAAAAATAAATTGCCTAATGACTTCTTGCATGTAATGCCATGCATGAGCAGCTTTCCAAAAGAATGCTACTGTGACTAGCTTTTAAGGTTCTGATTACACAGTATAGTGAATACTCTATTTATCCCATGACAAATCAAAGCAAATACTCACAGAAAATCAAGGTACAGTATTCACAATATTACAGCTTATCACAGAAAATCACATTATAATATTCACAACAGCTTATCATTAAAATGGCCACATAGTTTTCACTGAAGTGGCCACCAAGTTTTGAACAAAGAACAATCATCTGGTATCCCTAAGGAAGTCTGCCTCCTTACTCAGTCTCAAAGTACAATAGTCAAAGTCTTGCTCTCATGGGGCAACTAACTTAGCTCAGTCAGTTATTCAGATTCACAATGACTAAGGATCATTAACCACTAAGTACAATTGTTAGAAAATACAAAAACCCTCCACCCCTAGGTCACTAGTAAACCATATTATCCTCATAGCGTTCAATACCCAAGAGACGTCTTTTCTTCATCTTGACCTGAGGGAAGTTCTCAGCAATCTCTGTTCCTAAGGAGACAAAGCTTAACAAAGCCACAATATTCATTGCCAGTGTCCTAATCAATTCACTCTGTTCCTGCAGAACAGTCTCAGGACCCCTGAAAATGTTAGCAAGATCGTTTTCCAGGATTTCTGTAAATGTGCAAAAAGAAAATCTTTCTTCAGGGCTTCTGAGCCAACAGCAAGGTTCCAGGACTTCTTCAACAACAGCACTCTCTTCACCTGCAGATGAATCTGTCAAAACAATGTCAAAACAGAAAGATATAATACTGGCACCACAGCCATGCTTCCTCAATCCTCTGGCAGTTCAGCTGCCTCTAGGACACAGAAGAAATCTCAGCTGGATCCCAGAATCAAAATCACTCCTCTCAGATTTTCAAAATCAAAATTATTTTCTCCAGCTTGGGGATGTGGGGAGGCTTTCTTCTTCAGCCTTCCTGGTGGCATCAACTTTAGTATCCACAATTCTTGTCCAAAGAAATTTCTGACTCAGTTCTCAGTCCCACAGTAGAAGCCCAGCCTCCAGATGCTACTGGGAGAAGCTCCATCTCTTCCCAGCAGAACAGATTCTGCCACCACATTCTAGTCTCAAGAAATTCTGACTGTGCCTCTCTGGGACTTTTCTTATGTACATACAGCATTAACTTCCTGTTTCAGCCAACCCCTTCTTGTTATGTCAACAACAGGAAACAGGAGTTCATATCTTCTGTTTTCCCAACAGAGGCTTGATCATTTACTAACTGCTAAGTACCTGATACCTTTGCTTAACTTGAAACAACCTGCTTACTTGCCAGTACAAGAAAAGAGTCTTTAAATTCAAATTAATTGCCATTACATTGCATTGACTTAATTATATTTTTTATCCTTCAAAATATAGGAAGGAGTAGGGACAGGGCTGAGGGGTTGATATCCAGATCTGGTTATCACCTATACAAACATTTAAAAAGAAAGCACAAAGAAATATTTGCATCATTGGACCAAGTCCTGGAGAAGTCAAGCCTGGCAGACATAGAAATATATCCAAGGGTGTAGTGGAGCCAGCTTATATTAACTCAAAAGACCAGCTTCTTAAATTTTTCACTGAAAGTATTTACACCTCAGAAACAAATATTACAAGTTATGGTTTGATTGACTATTTTGTTAATATCTAGATTTAAGAAAGTGATACTGAAAATGTTAACAATGCATATAAAATTTAAAAGTATGCTGTATCTATGACTCTGTCCCATAATACTTATACTATATGTCAGATAATGCTGAGGTGGATGAATATAAATGAAATTATAGGAAAATGTGTATTGCATGAATTCATTTCAATACTAAAATAATATATGATTTCATTTGTCTGAATACTCTTTCCATGGAGAAAGAAGCCTTTACTGTGATTTCAAGAGTTGTCATTTAAAATGATTTACTCTGCATTCAACCTTGAGCATGATTCTGAATTTTGTTACATTATCTAGTATGTTTGAATGAAAGTATACAACTAAGCTAATCCCTACAACCTTAAACAAACATTCCTGGATCTTATGGCATAATAAAAAAAAGTCAAATTTCATTCTCTGACATTATAATCTTAGTTCCATTTTTTTTTCTTTTAAAGTTTTCACCTTCATACAGCAACAGTGATGAAAAAATTACTCAAGCGAATAAAAGCTATGAGGGTCTCTAAGTCCTTAAGTTTCTGCCTTGGTCTTCATACCCTTTAGGGATTATTTATCAGTATTGCCCTTAGAGTATCATTCCATATGAATCAACAGAAGTGGCTATTAGCAAGGTTCTCAGGAACACACCAGGCAAAGGATTCAGGAAAAAGAGTTCACCTCCTGCTTGCTAATCTGAACTGACAACAAAAAAAATCCACAAAATTAATAGACCATTTGAATTCTATTAGGTCTAAAAATTTTGTATTCACTTTATTAATTGCAACTTCCTCCCTGTTCTATGAGTAAGCAACTATTTCTGCTATTCCTCAAATCACAAACCTAATATTATAAATATGTCATTTCAGTTTTCTTCTATATACACTTCACATATATAAAAGAAAAGGTGATTACAAAGAGAAGTTATGAATGTAGTGTGTTTGTACATATATCCACAATTTTGTGTTACCACCTTCTTGATTTTTGTTAAGATGACTCTAATGTGCTTTGCATTCTAAGGATATTGACATATTTTCAAGTCTGCTTTTATCTTTTCCTAGAATTCTGAAAGACAGGTATTCTGATCTTGAAAGAGGGAGGAGTTAGCTTTTATTTTTGAGGCCCACTCCTAGTTCTACTATAGAAATAAGGTTCATTTTTTATTGTTTTGAAAATTTTTATAGTTAGAACTTTCATCTTGAAAAATGCCTCAGAAGTGCTAAGTGAGAAGAACAGAACCAGGAAAAAATTGTGCACAATCACAGACACATCGTATGTGTGATGACCAACTTTGATAAACTGGACTCTTCTCAGCAACGCATAGTTATAAGACAACTCTACAAGTCTCAGGATGGAAGGACATATCTACATTCAGAGAAAGATCTAGAAAGAACAGAGTTTAAATGGAGACTGAAGCAATCTACATACTATTGTTCTTTTTCATGTTTGGTTCTCTTTCTTTTTTCCCATTTTTCACTCCATTCGTTACAACCCTTCTATACAACCAGACTAATGTCCAATTTGAAAATATTTGCAGATCCAATACTTGATCACATATTGCCATGGGGGGATGGGAAGGGAGAGAGGGGAGAAAATTTGAAACTCAAGAGATTATGGAACTGAATCTTGTAAACTAAAAGTAAATAAACAAATCAAATGTTAAAAAAAATGCCTCAGAAGCAATTGGGAGTGGGGAAGCAATTTACCAGCCCATTCCAGCATGCAGACTTGACAGGACATATCTGTCTCCCCAGGGTGGGAGGGGAGCACAATCAGTGAACAGCAATAAGCCTGACCTCAAGGGGCTTGCAGCACGACTTGGCCTGCAGCCAAGCCACCAGTGAGGCACTTCCATCATGAAAACCAGCAGGCCTGAGGCAATCCGGCAGTCCATGTGGATAAGCACGACAGCAAAGTCTCATCCCCGGTGTAGGAGAGCAGTAAACCCCGCTCCAGATGCTGGCCAGCAGGGATGTTCTACCTCTGGAGGAGACTAATAGCAAGACTCAATACCCATGGCAGGCTAACAGGTAAGCCCTGCCTGCAGTACCAGCCAGTAGGGAGCTCCCCTCCCCCACTGCAAGTCAGTAGTTAGTCCTTGAGGCCCAGCACACAGAGCTTAGAACAGTGTAGGAGTAGAGCCCTATATTTACTCACAAAATAGACAAAAAAATAAACAAACAATAACAACATCAACAATAAAAAGAATTTGACCATAGAAAATTACTATGATGTTGTGGAAGTTCAAGGCACAAACTTAGAAAAGGGTAACAGAGTCAAAATGGCTGCACGTGAAGGCCTAAAGAAAAAAAGTAAGTTGGTTTTAGGCCCCCCAAAAAAACTCCTTGGAGAACTCAAAAATGATTTAAAAAAAAGAGAAGTAGTAAAAAAAAATTAGGAGAAGAAATGACAGTAATGCAGAAGAAACCTGGGGTGGGACAAGAAACACAAAACTGCAAAAAGGCATTTTTTAAAATCACTGAAGAAAACAGCTCTTTAAAAGTAGAACTAGGCAAATGGAAAAGAAGAAACAAAAGTTCAATGAAGGAAATAATTCCTTACAAGTTAGCATTAAACAAAAAGAAGCCAACAACTCCATGAGAAATCAAGAAGTAATAAAACAAAGTCAAAAGAATGGAAAAAAAAAGAAAATATGATATTTCTCATTGGAAAAACAAATAACCTGGAAAATCGATCTAGGAGAGATAATTGAAGAATTATTGAATTATCTTAAATTCATATCAAAAACAAATATTGGACATGCTGTTTCAAGTATTATTAAGGAAAATTGCCACAACATCCTAGAACCAGAGGTTAAAACAGAAATCAAAAGACTTCATATAAATCACCACCTGAAAAAAAAATACCCAAATGAAAACTCCCAGAGCTCTCAGATCAAGGAGAAGTACTGCAATCAGCCAGAAAGAAAAAAAAATTCAAATATTGTGGGGAAACAATCACAATTATGCAGAATTTATCAGCTACTATGTTAAAGAACTGGAGGACTTGGAATATTATATTCTGGAAGGCAAATTAGGCAGGATTACAAACAAGAATTACCTATCTCACAAAACTGAGCATAATCATTCAGGGGGAAGCATTGATATTTAATGAAATAGAGGACTTTCAAGCATTCACGATGAAAAGACCAGGGTTGAATATAAACAATTTGATCAGAGAAACATAAACAAGTTAAAAAAAAAAAAGAAGCAAGAGAAAGGAAACGTAAGTGATGTAATAAGGTTAAATTCTTTGTATTCCTACTTGGCAAGATGATATTTATAACTCTTAAGAACCTAATCACTGTAAGGACAATTAGAAAAAGTATAAATGGGAAGAAGTGTGAGTCGACTATGATTGCATAATACAAAAAGAAAACCAAAACAAAACAAAATTAAGATGTGAGAAAAAAGATTACACTGTGAGAAGAGAGGAAGGGGCAATAGGATGGGATAAATTATTATTAAATTATTATATTACGGCATTTTATATGTGCCTCTTTTATAGAGGCACAAAATAGTGATTGCAGAGAAGGGGAATAAGGGCTGTGTGTGTGTGTGTGTGTGTGTATGTGTGTGTCTGTGTGTCTGTGTGTAATGGGCAATTCTTCAATATTACTCATCACAATTGGTTTAAAGAGGCAATAATGCACACAATCCATTGCATATAAAAATCTATCTTACCTAAGGGAAATATGAAGGGATGGAGATAGGAGAAGGGTGAATACAGTTATCATATCCATAAATGTTAATGGAATAAACTCACTCATAAAATAGAAGCAGATAGAAGACTGAATTAAATAAAAAAGAATCCTAGAATATACTGTTTACAAGAAATATATTTGAAGCAGACACACACAGGGTAATGGTAAGGGACTAGAACAAAATCTATTATTCTTTAGCTGAAGTAAAAAAAAAAGTAGAGATAGTAATCATGAAGCTAGACAAAGCAAAATAAAAATAAATGTAATTAAAAGATAGAGAATTATTATTTTTTCGCAAAGGTGCCATAGATGATGAAGTAATATCAATACCAAACTTGTAATCACCAAATGATAGAGCATCCAAATTCCTAAAATAAACATTAAATGGTTTACCAGAGGAAATAGACAATAAGACTGTACTAGTGCTGGGTTTCCACTTTTTCCTTTCAGAATTAGATATATCTAATTACAAAATAAATAAGAGAGAAGATAAGGAGGTAAATAGACTTTTAGAGAAGTAAGATATGATAAATTTCTGGCGAAAACTGAATGGGAATATAAATTTTCCTAAGCAGTACCTGGTACCTAAACAAAAATTAGCCATGTATTAGGGCTTAAAATCCTGAACAACCAAGTACAGAAAAGAATATATGTGAAATGCTTGATTTTAATATCATAATGCAGTAAAAATGACATTCAATAAAGGGCAGTGGAAAGATAGATTAAAATTAATTGGAAACTAAATAATCTATTCCTAAAGAATGAGAGGGTCAAACAAAAATCATAGAAACAAAAATTTCATTAAAGAGAATGACAACACTGAGACAACATGCCAAAATTTATGGGATGCAGCCAAAGCAGAACTTAGAGAAAAACACATCTCTTAA
>CM053582.1:187809951-187840674 GCA_028627135.1 Pseudochirops cupreus | reverse complement strand
GATGACATTTTATAGACACTGGTCTTATAATTCCATTTTAATAAATGCCTTTTATCTGAACTATTTGTGAGTAGCCCCAGAAAGTGATCACATAATAATATTAATCTCCTCAAAGTCCAATACATTCCGTATGTCTTGGAGTAGGGGACAGTGGTAAGGCAGGAATGTCTGCCAGGGTTATACATAGTAGAGACTCTATACTCTGAGAATGATAACATAAGTGAAAGTATGCCAGGAACCCTAAAATACTGATTTTTAGGGTGCTAGTGGCCACTGATTGTTTTTAATACCTTTGCCAGTGTGACAAAGTTGCCCTTGTGAAGGTAAGGCCTAAACAAGGTGGCATAGGGTTTCAGGCTTGTTCAAGTAGGAGCTATTCTCATAATTAGCTTGATATGGAGAACAGTCCAGCAAATGGCATTTATCTTCATGTTTGTGTGATAAAAGAGGGTAGGACACATTGGAAGACATAGTAGATACCAATGTCTCTCCTACTAGAAATCATTCAAAGGAGATGGTGATGACCATTAAAGTAAGTAATGTTACAAGTGCTCCTAGGGAAAGAGAGCATTGCAGAAAAATCAAGAGAAAAATTAGGAGAAGTGAGGAATAAAGTAAGGAGAGTTTTAAACAGAAATGAGAGTAACAAAGTTTAGACATACTATTTCCAGGTTCATCTGTGTAGCATGAGGTCTAGATTAAAAAAAAACGTTTGAATAAACTAAAAGTATGTTAAAGAAGTAGCTAAAAAGTCATTATTATAGAACATAAGAACACTAAAAGAGGCAGATTGAAAGATTTTATTGGTGGGGCAGAGCCAAGATAGCAGAGTAGAAGCACAAACTTGGTGCAGGCTCCCCTCCAATCACTTACAATACATGTAAAAAAATGACTCTAAACAAACTTTAGAGCTACAGAACCCACAAAGAGACAAAGAGAAACAAATTTCCCACTGAAAGAAGCCCGGCAGGCTAACAGGAAAGATCTATCATACCAGGCTGGGAGCTGAGCACAGCCCCACATGAGCTACATGGTTCCTGACCCCAGGGTAGCTCCAACCAGCAGTGGACCTGGAGCAAAATTCAGCAGAGAGAATCAACAGCAGCTAAAACAGTTTACAGATTTATCAACCCATAAATGCTAAAGACAAAGTAAAAGGTCAGTGTGAAACTTTGTGGGAACAGGAAGACCAAAGAATATGGTCTGGCCCCTGCCCCTGGGTGAGAAGTGGCTGAAGCACAATGGCCGTGCAACCACCATTGCCTAGCTGTCTCAGGAGCTCTTGGATTGCAGATTGCAGGAGGAACAAGTGACCATTCAGAGGGTAATGGCTCTTGCTTTAACCTGCTTGGATCTGGATCACAGTTTGGGTGGTGGCCCTGGGGTGTGTGACAAGTGAGCCAGAGCTTGTGGTGTCTGTAGAGAGGATGCCCAACTAAGAGCTCCAGCAGCTGCAAAACCCCCAGCAATTTGGGACAAAGCTCTCTCCATTCTGGAAGCAGAGTTCTACTGTGGCCAAGCACTCAAAAATCAAGAAATTGACTGAGAAGATGAGCAAGCCCAGGAAATATATTCAAACCATAGATTCCTTTTTGGGGGATGAAAAGGATCAGAGCATGGAGCAGGAGGAAGACAGCAAAGTTAGAACTGCTGCCTCAAAAGCATCCAAGAAAAATATGAACTGATTATAGGGTATGGAGGAACTCAAGAAGGATTTTGAAAACCAAGTAATAGAAGTGGAGGAAAAACTGGGAAGAGAAATAAGAATGATGCAAAAAAACCACAAAAAGCAAATCAACAGCTTGCTAAAGAGACTCAAAAATTCACTGAAGAAAATAACACCTTAAATAATAGACTAACTCAAATTGCAAAAGAGGTCCAAAAAGCCAAGGAGGAAAAGAATGACTTAAAAAGCTGAATTTGCCAGAAGAGAATGACTCCTTCAAAATTAGATTGGAGCAATTGGAAGCTAACGACTTTATGAGAAATACAGATACTATGTAACAGATTCAAAAAATGAAAAAATAGAAGGTAATGTGAAATATCACATTGGAAAAACCACTGACCTGGAAAAATAGATCCAAGAGAGATAATTTAAAAATTATTGGACTACCTGAAAGCCATGATCAAAAAAAGAGCCTAGACGCCATCTTTCAAGAAATTCTCAAGCAAAATTTCCCTGATATTCTAGAACTAGAGGGCAAAATAGAAATTGAAACAATTCACCAATCATCTTTTGAAAAAGATCCCAAAAGAAAACTCTTAGGACTATTATAGCCAGGTTCTGGAGTTCTGAGGTCAAGGAGAAAACACTCCAAGCAGTCAGGAAGAAACAATTTGAGTATTGTAGAAACACAATCAGGATAACACAAGACCTACCAGCTTCTATGTTAAGGGATCAAAAGGCTTGGAATATGATATTCCGGAGGAAAAAGGAGCTAGGACTAAAACCAAGAATCACTTATCCAGCAAAACTGAGCATAATGCTACAGGGGAACATATGGGCATTCAATGAAATAGAGGATTTTCAAGCACTCTTGATGAAAAAACCAGAGCTGAACAGAAAATTTGTCTTTCAAATACAAGAAGCAGGAGAAGCATGAGAAGGTAAACAGGAAAAAGAAATCATAAGGAACTTATTAAAGTTGAACTATTTACATTGCTACATGGAGAAATGATAATTGTAACTCATAAGCCTATTCTCAGTATGAGGATAGTTCAAGGGAATATGTCTTTATCTATATCTATATCTATATCTATCTATCATCCATCCATCTATCTATCTATCTATCTATCTATCTATCTATCTATCTATCTATCTATACACACATACATATATATGTGTAGGGAGGGCAAATGTGTATATAAATATATGTGAATGTGGGCACATGTATGCTGATGTATACATAGAGGGCACGGGATGAGTTTAATATAAAGGGATGATATCTAAAAAACAAAATTAAAAGGTGAGAGAGGATTTATTGGGAGAAAGGAGGAGATAGATTAAGGTAAATTATCTCATATAAAAGAGGCAAGAAAAAACTGTTGTAATGGAGGGGAAGAACGTGAAGGTGAAAGGAAATGGAACAACCTTATTCTCATTGAATTTGGCTTAAGGAGGGAATAACATACATACTCAATTGGGTATCTTACCCTACAGGGGCATAGGGAGTAGGAGGGGTGATTATAGAAGGGACGACAGATTGGGGGAGAGGGTAATTAGAAGCAAAAATTTTTGAAGAGGGATAGAATCAAAGGAGAAAATGGAATAAGTAGGGGTTGGGATAGGATGGAGGAAAATATAGTTGGTCTTTCACAATATGACAACTATGGAAATGATTTGGGTAACTGCACGTGTACAACCTATATTGCATTGCTTGTCTTCTTAATGGGGACAGGTGAGTAGGGTGGAAGAGAAAAAATCTGGAACTCAAAGTTTTAAAAACAAATGTTTATAAAAATTGTTTTTAATATGCAACTGGGAAATAAGATGTGCAGGCACTGGGGTATAGAGTTTTGTCTTGCCTTGCTAGAAAGTTAGGGGAATGATGGGGGAGGACGTAGGGGAGAATGGACTGGGGGAAGGGGTAGTCAGTGAGCTTGCTATTTTCGGGTGGGGGTAAGGGAAAGACAGGGAGAAAAATATAACTCAAAATCTTGTGGAAATGAATATTGACAAGTAAAAATAAATAAATAAATTTTAAAAAGAAAGATTTCATTGATGGAGAGGAAAAAATGTGAAAGAGGCTTTAAACCTCTCTTTCTCTCTCTCTCTCTCTCTCTCTCTCTCTCTCTCTCTCTCTCTCTCTCTTCTCCCCCATACACACATATGTATGTATGTGTATAGACACACACACACACACACACACACACACACACACATACATTCATAGTAGCAGGACTGAAAATGATGTCTTGCACTGAACAGGAATCAAGAAAAGGCCCTAAATTAAAACTGTTGTTGATTACTGAGCAAGGCTTTCTTTGACAATAACCATCTCCTTTCTAACTGGCCTCTCCTCCTATTTGATTTGTTCCAATATTTGTCACATCACAGTTATTTCCATGGTGATGAATTGGAATATTGCAAACACTAACTGAATCAGGCAGGAGGGAGAAGCTGATTAGGAAAGAAAGAGCTTCTGTTCGCACACAAATAACGTGGTAATCATCAATTATGAGAAAGTTTAAAGGAAAATGAAAGCTTGATATAAAAGGGAATCTAATGACCACATCTGATTTTTAAAAAATAAGAGGAAATTGATAACTAAACTTTTCAAATGCATTAAATTAAATAAATGCATTAAATTCAACAATCTGCAATCAAATATTAAATCACCATCTTATTAGTCCTGCTGTTATGGATTGCAAGATAAGGAATAATGTTATTTCTGTGGAGGAAGAATACAGAATGTCTTTTAAAGACCTTGCAAGCTAGTTGATTTTTTAAAAGGGAAAAATGTAAATAAATTTGTGTTTTCTCTTTTTATCCTTGGAAACACTGAGAGGAATCTATTCTCTATATCATTATATAAAATGATGGTAATTAATTAGGTAATTTATTCGATCACTTGACAAGAATTTACTCCTATTTGGAAACTGCTTCTTTTCTTCCCCTCCTCAAGCTTACAATCATTCCATTTTTCATGTATTTTGCTTTGAAATAGGATGCCAACAGAAGTATGTGAAAAATTGGAATTATATTGGATTAAATACCAGTTAATTAGTACTAGAATTCTCCTCATTCTCCCTTACAGAGAACTGTATCAGGACTTTGATGTATTCTGGATCATCACTTTCCTATACTTATGACAAGGGCAGAGTTCTGTAGTCTACTTTATGTAGCTATACTTATGGGCACAATGAGGCTATTCAAAGTTATTATTAGATTACCATGGTTTAGGAAATTCAGCAGTCAGTGATGATTTTTAAAATATCATTGCCACCATCCTACACATGTGGCTGGATACCAATGACTGTATTTTCAAAACACACACACACATACACACACATACACACACCAGAAACATGCTTAAATAGACCAAATTCAAGATGTGACTGTTGTAGACAAAGTATATGGAAGAATACTGAATTTGGAGTCAGGAGGTCTCGCAATTCTGACCCTACCTATGTAAAAATGTTCAATTGAATGTTTGCAAGCCTGTTTTCTGATCTGTACAATGCGGGAAATCATACATTTAGTACTTACCTAGAATGGTTTTAAGACAATTACTTTGTCAGCCAATAAAGTTATTTTAATACATACGAACACACACACATGTAGATAGACAGATATAGATATATATTTATATGTATACATGATATTAACACCTATACATGGGTGTATCTTCTCATATACACAAAACATGTATATAGATATAGGCACATACACATATACATGTATATATTTGTATATATGAATCAGGTATATACTCATAGATATTTTATTTATATATACACACATAAACATAGTGCAGCACACATGCATGGATTTATTTATACATGCAATTTTCATGCATATACACACATTGATACATAACATATATATGGTTGTGTGTATGTCTATATATATATATATATATATATATGTGTGTGTGTGTGTGTTATGCCTGTATGTATGCACACATAAACTTCATAGGCTTGCAAGGTATTTTTCCTTACAACTTTAGGTAGAGACTGTGTATGCATAGACATATACATATATCATTAGGATTAACATAAGCATCAATAGTGTTGTTACATGTGTATATATGTGCACATATATAGACATGTATAGTTATATATATGCATAATGCACCAAGCTTTGTGAGACCATATACATATATAGCATATGTACACACATATATAATATACACACATATAGTGTATATACGCATGTGTGTACACAAACACTATAGACATCCATTTCACCCTTTTCCTCTTGGTCATTTTCTTTATGTAGGCTCTACTCAGAAACCATTACAGAATCTTCAATTTGCCAACTTCTTAGCATGTCAATGTCCCTTGTCAAATATGGTGCCAAGACTAGGAAACCAAATGATTTTTAATAGATAGTTGATAAATATTTAAAAGAGGAAATGATGATTACAAAGAGACGAGTCTGCATGGCTTCATCCAAAGGATGTCATTCCAGACTATCTTCTTTTCCTTTTGTGAAAGTATTACTAAACTAGTACACAAATGGAATGATGTTCATATAGCAAAACTTTTGATAAAATATTGCTTTCTATATTTGTATTGAAGAAGGGGAGATGTGGTTTAAATGAGAATGCACTTAAATGGTTGGTTGACCAGATTCAAAGAAAGACAAGCTTTTAATAGTTCAGTGCCAATGTTGGGGAGTTATTCAATGATTCTGTGTAGGACTTTGTTATTAATATTTTTATTGGTGACTTGCTGTAATGGCAAGAAAAAAAAGTACTTACCACCTTGTTTCAGCTATTTAGTTATTTAGCACCTTGTTTCAGTTCAAGTTTCTTTTGAGCCTTTCCCATGATTATATCAAACCTTTGTTAAATAACAGAACTTATGAAACCCATAGTGGTAGGAACTTGCTGATGCAACAGGAAGAGGCAGAACAGGGAGGAGCTAATGACCATATATAAGGAAAAACCCAAGCTGGGAAAGAGCAAAACTCAGAAGAGAACACTTGCAGCGGCAGAATTGATAAGGGAAAACTTGTGATGCTGGCACTCTCTTTGTTCTTTCCATGTTATTTCTATGCTGATAATTTGTGTTGACCTCTTGGACCTTGTTTGTGGGTCTGTGTTGATTTCACAGGCTGATAGTGAATTGATGATGGTGCTGGAAATGTGTATGAATGTTATTTTGGCTCTGTGAAGCTTTGTCTTCCCAGAAACAGAAATTGTGAAGGATTTGAGGTCGACTGGACACTGGGAACTTCAGTATGGAACTGGATGAGGAGCTGGACAAGGAGCTGGATCTGGATGAGGAATTGGACAAGGAGCTGGATGAGGAGTTGAGACCTGCCTACCTTTGAATCCAGGTAACAGTTGGGCAGATTCAGGCAGGAGAAGGACCCGTGGAAGAGGAACCATGGAATCTGAAAGCCAGCCTCAAGTCAAGATGAAAAGACCTCTCCTTAGATACTTAATGCTGATTGACAAGATCATGATTCACTGTGGTGTAGGGGCAGGAGAACTTTGTACTCTGTACCTTGTAGCTCTTAAGGATGATTTGAAACTAATTTACAGTCAAGAAGAAAGAAGACTTTTTGATGGAGAGATTAAGACAATGTGATCTAGGAGTGGAGAACTTTGACCTCTGTACCTTATGTCCCTTAAGGAGTCTTACTCCTTAAGGATGACTGAATTAAGGACTTACTAAATGATTCTACTTTGTCTCCCTTAAGGCTTGCTCCTTAAGGATGATTGAGTTAAGGACATACTGAATGATATCTTTTGTTTAAAACTATGTGGCCACTTTAGTGATAAGTTGTTATGTTATAACATTTTAAATGCTGTGCTTTGGTTTCTGTGAATTTTTTTGCTTTTATTTATTGCTGAATAAATAGAGAGTTCACTATACTATGTGATCAGAACCTTAAAGCTTGTCACAGCAACAGTCCTCTGGAAAGCTGCCTGTGTTTGGCTTTACACTTGCTTAAAGGTATAGATGAAGTATTTATTAAATTTCCAAATTCCTGTTATCTAGGAGGTATATAGCACACAGATTAGATGACAGACTCAGGATCTCAAAGTGTGTCGAAAGACTGGGACATTGGGTTGGATCTAACATTTGAATTCAATAAACATCAAGATAAAATTATGTAAAAACTAACTTTATGAATATAGAATGGAAGAAACATGAATGGATAGTAATTCTGAAAAAAAAACAACAACAACAGTTCTTGGGGTTTTAGTGGCCTACAAGTTCAGTTTGTATCATTTTTAAAAAATTCTTGCTTTAGCATTTAATTGAAACCTTTTAATACAAGTACTGTAATTTCTACCTTTGTAACATCTCGTACACATCCTCTTCTCTCCTCTGACACCGACATCACTTTGGTGTGGCACTTCTTGCCTAGATTGTATTAGTCTGTTGTTGGGTTGGCCTGCCTCAAGCCTCTTCCCATTCCAATCCATCTTCCACTCAATTGTCAACTTGATTTTCCTAAAGCCCAGATCTGACCATGTTGCTCCCCATTCAATAAAATCTGGTGGTTCTCTGTTACCTCCGTGTTCAAATATTGAATCCTCTAATGTGAAGGCATTTTATAACCAGGCCCCTTCCTACATTTCCAATTTTATTGCACCTTACACCCCTTCTCTGAAATCCAACAACCCTGGCCTCCTCTCTGTCCCTCACACACAACACTTCATCTCCTGACTAAGCATTTTTTTTCTGTTTTGAAGTTGTCAACTGGCAAATGCCAGTTCTCAAAGGTTTTCTTTTTTTTTATTGACTTTTTAATTTACTTTTAGTTTACAAGATTCAGTTCCACAATCCCTTGAGTTTCAGATTTTCTCCCTCCTCCCCCCCCCCATAGTGGTGTACAATCAAGTATAGGATCTGCAAATACTTTCACATTGTACAATAGTCTGGTTGTACAGAAGGGTTGTAACCAATGGAGTGAACAATGGGAAAGAAGAAACAAAACCAAACAAGAAAAAGAACAATAGCATGTAGACTGCTTCAGTCTCCAGTTTGTATCATTAACATGATGGGACAATCAAAAAACTAATGCCATCTTGAGTCGGATAGCATTGCGTGTAAAAAGAAGGTGATGAGAAGTCCACTATACTCTGACTCAACCGACCTCATTCTGATTATAGTGTTCAATTCTAGGCTCAAGGATTTAAAAAGGACATCAATAAGCTAGATAAAGTAGTCAGTGGACGGCAACTAGGATAGTGAAGAGCCATGAATCCATGTCCTATGAAGACTGATTAAAGGAACTAAGCATATTTAATTAAAAAGAGAAGATTCTAGGATATAAGAGCTATCTGTAGGTATTGGAAGAGATGCCCTATAGAAGAAGAATTTAATTTCTTCGTGCTTTGAAGGCAGAGTCAGGAGCAATAAGTAGCTGTTTCTAAGAAGCAAATTTAGCCTTGTTGTTGGGAAAATTTTCTAGATAGTATGAATAAAAATGAAATGGGTTGCCTTGAGAGGTAGTGGAACTTTTCTTTTTCAGATATTCAAGCAGAGTCTGGATAACTGCTCATTCAGCATGTTATAATGGGGATTTATTTTGTATGTGAGTTTCATTAGACAACTGCTAAAAGTTCCTTCCAAATCTTGAATTCCTCAGTTCTATGACAATATACTCCCAGTGTTGTTTGACCAGAACAGGGCAAATTTGGACTGTCACATTCTTTGTGATAGCCATTATATTTCTATTAATACAGTCTATTATTGTATTATGGGAGTTAGGTGGATCAGTGGACAAAGCACTAGGCCTGGAAGGAGAAAGAAATAAATTCAAATCCGACCTCAGACATTTACTAGCTGTGTGACCCAGGCAAGTCACTAATCCTGTTTGCCTCAGTTTTCTCAACTGTAAAATGAACTGGAGAAGGAAATGACAAACCACTCCAGAAGCTTTGCCAAGAAAAGCCCATATGAGTTCATAAAAAGTTGAACACGAGAGAAATGACTGAACAATACCAGTATGATTATATCACACATAGGAGAACTGCCAGGTTGATGAGGGGACACAAAATCATATATTTTTTTTTCCTAATTCACTTTAAGGAATCTGAGATGTTTGACTTGGATGAGAAAAGATTAAGGGAACATGATAAATATATTTGAATTGTTATTGTATGGAGGAGAGATTATAATTATTCTGCATTGCTCAAAAAGATAGAAATAGGGATAATGAACAGAAGTTACAAGGATGATGATTTTAACCTAATATTTAAAAGCTCTCTTGTAAAGTCCTTTTCCATTCCTTCAAAGGATCAGAGAACTCAATATTATTGGATCATAGATTTAGAAATGAAAGAGAGTTTTATAGGTCATCTCAAACAAAGACCAGTGACCCTAGGTTCTTGAAGGCTATTCCAGCAAAGCTGACTGAGCTCCAAAAGCTTTAAGCCAATTAGACAGTACAGTAAAATTGTATTAACTGCTTACTAACTGTATGACATTGTATTAGAGCTCCACAGGTATAAGAGATCCACATATATGGGTGAAAGTTTTCATTCCAACCCCAATTAGTTTAAATGAAGAAGGGATAGACTTCCTCATTGAATTAATCAATCAATCATAGGTGTTAACTAGGTTCAAAGAAGTCCATAATCAGTTAAGGATTGAAGTGTTCTGCTCTCTGAAGTTAAGTCAGATCTAATCTATCTATAATATGAAAGTCCTTCAAATATTCAGTCGGCTATCATGGGATATGTAAAAATTTTGGCTCTCCTACTATGTATTTCCATTGCATTCAATGAATTCTTAGGTGCTATGAAACTAAATCCCTTCCTTCTGTTTGCACTCCTTTGAATACTCTAACTTATCAATGACCTCTCTACAATGTGGCAGTTCGAACTAATCCTAATACTACAAATGTCGGCTGAGTACAACAGAGTGCAACAGGTTTCATTATGCCTGGAAGCTCTACCTCTCTTAATGTGGCCTGAAACTGCATTAGTTTCATTGGCCGTTATAGTCTACTATTGACTAAGACTGTGAGCTTGTTGAGAATAAGGACTATCTTGTACTTTTTTGCATCCTCGAAACTAAGTGCAGTGCCTAGCACATAGTAAGCTCTTAAGAAATGTTTATTGACTGATTGGTTCATATTGAGTCTGCAGTCCACTAAAACTTCTGAATTTTTTTCCAGAAAATATTGGCTTCCTACGGTTCTCCCAAAATGATTAACACATTTCATTTATACAATTGATTTTAGTTCTATTAAATTCAGCCTCATGATCTAGACTCAAAATGTCTTTTTTATAAGATGACAACATTACACAGTATAATTATGTATATTTTTATTATCTCTAAACTGATAATGATCTCATTCTATGCCTTTGCATGTCATGGCTAAAATAAATGATATAAGAGTAGGCAAAACCAGAAACTAAATCACAGAGAAAACATTTGATCTTAAAATAAGACTTGCCAGCCAAGGGAAACACTAATTTTGAGCACAAGTTCATTTACATGATATTATATAGTGAAGTTGCTCAAAATATGAAGAGTATAGTTCTATAGTATTGCAGAAAGTAGTAGATGGGCATTCCTGTGGAGAGGTTTTTATGAGTGTTAAATAAATTGGCATTCCCCAAAGTATTTTCAGATAAAACTGGAGGACAACAAATCAATATGAAATGGATCAGGTTTACCAGTGTTTCTTCATTGATCTACTCTAAGCATCAATGGAAGATTTGGACTTTATCTCAGGACCTGATGAACTGATAAAAAAAAAAAGAATTAAATAGTATGAAATAATTGTGGATCCCTATGCCTATTTTCTCATACTATAAAATATCAAAATGGTCTATATGCATATCAAGAGAATCCTGCCAAATTCCCAAGGCATCTAGCATAATGTTCAGCAAACAGCAGTCCCTTAGTAAATGTTTGTTGATCTTGCTAAAGAATAAATTTATCAAACAACAACAATTGAGCTTTTAATATATTTCTGGGCTCTGGTAGGCATTGTTGCAGTCCAGCAAAGAAGCATAAGATATATCCCAAGTCCTCAATGAAATTATTACCTTAATACAAGAGACAAAAGTAGCATACATATATCTTAGAACTAGAGAATAATCCAAAGTGGGATATAAATCCAGTGCTTGCATAAACATGCTATAAATTTTGTAGAAATTTAGCGCACTAAGAAATCTCTATTTTTAGAAGCCCAGTAGATTTATGGAATATATATTAGACATAGAGCAAAGAGAGACTTGGGTTTAGAAATTGACTGTGACACTTTCTAGGTGTGTGGTTTTGAACATGTCACTTAGTTTCGCGTAAGTCTCCATTTCCTCATCTGCTGAGTGGTGGTGATAATGCTTAAAAACCTATCTCACAAGGTAGTTGTGAGGAAAGTGCTTTGTAAACCTCAAAATGCAATATAAATGTGATCTTGGGTAGGGGTATTTTAACAGACCATTTTGGAGGTGGAAATTATTCTGGCAATTGACACTTGGCTAGGTTGAAGGTTTATAGAGGTAATAAGAGTAAACATGAGGGGGCAGGTAGCTGGTGCAGTGAATAGAGAGCACCAGCCCTGGAGTCAGGAGGACCCGAATTCAAATCCGGCCTCAGACACTTAACACACACACACACACACACACAACTAGCTGTGTTGACCTTGTGCAAGTCACTTAACCTCAATTGCCCTCCAAAAAGCAAGAGAGAGAGAGAGAAAGAGAGAGAGAGAAAGAGAGAGACAGAGAGACAGAGAGACAGAGAGAGAGAGAGTGAACATGAGGGGGTGGTGAGGTGGCACAGTGAATAGAACACCGATCCTGGAGTCAGGAGGACCTGAGTTCAAATTTGGCCTTAGATACTTAACACTTACTAGCCGTGTGACCTTGGGCAAGTCACCCCTAATTGCCCTACCTTCCCCCCTCCAAAAAAAGCAAAAAAAAAAAAAAAGAAAAAAGAGTAAACATAAAAGTAGTGAAGAGTATGGAATAATCCTAACAATTCATAAAAATCTTATTCTGCTCTCTTTAGTCCCCATTCTTTGGTGGATTCCCATGGATTCATATATTATCTTAAACCTATGGATCCTGAATCTGTATATTCTTCCCATATCTTGGCACTAAGCAGAAGTGTTCCTTTCTGCCGTGAAACTGTGATTCAGAACTACTTATGGACAATAGAGTTATCAATTAGCACCAGCTGCACCCAGTTCCAGCAAAGGGTTCCTATAATCTTTTTCTGAACAGTTGCCAGACCTCAGTCTTTGGATTGAGAACTCCTGAAACTGTTACTGCTATCACTGCTATTTTAGCAGCCTCTAAGGTCCACTGCTGGTTTTGCTGCTGCTCTCTGGGCTGACTCCTATCCAGGTTTCAAGACCTCTCCTGCCGAATTCCTCAATTGTCTTTGGCTGGACAAACTCCCTCTGTTCCCCCCTTTTTTGGCTCTCCAATTCCAAAATTTGACTTGAGTTATTTTAAAGCTGTTTCATGGGTAATGATGGGAGAGTTCAGGTGGGTTCCTCCTATACTCCACTATATTGGCTCAATCCTCAGACCTCAGGTTCAGAACCCCTACTCTCTTTCAACATTTCTCATCTTGTTTCCCAGTTTCAATTATAACTTCGCAGATGATTACTACATCTATACTGGGGCTCCGGAGAAAGACTGGGACTTAATGACCATAGACATTCAATCTCAACACATCCAAAATGGAACCCATTATCTTTTCTTCCAAACCTTTCTATCTATGAAATTTTCCTATTGTTATAAAGGACACCACCAACCTTCCACTTACCTAGTGTAACTCTCAGTGAGTTCCTGCAAAGGCTTTAATGTAAAAGGGCCAGAGTCTTCCATTGCATTCTGGGTAATCTCTGATCCTCCTGATGAATATCAGGTCACTGCATCCAGATGGCTCTGGAGGAGAAAGTGAGACTGGTGACCTTGCACAGCCCTCCCTAAAAATCAAAGTCAACTGGAAATCATGTCATCATTTCCCTGATGCCATGGTCCTCTTTAAAAATGAAGGAGAAAGACAACAACCTAAATTCCACAAATTTTCTCATATCATTTTTGGAATAAGTCCTTTCATTCATTTACTAAAGGCATTTTCACTACCCAGAATAGTTCTGCATCCTATAGATGCAGCTTCTGTGATTTAATTCAGCTTCTCACTAGTGGTGGTGATTCACTCAGGTTTAAAGCACTGGGACATGTGTTCTCTCATGTGTCTACACAGCTCTGAATCTGAAGTACACATGTGATCTTGTTCAAGTCTAAATTAGTATTCCAATATCGCAAACTTTATGCTCTTCTGTCACTCTTAAACTAGCAGTGTAATTATAAGCATCTACCTCCTGGTATTTATTATTAATAGGAAGATAATGAAGTGGGTGATTAAGCAGTTGCTAGTTACTCCTGTAATCACTGGCCCAGCCTCCTGAGGAGCATGGGTTCAATAACATGTCACCAAAGTGATAAAATCTTAATGAGTCATCAACTAGCTGTGGATTGTGAGGCTGAGCAGAGTTTACAGAACAGAAAAGAGGAAGGGGAGAACAAAGGAAAAGATGCAGTAGAAAGTGAGGGGCATTTAATAGAAAAGATACCCTAATACTGTATAATTCCATTTTACTTCCCATTGCCATCCATAACTCCACAAACTCAGCCCACAGATAGGTTTCTGATGCTCCAAGGCACAGTTGATTAATTCACAGGGAGGGGTTTTTCTTCTCTCTTTCTCATAATATACCTTAGGTAAGGAGTGATTTATGGAAAGAGTTTCCAAGCCCTCTAGTTCCTTTGCATATGCTTATGCAAGCTTGTCCTGATTAATTCAAAATTCTTCTTCTTCTGATAATCCCCTGGATTCAAAATCTCTTTGTAGTTTCTTGCCTTTTGTTGTCTTGCAGAAGAGCAACCTGAGGTAATGGCCACTTATTTTTCCCCTTTTCTTTCTTTAAATCCTGTGGGTTGTGGGAGGGGGGAGGAATCTATTATATGCTTTGGTTTCTCCTTCTCTGTGTCTTACTCCCTCTGTTCCTTTCATTAACAATTCATTACTTGTTAAAAGGAAAGTTCTGTAAGACTTTAAGAAATGCCAGTGCATTGAGAATGAAGACCCTAACCTTGCTCTTTTCAGATTTCTCATGACAGTGAGCTCTATCCCAATACCTTTCAACTGTCCCACATGTCTAGTTGGTTCCAAGTATAGGGGACTGAATTCTTATGTTTTGTTTCATAATATTGTGGAAAGAGTTTTGGTTGTCCTAAGATTCAAATCCTATCTATAACATAGTCTGTTCTTGATACCATGAATTACTCTGTCACTTCCAGTTCCCTCATCTGTAAAAGGCTGAGAGATGATTCATGTGCCGTGATTAAGATATATTCTCTCTTCCACAGAAGTCTTTATCTACCCCTCAAATTTCTAGAGGTACCCCTGAGGAGCTGACAATGTCTTACACCTAATGCTGTCAGTTTATGAACCAATCCCTACCTCTTTTAGCCACCAATGACTAGCACTCCAGTTCCAATTAACACAAATTAGCTTCTATAGACAAATACTTAAAAGATGTAGAAAAAAATCATAAATACAAACAATTTCACTCACAATATATATATCTGAGGAAAATTATGTCAACCTTAACACAATTTCTACCTAGCATTTACCACCAGCACCCCTAGCCAAATTCATTTCTAAATGTAACATAACTTTTTGATGATTCCTCATCTCAGCTACTACCAGGCTGAGTCCCTCACATTATTCTTAATGCTTGGTTGACTCGCTGCGAAATCTAGTATAGTCTGATTCCTCCAGTGGTTTACTATTTTGGAGCTCACAAGAAAATAGATGTTTCCAATACTCCTTCACCTAAAAGCAAGATAGTAAAATACTAAGTCAAAAAGTAGAGGATTATATTCATTAGGTGAAATGGCAACCTCAAATGGGAGGGACCCAAAGCTTCTGTCCTTATGTCATTGTTTTGTTTTGTTTTATTTTAGCACTGAAAGAGTAGCCAGGCAGGAAAGATCTGGAGCAAACCAGGGCCTCACTTTTTTTGAGGGGAAGGAGTATTACTTTTTGAATGTATCTTAATTCTGACTCCACAGATGATAAATAATCTACATCTTCATCATGTGGTTAGCTGACCAGAGCCAGTTATTGAATGTCTGTGCATACTCCAAATTAGAAATGAGGAAACTTCCATTACACATAAGCATGGCTTTCTAGAATTGGGTTCCCAGGCCTTTTCCATGAGGAGATTGCAAACGGTGCTTTCACAACAACCCCTACTCCCTGCTCCATCACCCATTATGCTTGCAAAATGCTTGAGATTAATGTTAGTTATTATTTTCATTCCATTTGAATTTTAAATATTGACCATTTATATACACACTTGTCTAAAAATAATTTTTGTTGTTTGGTTGTTTCAGTTGTGTTCCAGTCTTCATGACTCCATCTGGCATTTTCCTGGCAAAGCTACCGAGTGGTCTGTATTTACTTCTCCCATGATAATAATAATAATAGGAAGTAGAAGAAGAAGAAGAAGATATATTAATAGTTAGCATTTATAGCACTTTATAGTTTGAAAAGCACTTCATAAATATTATCTCATTTTATCATTACAACAACTCTAGGAAGTCCTATTATAGTCCACAATTTATGGATAAAGAGATTGGAGCAATTAGAGATAAAATGCCTTCCCTTGGGTCACATAGGTAGTAAGTGTCAGAGGCTGCTCTTCATGACCCTATCCACTTCATCACCTAGCTAAGCTCACTATCACAATGTCTATACGATGCAAACTGAGTAATCCCATTATAAAAAGGAAATAAAGATTTCAACTACCTGATCAAAGCAGCTCACCAGCATGTCTTCTGCTCCTTTGGTTTCCAGTCTCATGTATTCTACACATCTGGATTGTGCTCCCTGGTGTGCCTTGGGTTCAGGGCCCTCCTCCTTAACCATCCATTGGACATACCCAATACCCAAATTCATTATTGGAAAATCTACGATTCATGCTCAGCCTTAGTCCCAGATTACCAAACTGAATGCTAAACCTTCCCTATGTCATTGCACCACATGGCTAGGCAAGTTGGAACTCCACACTCCTCTCTTTCCCACCAAAGATCAAATAACCCCACCCTATTATTCTCATCTAAAAAGTACATGAACCATCTGAATTAATCCTTCAATTCTAGCCAGATAATTTGGTGCCTTGTAGACAAAAGCTTAGTCTCTTCAACTCTAATGTAAATCAACTGGCAAAACACTTTAAAACAGCTTGAAATAAGAATGGTATGGAAAAGGGGATCACTTGTAATTTCCTTTACTCCTGTAGCCCTGGCTTTGCTACCTTTTCTGTCCCAGGACACTTCTTCTGCAGTTTGAAGTATAGGATGGAGGTAAGGGGGTGAAGCATAGAATCACACTCTCAAGGATGGGTCTACCAAGACTTATTTCTCATGAGCAACCATCACTCTGGTAACTGACCAATCTCCCTGACCATTGGGACTCTGAAGTCACTGCATACAGGTTTGAAGGAACCTATTGTTAAACCAGCAGTGTGAACATCTTCTCCTTGAAAATGGACAAAATCTACAAGTTAGGGTTTTATTTTTTTATTTATTTTATTCAGATCTAAGCAAATAATGGGGAAAATGCTATTAATGCAGATTAAACTTAAAAGAGGGTCATATGTATATTTTGTTTTAGAGATCTGGTTGCTAAACTTTTACCAGAATACTACCACCTCTGACTCTATCCTGTCCCATATAGAGTGGTTGGGGACCCTAGCAGAAATGTTAATTTCCTTCAGTATAACTGAAGAAAAGCTCTATACCTGAGACACTGGCACTCTATATCTACAATATAGTCCCAAAGTTCATAAAATCAGAAGCTCTCTCACACAAGGGCATGCTGGACCTCATTGCCATATACTATACTCTCAGAGTTTGTTGGCTTATGGAAATATATTCTCTGACTACATACACAAGCTTCATTACTTCTAAACAGTAACTCAGATCACCAGCATCTGAAGAGGTTTAAATAACTTTGATTCTGGATGGCATAGTTGCTAATTTATAGTTTGATACAATTGGATCTAGAGTGAGGCAAATATATCCTGTTTCGTTTGAATGCTTGAGTCCCCTGGCTTCCTTGCTGCAGAGCTGTAAATAGTAACTGTGAAGGCTGGGAGCTGCAGCCATTCTATATCTTCAAGAAAGTCCCAGTTTCATAGAATCTCAGAGATGGAAAGGACCACATAGAGTGTTCAGTCCTCCCAGCATGAAAGTTTTCTGAGCATAATAAAAATCTAAACATAGATTTCCTCTGTACTCTTTTACTAGAGTCAACTATTGATTAATTTTAAATTTTACTGGAAAATTATCATTATATTTAGAAAGTCTAATTCAACAAGCATTAATCTATAGTTCAGGAATTGATTAGCCTTCCTACTTTAGGTCCAGTTGTGTGCCTTTTTTTAAGTTAGTATATTCAAGTACACACACTAGTGAAGATTTTACTTGTAACAGCCAATTTGGAAAAGTAACAAATCTGCCAGCCAATTATATGCCAAAAACTTGAGTGCAAAATTGAGTATAAATTATTGTGGAATCCTTATCTCTAAGTTTAGAAAAGAATTCTTGGTCCTTCAGCGTTGTTATAAAACATCTATATTTTTTCCTTACACTTATGCAAATCAGTTCTCAGCTTATTGATGGATGAATAAATAAATAATTTTTAAGTATCCACTATGCTCAAAGCACTGTGCTAAATGCTGGTGAGATACACACACATACATACATACATACATATGTATATGTACATATACATACATGCATATGTTTAATTTTAGAGATTCCTTTTCTTTTTTTCAAAACTTTTTCCTATTCAATTTCTTTTTCTTCATATTTATCTTTAAGCAAAAACTCTGGGTATCTGTTAAAATGAGCAAAAATTATTACCTAACCAATTAAATGGCAAATTGAATGAATGAAAAAAAGATGCTTACTATAATCCAAGCACTGCACTAGCTTCTGGGGAAATAAGTAGACAAAGTAAGAGTACCTATTCTCAAAGAGCTCACATTGCGATTGAGGGAAATGACACAAAAAAGAAAATTCAGCTAGAGGAGTTGGAAAAGCTTAGACATCATAAGGGTTCAGCAGAGGAAGCATATCAAGGCTCAAGAGTATATAAGATCAATCAGATAAGTTATGTCAGATGAGAATACTGGGAGTCTGCAGGCATAACTAATGAGTCAATGGAGGACCTGGAGGAACTTAGATTGGAGCTGTCTAATGCTTTGTAGGGTTTGCAAACTGTTATTCTCACTTCTAATTTGATATTAATTATGACCTTTAGTCTAAATTGTTATCTGCCTGCCAATACACAGCTGATTCTGAAATAGCTTCTATTGTCAATAACCAGTGGGTTAAAAAAAATATCATTTCGTTTGTGGCTGTTGTGACTGTGTATGTCTAGTATTTTCTATGTCCAGTTCTTTTTTATTCTATTCTTAAAGAAAAGATGGCATATAGATATATAACATTTCTACATTATCTATGAAGTTTCGACCTTCTTGATTTCTTAAATCAACATATATTTGACATCTTATCCTTTGCCTGCTTTGCTATTCAAATAACTAATCATATGATCATTTCATTTGGGTGATCTTATCAAATTCTTATTAATATTTTTCTCCTTTATCCTCTATGACAGTTTCCTTTAAGTTGTGACTATCTTCATGACGATTCCTTTGCCTACATTCAACATGAACACGACAAAGACAAAGAACACATTTCCTGCAAAATGCTTTTTCTTGGTATCTTTGAGTATGTAAAGAAGCAAATTCTACTGTCTCCTTTATTTTCCTTTCTGAAGAGTATACTTGTAAATTATCCCTCCTCCCCGCAACCTGCCCCAACATTTATCTGCAACATCTCTGCAGATTTCCTTCTGGGTGTACATTATGCAATAGGGAACTGATACATATGTAGTGCCCAATTGTACTCTACTGATTCTCAAGTGAAATAAGCTGAGGAACCTGCTTCTGAAAGAACTGTGAAGATGCATGATAAATACACCTTGGAGAAGCTTTGGAATCTGTATAGATACTCTAACAAGTTCCAGACAATTTACCATGTTTTTAGTAGAAGCATTTCAATAGGCTGTGTTGCTATAACAGGGGATGCCTTCAGAAGTCATTAGATGACCAGAGTCTTTGTTTTGGGTTACTTTCTCTTGAGGGGTCTCTGATATTGTTTTGATTCTACATGGCATCCAGTGAAATGTAAGATTTTAAGGGGAAGCTGACATTCATCATGTGGTTAACAGACCAGAAGAATATCTATGCATGCTCTAAATCTCTGCAGGATGCTTCTGTTACACATCATCATGACTCTTATGGAAACAGACTCCCTAGCTGCTTCCATTTGGGGAGTCACATCAGTCATATTCTTCAAATGTGCAGTCCTTATTTGAATTAAATGAAATTCCATTATGCCCTCTTGTTTCACTTATAGGTAAAAACATCTATATTCCCATGGTATCACCTCAGTGACACAAAGACCTCTTGTTTAGAGTATTAAGAGTTTAATTAATGCTTATAGATCATCTAAAAACGGTGTGATTCTTAGCATCCTCATCTCATTTTATTCTGTTCCACAACCACTATGGAAGTGTAGGAAGACTACCTAGGACTGACAGTCACTTTTTAATTCTTATTTCTTTATGTGTTGCTTATGGCCATAGTATTCCTTATTTAATAGTCAACCTATACTCTCCATGCGTAGTGTGACTTGCCCTCAAGCAATAGACAATCTATCACTCAAACTGTACTAGAATCTTTTCTAGAATGTATCAGAGCTTAAGCTTCCTGCCCTGGAGTTTAAGAATTCAAGGCAACTCCATGGTAGGATGAGGAATCAGTGACACTTTTATGAAGGCATTCAAATGTTTAGAAAATTTTAAAAAATGATTTCACATGAAACACATCTGTTTTGGAATACTTAGACTGTCCCAGATTCTTCATAACCAAAAACCTGATCAAACTGATTCTGGTGTCTGAATATCTTTAGGAGGGCCAATGAAATACAACATTGTGTATCACAAAAAGTGTCTCTGGAGATGAAGAGGGGGAATTAAGCTCCAAGTGAGATTTAAAGGAAGAGGCAATCTGCCAAAAGTCCAGTCTCTCATGTTTTCAGTCCATTTCATCCTTTATGCGGCTATGGCAGAAGTCTGTGACTATGAATAGCCTTTTCTTGGCCCACCTCCTCTCAGTGTACATCAATAATAATGTATTTACTGAATTACAGGATAATAATACTAAAGTGGATCAACTGATATCCCTGCACACTTCAAAGCTCTATTCTGTTTGCTTTGGCCTCAGATACCTAAAATTATTTCTAAAGATCAAGAAAGTACAAACTACATATTTATTTTTCTTGGAGTTGAAGAGTGATCTTTAACCCTGTTTTTCAAAACCTGCTTGGTGCTTCAAAAAGAAAAAAAAAACACACTTCCCATAAAAGTCTATAGGTGGCTTCTCATTTAACTCTGAGGGAGTTTTATCTATAGCAATTAGTATACTCCATGACTAATCCTTGGTATTCCAAACCTAATGTATCATTTCACAAGCCTCTATGGCTGAAACAATTTCCCTGGTTTTTTTGTTTCTTTTGTTTTGTTCATTTTTTTTCTTCTGATTTTGGCACCTAAACAAGCTCAATACAACTTGTTTTTAAGTAGCAATTCCTATAGCAAGTACAATTTTATCCTCTCATTACCTGAACTATAGAAACATTACTTTTACTTTGACATTCTTGGGTGTATAATAGAAAAAGGCTTGGGGAAAACATGCTGGGCCCTATTTTTTTTTATGGCCTCAGTCCAACATAGTGACAGAAGACACTAATCTCTCAACAAAATGATATTTTGACCATCTAATGTCAAAGAAAAGCAAGATAAAAAGTCATTATCCTTGGAAATGTTTTTCAATGTATCACTCTCAGCAAGTAAGCAGTCTAGCAATATAGCCTTTGTGGCAATTATTCCAAACATTGGTTCAGTATTTTTATGTCATCAACTACTCCCTAGTCTGTCCCAACCTACCTATTCAGACATATTTAAATGTTTTATATGTGTTGTCTTCCCCCATTAGAATGTGAACTTCTCAAGAGAAGAAAAGGTTATGCTTTTCTATTTTTGTCCCCAGGACTTAGTATAGTGCTTTATTTTTTTTTTACTGTACTTTGTACAATATTAAAAAAAAATTACTTGTAATTCATCCACTGATTTCCCAGTTCTCTAATACCAACCCTCTGTTGTAGATAAAGCACTCACTGTACCCTAAAAATCATCCATGGACTTCTTGACTCTTTAGTTAATGCTATTACTTGATCCTAACTTCTTCATTCTTCACTATTTCTGTGAATTCTACCAATCATTCAGGGCTCAGTTCAAGCTTCACTGCTACTAGAACATCTTCTACCAATACCTTAGATTTAATGTTCACTCCTTCCTCTGGGTTCTTATATTGCGTGCTGTTCATAATCCTGATATTCCTCAACTTCCTCATCTCTAAAACTTGGATAATAACAACTCCCTTACAGGGTTGTTGTGAGTAAAACCTTCATAAACTTTAAAGTACCATTTACATAAAAATAATGACCTAGTATTTGACATATAATATATAACCTCAGATAACGCCAGCTACATTCATCAATAAAAATATTTTTAGTTTCTGTCCTCTCATAATAGAGGTGAACTGTATATTATTTTTTCAACTTGTTTTAAATATAAATTCAAATTTTATCTATTATCTTAGTTTATAGAGTAATAATTGCTTTCTATTTTAAAACACCATTAAAAGAACAGAATAAAATGATGACATACATACATACACATATTCAAAACCTAAGTCACATATTGTAACTCTACTTACCCAGGTATGGCTTTTTCACTATGTGCCTGTTTTTTTTTTTTTTAATGACATTCTTCTCAATGTTCATCACTAATGAGAATTGAAACTTTTGAGAAAATTATCGGGACATTTTTGTAACCTCACAACACAATGCAAAAAAAGCAGAAATATGGATGCATTCTTTTCAGACCATAATGCAACAAAAATTACATTCAATAAAGGACTGTGGGGGCATGTTAAAGTTAACTGGAATTAATTTATGGGAATTAATTAATTGGAAATTTATTTAATCTTAAAGAACGAGTGGGTCAAAGGCCAAATCATAGAAACAATAAATAATTTCATTAAAGAGAATGATAACAATGAGACAGCACATCAAAATTTATGGGATGTAGTTAAAGCAGTAATATTTAATACTTAAATTATTAAAGTTTTTTAAAAATCACACTGACTTTTTTAGGATACCACATATTGTATAAATGTTCTTGTAACTAGTGCCTGGTATATTTGTTAAGCAAATAGTCATCTTTTGGTAGGTTTGTTGCTCTCTCTAATCACAGGAGTTATAAATAACGTGTGTTTTCTTCATTATCCACCTCATCAAGTAAGAGTTTAATAAATGATAGTTGACTAGATGTTACAAGATCCATACACATACGATCTAGTCACTTTCCAGGCTAACATCACAACTTTATCCTGATCAGCTATGTTACAACTCGAAAATAATTAATATACTTTCTTAACTAGAGTCTTTTCGGAGACTAAAAGTAAGCTTATTGTACGCATAACAAAAAAAATCTATTCTGATGATTGACACATTTAAAAGGTATGTTGAAAATTTATGCAAGGCCCACCAACTTCTTTGGAGAATAAAACACTTGAGAAAAAAGGATTAGAAACGATAATGCTTACCAAATGATGTCTGGCTCAAAACTGACATAAAAGTCTGCTACATATTGAGAGTATCACTGCGTGACTGAACACATCTGAATTGGCTTCAGCTGTTCCAACACGTTGTACATGAACTGGGATTTCACATAGTATGAAAATACAAGCTAACTAGCAACTTCTTTCTACACTCCTACCTCAGCATTCCTCCTTCAAATAACCCACATTGTACCAATGCCTCGTATTGAATAACATGAATAAAAATTCAAACCTCACTAAGTACCAGTGGGTAAAAGATACCTTTGTTTGCATTTGGTATTTGACTCTTTTCTCTTCCTAGACTTCAAGTTCTATTCATCTTTATGGATATCCTAGCAAAATTTAAATGCCATGATTCAAAGATCTGAATATTCTAGAAGGTGAGAGGACCTGGGCTGTGAACTCTAGTGATCATTGCAATAGATGTTTAAAGAAAATATCATTGAAAGGACCCAAACCAACTACCTGCCTCCTAGAACTTGAGGAAAGGTAGAGAATGGATTTACTTATCCATATGTTTTCTGTTAAAGGTCAAAAATTCAAAGAAAGTATCAAAACAGTCCATAGAAAAGAAGACGTGCCCTTCTCTAAATCTCTAAATTCTCTTCCACCTTGAAATTTGGTGTACTATGGACTTAGGCAAGTAAGTGTGGGAGAACGCTGAAGGGAAGGGGGAAAAGGGGGAGGAGCTGGAAGTGAAGAGGGAGAGAGAGAATGAAAGAACTGAGGTGTTAGGGAAAGGTTTCACATATAAGATTAGGGAGTGATTTCTGAACTGAGTCTTGTAGGAAGCTTGGGATTTTAAGAGGCAGGAAGGTAGGAAGGGAGTGTATCCCAATAAGGAAGTAGTCTATGCAAAGGTACAGAGACATGAGGACTGTTGTTCAGATCAGTTTGGCTGAAACAGAATCAGTAAAAGAAAGTAATATGAAATATCTTGAAATATCAGCACCAAGTCATGGAATACTTCAAGAGCATAGACAACAGTATTGGGAAGTACAAATACTGCTAGATTTTGAGTCAGAGACCTAAGTTTGATCTTTGGCTCTTCCACTTATTTTCTTTGGTGAGTCACCTAATATTTTAGTGCTTCAGTTTACTCATCTGTAAAATTGTTGACTAGAAAATCTCAAAGTTCCTTTCCAACTCTAATTTTATTGGTCTTCTAAATCCATTACCTTCATTCACATTAATTATTTTTAAAAGCTTTTAGTATTATTCATGTTTAACTTTTGAATAATAGAAGATGAAGGAAGTTCCATATAAAATATTTTGGAATTTAAAATCTTACAGTTTCAAATAGTTTTATTTGGTTTGAAATTAATTTTATATGTGGTCTGTGACACTTAAAAATTGGAAATATATGTATGTACTCTCCAACCTTATCTCCTAACTTTTTTTACCCTTTGTTTCTGTTTTCTCCATTGTCTGGTAAACATAGGCAAGGGACCCCAACCCATTTGAAATTAGTGATTATATGGGTCAACACTTAATTGCACACTGTGAAGCAGGGGGGGGGAATAATGATTAGAAATGATATTTTATGGAGTTTATGAGCTTGATAGAAGAGCAATCAAATTCAATTATTTACAACTTGGGAAACATACCATTTTAATTTATTTTATTTGCTTTATATGCTTTTTTTTTCCTTTATGGATAGTGTCTATATTCCACCTAATGTATGTCCAATTTATATGAGTTCTTTTCAAGTTTCTACCCCTGTTTTTGCTGTCCTTCATTTTAAAACACTAGTATTCAGTAGACAAAGTTTGAGAACCCCCATCTCCTGCTTATATCTTATTATTGTGGTGTGCTAGTCAGGAGTAGTTCCCTAGAGCTGGTAAACATCACTTCTCCTACATCTGCACCTCCCTCCCCATACACACAGAAACACCACACAGGTGAGGATTAAAATTTCAGGTCAAGTATGGGGCTGCTCCTAGATATGAGTTTGAAATTCTAGATAGTCAGGCAAAAGCCTTTAAAGGTATGAGGAGTGGGGCTCTGGATCATCTTACTACTAGTTCCTTTAGGGAGTCCCAACTATGGCATCTGAGAAAGGTCCATTATGACTTGGAGAGAGGGGTGAGCAGAAATAGGACCAAATTTGTCTTAGCTGTACTGGTCTTAACTATGAAGAAGACTTGGATTCAGCTCCGTCCTCTGACACTTACTAGCTGTGCAAACACTAACAATTCCTTAACTTCTCCAGTGACAGATCATTTTCCTTATCTATAACAGTGAGGAGATAATAATAATAGTACTACTTCACAAAGTTATTATAAGGCATAAAGTAAATAATATATGTAAAATGCTTTGCAACCTGTGAAATGCTGAATAACCATCAAGTTATTATTAGTTTTACAGCAAAATCAAAGGCAAAATTTTAAAGAAGGCAAACAGTAATTGCCTGAGCCAAGGATCTGGAATATAATGGGTTAACCAGAACTTCTCCCAGTTCAGCCCAACTCTTCTTATCTCATCAGGCCTAGGAAAGGGAAGTCAGAGCTGGGCTGGTGGCTGATTTACAGATTTGGAGGAGGAATACCACCTGTAGGGGAAGAAACAAAATCAAAAGGTGCCCTGATACGGCATAACTGTGGCACAAGCTAGAATTTAAAGAAATAGTTGTGGTTTTCAATAGTTAATTTTGCTGGAACATCATCCTTCTGTCATCTAATAAAAGTAAGCATTCGAAGCTCTTGGTCATGAGTTCCCTTTCTTTCCTCTCCTTTCTTTCCCATTCTCTTCTTATTCCTAAAACACAAATCTTGCCACATCACCTCCCAACATAAAACTCTACAGGAGCACCCAATTTCCTTTAGGACAAAATACAAAATCTTTACTTCTTATCTTTCCTCATATTACTGCCTCTTATGTTTTTCCTCAAGTTGACCTCTATTAAATCTTCCCCTTAAATTTTATTTCATTTCTCACCTCTGTGCCTTTGTATATGTGGTTGCCTGTGACTACAGTTTTACCTATTCCCTGCCTCTTCCTCTTATAATCCTTGGCCCTCTATCACCTGCTACATAAGTCTTTTCCTAATTGCTTTAGCTGATAGTGACTCCTCCTTCTTGAAATCTGTAATTGCCTGTCTCTTTATATCATATATCCTACTGTTACAACGTAAACTCCTTGAGAACAGAGATTTAGATTTTGTCTTCTTATCCCTAGCATCTAGCACTCATATATAGGCTCACTAGAGACAACCCAGAGGAAGGCAATACAATTGAAACTTAATGCTTATAAATGGAAAAACGAATGACTTTGGGCATATCACTTTCCCTTTCTGGGCTTCATTTTTTTCCTATGCATGTAAAGAGGACAGAAAGCTGAATATTTCTTCATAAATTTAGGGCAAAGGTCATCATATCCTCCCCACTCTTTCTATGAGCTTGTATGTTTCCTCTAGGCACTCAAGTATAGTTTGTATGCTGGTTAAGGTTAGCTGCCACAGTCTGATAGGAGTTGAAAATAATTTACTCAAGCCATGCTAGATGCCAAATAAACTTGAGAAATAACCAGCTAAGGAGAAATGAGATCTTAGAGAAAGAAGTATCTGAAAGTAAAGGGTTCTTTCTGCATTAAGTGCTGAGTGCAGTTTTGGACCTAGCTAACAAAAGAATTAAATTCTCTTGAGTAGCCCTAGGCATGGAGTAGTCTCACAAAAGTGTAATAATGCTCTTTTTGAGGCAGATGATACCAGAATAGCAACTCCAATACACTGTAGCAACTCAGAGAAGGGCCCCAGAAACAAATGATAAGAGCAGCTAAATTTAAAAGAAGCCAAATAACAGATAAAAACAGCACCTCTTGGGGAATCAACATTGTGTAGGAATTCCAGAGACAGAAAGGAATGACAATTGCAGAGGTAGTGTGAAAAGAAACTGAGACATCTGTTTGAAAGGAGAAAACACACTGAAAAATATACTAGGTACAGCCCTTTATCATGTTTGTACAGTGAGGATTTCTTCTCCACCAGAGCCACAGGTATCTGGGGAAGATTTTACCACATTTCTTTAGGAGGGATTTGAATTTTTTATTTACTTTGTCATGTGACGTAGTACATAGAGTGTTAGATTTGAAGCTAGGGGGACATAAGTTAACTTCATTCCTTGGACCCATACCACCTTTTTGATCCAGGACAGGGCACTTTGAAATTATTTCTTTCATAGAAACTGTCATTTGTAGATGGATTTTTCTCATGGGAAAATCCATACACTAATGGAATAAGTCAAGATGAGCAATTCATTATCTTTCCTGCCAATCATCTCCCCCATTTTAATTTTATTATTCTTCCCCTTTGGGCCTGATGAAGAACATTCCCCTTTTTATTTGCTTTTCTGTTTTGTCCCAAGTATATATATATATATATATATATATATATATATACATATATATATATATATATATATATATATATATTTACCATTTGGATTCTGGTTCCTGATCTATTGGCGAAGAATGCATTGGAGAGGAGCTTGATCTATATTTTAAAATCTGATTACCCCTCAGCCTGGACCTTGGGGAAAGAGATGTTAGGGTACTGAATATAATGAAACAAAGTGGATTATATGGTCTCTGAGACCCCTTCTAGCTCTGAAATTCAGTGAATCAATGAAGTTACCCCCCTCCATAATTTTCTTTTGGAATTGATGACCTATTTGTTTTTTAATTCAATAAATGAATTCCCCCCAAATTTTCATTGTAACTTTGAATGAAAGGTCTCCACATCTGCTGTCTGTCTTATTAGTACTCTCAAAATTGGGATATTAGGTAAGTAAGGGAGTAACCACAGTGCAAGGGAAAGAATATTAACATGGACTCCATGAGACTTGGGTCTGAATTCTCTGTCTGACACAAAGTAACTGAGTGACTAGGAACAATTCACTTCACCTCATCGGTGAAAGTGGAAATAATAATGTGTGTAATACCTACCTTACAAGACTGTTTTATCAAAAGGACTTTGTTTTGTGTAAAGTACTGAATAAATATAGGCTACTAATACTGTATTTTGATGCACTTGGATCTATCAGTATATCTTAAATTATATCATGACAAACTTCCCTATTCTTCCTTCCCATTCCTCTGTTGCCAAGTCAGTCCTTGGTCAGCATTTGGGACGTGACATGTTGAATGCTGAGCAGTTTATTCCTTATAACACATGAACCCACATCCTGATATAGTACTGGATTTAATGATATAAAAAACCTACTTTTAGTGACCTCCCTGTGTCTCCTGATACACCATTTCCAAATTGTCTCCTCAAAGTCACCTAAAATAAGTGCTAAAAAGAAACAAAACAAGACAGCAGACTTGAAATCTTATAGCATCCCATCAGATGTCAGCCCCAGTATTAAAAATACAGGAAATATATCTCAAGGCTCAGCAGTCACTTTACTTCATATACTCACTACATAATGTGGTTTTTAGTAATGGGGTTAATCACAGAAGCATAGAACCTAGATCTAGGGAGGACTTAGCTTGATTCTGTATTCAGGCTCATAAGGCAATAGAGGAATGAGGAAGGACAGGGAATAAGAATGTATATAACACCTACTGTGTTCCAAGCACTGGGATAAGCTCTTTACAAGTACTCTCTCCTTTGATCCTTACAACAACCCTAAAAGATAAGTAATGTTATGTCCCCCCATTTTACTGGGATAATAAACCGAGGCAGATGATAAAAGTGAGGCAGAAAGTGGTTGAATGACTTGCCCAAGGTCACACAGCTAGTAAGTGTCTGAGGCCACATTTCATTCAGGGGTCTTCCTGACTCTAGGCCCAGCTCTCTGTCCACTCTACTACCTAGATGCCTCTAACACTAGCTTTCATTTTTAGATAAGATAACTGAGCCTCAGAGAAGCTTTGTAAATTACCCAGTGAACACCAGCTAATGAATAATAATTATTTTAAAATGTAGCTTGTTCAAGTTTAAAAATATTGTGTTTCACCAGTTGTCCCAGGGGAAAGTTTTACTCAGAGATAGCAAAAGATACAACATGGCCAAAAACACAGGGTTGGAGAAATAACAAAGCAGTGGAGTTTTCAGGTCTATGTATATGAGGAAGCCCTGAATAAGCTACTAGAAAGATTAAAAGCTACTAAAACTTAAAATGTCACCAAGATTTTTGAGGTACCCTGTATAAGAAGTTCAAGATAGCCAAGAATGTGACAACACACTTAAGGAAACCACAGAGAGAGCTGCTAGATCTTCATACTTCCTAGGCAAACACAAAGAGCAAGAAAGTATTTAAGCATGCATACCTATACACATTGTATTCCTATGCATGTAATATTCACAGGGCCAATTTTTACCAGTGAATTGGCTTGAAGAATAAAATGATACATCACCGTGACCCATCCCTTCTCTGTACTCAAAGACATTACTTAAACTTAACTATATTCTAAATAAGCTAAATTCTATGAAGTTTGGAAATTGTATTCTGTATCACACCAGATTAATATTTGAATACACATAGACACACTGATTTCTGAATCTGGTGTGGAAATTACTTTCATTAATACTAATTATGCTTTTACGGGTTTGCTTGGGGTACCAAGAGGCTAATTAATTTCCCCTTTATCACGCCTCTAGCCAGTATGTGTCAGAAGTAGGACTTGAACCTGGATCTTCCTAGTATTAAGATGTGGCTTAACTGTACCAAGTTGCCTCTCAATGTACGTGCATACAAAAGATAAATACAAGTAAGATTCATTATAAACTCCTTAAGAGTAGGAAATCTCTTTCTCTGTCTCTGTCTCTCTTTCTTTTTCTCATTTTTTTTTAATATTTGTATTCCCAGGATTAAAAACACAGCCTGGCATGTAGCAGGCACTTAACAATGTTGAGTGATTATTGAATAACAACCCTGACGAAGATCATTGCAATCTAATCCAGCAAACTTCTAACCCTACCACTTGGAAATGAGGGGGTCTTTTGCTAAGATTAAGTCCCTGTCTCCATGGAACTCTTAGAGATGCTTAGCAAGAAGGGGGGCACCATAAACTGCTGCACCAGCAGCTGTTCCTCTCCCCCAAGCACTCTCAGAATCTTATTTTCTTCCCTCATCAGCAGTAATCATATCATAGATAAAGTAGTTCTTTATTTTTTTTTATATGAGATTCTTTATTAAATTTTTTTGAGTTACATCTTTTCTCCCCGTCTTTCCCCCGCCCACCACCCCAAAACAGCCATCCCAGTATTTCCCCCCTCCCCCAGTCTATTCTCTCCT
>CM053582.1:187794431-187809451 GCA_028627135.1 Pseudochirops cupreus | reverse complement strand
CCATGAGTGGAAGTTTGAGTATTCTATTGTTTCTTGTTAATGACTGAGTTGCCCCATGAGTGGAAATTTGATTCTATTGTTCCTTGTTCTGAATATTGTCGCCACTGTAGTGAAAACTGTGTGGCCATTTTCTGTGATAAGCCTTGTTCTAAATATTGTGGCCACTCTAGTGAAAACTGTGTGGCTATTTTCTGTGATAAGATGTAATGTTATAAAATGTAATGTTGTGAAAATTATATTGTGATATATTTTGAATGTTTGTCTTGATTTGTAATGGAATAAACAGAGTGTTCACTGTATTTTGTAATCTGAACTCTAAAAGCTGTTCACAGTAGCATTTCTTTGGGAATCTGCTGGTGCATGGCGTTACACAGAATTACCAAACATAGGAAATAAGAAGAAAAGTCATTTATTCAAATTTATAGGAAGGAGGGAGGGGAATGGGTGGGAAACAGAGAGAGAGAGAGAGAGAGAGAGAGAGAGAGGGAGAGAGAGAGGGAGATTATAAATATACACAAATATGCATGTATACATGTATACATGCATATATAAACATACATATATATGCATATATGTATAGACATGCACATGCATATATGTGTGTATGCATATATTCATATGTATACATACATACACACACAAATAATACCGCTGGGAGTGAGATATATTAGCTCAACCTAGTGACAGAGTCACAGATCTCAACTAATGGAAAAACTCCCTGAAAGTTTTAGTATAGTAAGTTGAGGACAGGGACATGAGAGGGACTTCTAGTTCCTCTCCTGTCTACTTATTCCCAGAATCTTTCTGTCTCTTTGCTGAAATGGAGAGGTTAGCATTGTGCCTCTTCTCTTGCATGGGTGAAGGCTAGAAGAACCTTGACTCTTGCTTCCCTCTTGCATTTGTCTACTCTACTCTAACAGGCATATGACATAGATCTCTCACATTAAGGAAAGAATCTCATTCCAATGGACTTCAGAGCTCAGGGTATACAGAATCATACATATACACCCCAGAGGAATGTAAATTCCTCAAATATAGTGATTGTTTAATTTTTATATGCCTAGTGCATAGCACCATACTTGCCAGATAGTTTATCTTCAATCAGTACTTCTTGAATTGAATTGGAGACCATGTTTATACAACTTAAATAGCCAGACAGCAGCTGAATGAAGTGGTATGTTCTAGAGCATCTTACACTATGAATTTCTTAGATACAACTTCAAAGCACTATATCTACTTAACAGAAAAATGTTAAATTGATTCAATCAAGATTTGGGAAGTCTATTGATCCAGATGGAAATTATAGCTCTCAGTATTCTACTTAAAATCCCATCTCAATTTCTTGGTATAATACTTTGAACATACTTTGATATTTATTGTGCAAATATTTTAAATTGGTTGAGACATAGGACCTTAACTTCCTGCTTGTCTCCCTGACATTGTGTCTTCATTTGGTTCCAAGTGTGATGACTCATTGACTAATTTTATTACACAGCAGGATGTACATGCTATATATAAAATTATATACCATCTGCCACTCCCACCCTCCAGCCATGTTCTTGTGACATTCCTAAGAAGAACTTACGGTATTTTCTAACCCAAACAGGAAAGAACAAGGTCTCTACAAGTCCCAGGTCTGAGACTTTAAACATTCATTGGCATTAAAAAAAATGCATTATTTTCCTACCCCTGAGGGAAAGGATAGGTCATGGAAAGCAAAGAGTAATGTGACTTAGAGAAAGGACCATTACATCATATGCTTATAATAATAGGTGTCATTTATATACTGCTTTCATACTTTGATTCTCAAAAGAATGTTGTGAGGTAAGTACAACAATATAAGGATAAAAATTGTATAATGAGGACACAGCCTCAGAAATGCAACAGATTTCAATATTGGGTCAAATTTAAAGGGATTAAATAGAAAGTCTTATAAATGGTTCAAAAATCTACTTTATAAGTATAATAAAATGAGGTTATTGTTAGACAACATTTTGGGACAAAAAAAGATAAGAGACCTATTTTTTTGTTGTTGGTGTTGACTACAAACTTCATACAAGTTTAGTTCACAGTAAGGCAAAAACAAACAAACAAAAAATTAATGTCATATTGGGCTCCATTAAGAAGCAGCACAGCTTCTAGGAATAAGGAGGTAATAGTCTTATTGTTTGTCACCCTGACTAGACTATATTTGAAGAATTGTGTTCAGTTTTTGGAGTTCATGCCATGTGAGGAGCAACAGATGGAATTGAGGTTGCATAGCTAATAAGAAAAAATTGGTGGTGGCGTTGGGGGGAGAGAACTAATAAATCCCAAATACTTGAAGGAATATTGACTTGAATGAAGAATAAACTGTTTCTCTTTGGTTCCAGAGGGTAGAAATAAGACCCAGAGAAGTTATAAGGAACAAATTCAGGCTTTACATGAAGGAAAAACAAAACAAAACAAAAATTACCAATTAGAACTATCAAAATTAAAATGGGATTCATCAAAAGATGACGAGTTCCACCTTACCGGAGGTCTCCTCAAGTCAAATCAGTAAGACTATTTGTCAATATCTTATAGTGAAATTCCTTTCATGTATTAGTTGGGCTAGATGACTGCCAAACTCCTTTCTAACTCTCAAATTCTCTGATTTGCTCATGCCTTTTGACTCCTGATACAAGTGTTCATTACCTGGTAATGAAAACAGTTCCCTTTGAGTATACATACATAGACAGAGAAGAGAAAATCAGCATGTTAATGCATACATACATATGTATACACCAGTGCGTGTGTATTTTTTTCTTGAGTGTATCAGTACTGCCATTTGGTAGATACTAACATGACATATCAAAATGGTATAAAATTATCATTTGAGGAAACCTGAAGAAATATACTTCAAGGTAGTAAGCACAGTATTACCTTGGTGTGCCACAGGCTTGTCGTGAGGCTGAAATGAAATCATGCATCAACATCAGCAACTACTTATTTAGTATTAGATGTGGATAATAAGATGTCAGGTACTGAGATTTTTTAACAGAACCTATGATTTTATTGTTATATATAATTCCAAAAAAGAAGATTGCATTTGCTAATTAAGATTAGTGTTTCTATGCATCTGGAAATATAAAGACAAAAATGAAACAGCTTCTGAACTTGAAGAGATTACCTTCTCTTGGAGGCTTAGTACAGTGCCTGGCATCTGATAGGTACTTAATGAATGACTATTGATTGAATGATTGCTTGGGGATTGGGGAGGGACACATGTACATATATCATAATATATAAAATAGATATATGAGGGATATTTCATATTCCAATCCCAATTAATGCAATCAGTGTAAGCTAAGTCTTTAGGCTGCAGTGGTTCTCAACCTTCCTAATGCCTCAAACTTTTCATATTTGTATGTGGGCATATCTGCATGTGGGTGGACCCTCCTGGAGATGGATAGAGCAGTGGAGTTTCAGTTCCTAAGACCATAGGAAATATGTGTTTTCCCATGGTCTTAGGCGACCCTGTTCAACCCCCAAAGGGGTCACTACCCACAGGTTGAGAACCACTGCTTTAGGGGGTGACTTGCTCCCCTCTCTCTCTCTCTCTCTCTCTCTCTCTCTCTCTCTGTTTCTCTCTCTCTCTTTCTCTCTTCCTCCCCCTCTCTCTCTATCTCTCCTCCCCCCACTCTGTCACACACACACACACACACACACACACACACACACATACATGCAGTAGAAAATTCCATCTTGTTAGGTGAAAAGAGAGGGTACATTAAACAGGATAAGGAAAGATGGCATCAGTGTACATGACCTCTTTAAAACAATAAGAAATGCTATTTCAAGACTCTCAAGTGCTCAATCTTTGGATCCCAGGAGAAAACTATACACACCTCAGATGAAATACGTTATAAAAATTTTCATAATAAAACTGTCTTACTTAAAACATATTAAAGTTAAATAATACTGAATGTCTAATTGATATGAACTGGATAACCAATGGGAATCATATTACTAGGGTCTCATAGGCAATAATAATGAATTACCTTAACCCCTCAGAGTTGTCCCTAAAATTCTGAGATAAAACAGACAGTAACCCTGGGCCACCATTGTGAGCAAGAGTTGGGGAAATAACCTTTAATGGAGTACTATATATACAAAGTAGATAGAAGGTAATTTAGGGGAAAGACAGAAACCTAGAGAATCAAAGAAGACCTCATGAAAGAGATTGTGCTTGGTGTGAATTTAAAAGTAAATTATGGATTCTATAATGAAGAAGGAATGCATTCCAGGCATCAGGGATAGATGAGGAAAAGGGAAAGATATAAGAAATGGGATTTCAGGTAGGAGATATATCAAGCAAGGCAGTTTGAAATGTTAAGTGAGAAACCTGGAGAAATACGCTGAAGTTAACTCATGAAAGGATTTAAATGTCAATTGAGAGAGTTTACATTGGATCCTAGAGGCAGAGATGATTGGAGACACTGGGAATCACTTAGTAGCAATGATGTGGAAGTATAAAGTGCATTGCAGACTTAACAACACTATACAGATATCAAGTATTGTTTTGGTCAGAAGAATGTCAGGGAGGTTTCATTAAGAGGAGCTGACATTGTGGCTGTCTATTTTTTGCTTGCTAAGGTGGTTTCCACTTTTTCACACTCCCCTTCATGTAGCTTGCCCCTCCTCTTTACAAAGAGGACAATAACTGTAAACTGTTAATAATTCATTTTGATGGTTTAAGACACTTCATATTTGAAGCCTGCATGTAATGTTCTGATTAAATCACATTATGCGTAACTGGGTGAATATATTATTTAACAAATTACTTCTCCCTATAACCATGAACTGTGCATCTGTGTCAAATGGCTGAACATTTTAATAAGGAAGAGTGTAATTATTTTACACTCAGTGCTCTTTGCAGGCTGATTGGTCACATTTTGGAGCTGGAAACCTCCTGATGAGTGAGTGTTATTATGAAGGAAGAGTTTCTGAGTTGCAATTCATTCTCATAACTTACTGATAATACCCTTGCATAGAAAATTAGGGACACATATGAGTGTGTATGTGTGTGTGTGTGTGTATTGAGAAATCACTGAATTTAAAAGAATGTGAACTATCATCCTGTCCTTTCTGCCTCTAAAGTCTTAATTGTGCTGTTTTATTCTTTGCCTTCAAGGAGTGAACACACACATATATAACACCCCTTTCTGAAAATGGTAAGACTGTTGGCCCTCTTTGGAAATGAAGGATGAATAACCAGACTATAAGAAAGTATCTCAGCAATTTGGAAACCCATTTAAGCCACAATGGCATAGCGCTTTATGCTGGAAATTTGGGCCAGCTAAAGCAGTTGGCTCTTACTAAAGTTTTTAAGTAAGGAAACTTTTAGAGGCATAAAGGAAGAGGCCAGAAGATTTCTTTCCTACCTTATATCTTTGTCCTTGCCATGACTTCTGGTGAGTAAATGCATCAGAAACATAGCTTGTCCTTCATGTATATTCAGAATGAAAATCAAGGAGCAAAATATTAAATAGAAGCTTGACATAACCATGAGTTCATCAGCACTAAAACAACAACAAAATACTTATTTCTTTTCTTGCTTTCCCTTTTTGACATAAATATGACAAGAATAAACTATTTAACATGAGAATTCCATCCACAAATGTAGATGATAATCTCTTTAACTTAGTAGATCTGCAGCCAAATACACACACACACACACACACACACACACACACACACACACACACACACACTCACATATTCCTCTTCTCTGAGACCTGCTCACTGACTGTTTTTTCCTGCCCAACATTACCATTTTTTAAGGGGCCATAGCTGTTCCAATGACTTCACTCCAAGCTTGATTCATTCTTCAGATTATTCTATATCCCACCAGCTACCATCCACCTTCTCTCTCCTCTCCTCCGCCAACTTATAGAATATATGCTCTTTGTGAATAGGGACTACCTATTGTTTCCTTGTATTTTTATGACAATGCTTTGTACAGTTTCTAACACATAATAAATGTGTAATAAGCACTTTATCCTCTCTATATATTTATAAGAATAGTTATAGAAATATATCCATCCTCTATCAATATAGCATCTTTTTTATTTGCCACTCTATCCAAGCTTATTTAGGATGATTGACAAACAATATGTGGAAAGTTAATTTCTGAGATAAAACTTGAAGGTCTTTTAACTGAAGGTAACTTGTCAGAAATTCTGATCCCTGACATAGTCTTCTAGAGACCAGTGTTATCTTCATACCAAGAAGAACCACTGGAGTAGAACTTTAGTGGAGGAATAAGGCTGATGGAATTGACTTAATAACCAGTAAATCTAAAAGCATTTATCCATTGCTTACCATGCATAAGGAACTGAAGATATAGACCACAGTTGTGATATTATTTGTGCAGAGAGTTCTTGGATGAGAAACGTCCTCTACCAATGCCTGACCCATAGTTTTAGTAAGTCACCTAGGGCATGGAGAGGTTAAATGACTTTCCCAAGGCCAAATAAACTGTATATGTAAACAATAGTAATTGCAAGTAAGTCTTCCTGACTACAAGGTGGGCTCTCTGTCCACTATGCACACTGCCTTTCAGATACTAGTACTATAAACATATATTCTACTTACAAAATTCTACTGACCAAAGGAAAGAAGAAATATTTCAGGAAGAAATTTGATTACATATCTTTATATTCACAATAAATATAAATAAGCAGATCCTCAAGAAAATAACTCCAATTTAAACATTAGCATACATTACAACTGATGAGGAAACTAATAAAGAACCTGAAAAAATGCTATAAACTAAGTTATAAAGATACTGGGTATCTAATGTGGAGAAGCAGAGGTAAGAAAGCAAAAGAATTTGAAAATATCATTTTTGGATCATGAAATAAACCAGGAGTAACTAGATTCTTAAGATGCAGCCTTCCTATACATAATACATTTTTTCTTTAAAAGATCATCAAAAGTTGCTAGATATAGTAGGCACCATATGTTACATTAGAAGGAACTATTTGGTTACATATGAAGAAGAAAAAAATAATTCCCTGGTAGAATAAAAGGTAACAATGAGAAGTCATGGCATGCAATCACAAGTTGTCTGCCCTAAAAAATAGAAAATCAATAGAAGTAAAGATATTTACTCTGTTAAAGGGGGAGACATGCCTAGGCAACAGTTCACATTTAGTCAATTTGAATTAATGGAATGACAGGGCAGTAAATAAAGTTAATTTGACATGAAGCTATATTTTAAAAATGAAAAAAATATGTCAAAGAAGACAGCATCATCTCTATTTTCTCTACTGATAACTCATCTTAAGTACAAGTTTCTCTTTCTATTGATAATATTTCAGGAAAAGCATTGACAAGCTGGAAAGTGTTCAAGGGAGGATGGTAAGAAAATTTGAGACTATGGCATCTAAAGAGTAAGTGAAAAAAAATGGGAATTCCTGTCATATAGGAGAGAGAACTTAGAAGGGGCATAATGATTATCTTCAAGTACTTAAAACACTGACATTTAGAAATCAATCATCCTTGTTATACTTTGTCACAGAACACAGAACTAGATGACACGAGGAGAAGTTAAAAGGAGGAAGAACAAGGTTAGGTGCAAGGGGAAAGAAAATAACACTTAGAGTAGTGTAATTATCTGTTTGAGGAGGCAGTTGGTTTTCTCTTGCTAGAGAGCTTCAGATTAATTTATGATGACCCTTTCTTTAGGACATTGTAGAAGTTATTTCTGTTATCATAAAGCACAGATTATACCTTTAGTGTTTTCTTCCACATCTCAGATTCTGTATTAGGCCTTGGAGTCCTTTGTTCAATGCAAAATAGTACAGTACAGAGTCCAAAAGTCTCCTGAAACTGCCTCAATCAGCTAATACTTAATGTCTTTCCCATATGACTCTATTTAGAAATGAAGAGAAACACAAACAGATTATTAGCTTATGTGCAAATGCATCATGGAAGAGAATGTCATAATGTCACAAGTAGTATTGATTGGACAAAATGGTGGCAAATATTTGAGGGGGAAAAACAAACAAACAAAATTTAGTCATCTTGTTGAGAGGTGAAACAAAGCTGGGTCATCCAAAGAGACTTTACCAATTAAATTGAGAGGAACATATTGGTTCCATTTTGTATCCATATGTTGTCCTCCTACTTGTATCTATAAGCCCTACATCTGGACCCTAGATGAAAAAAAAATAGATTTGACTTCAAGGGTCTTGTCTCTGTGAGCTTAGGAAAGTCAGTTCACCTCTAGGTCTGTTTCTCTCTAATTAAAAATGAAGGAGTTGTGCTAAATGCTCTCTAAAGTCACTTTGTGTTCTAAAATCTATGATTTTAAACCTGTACTCAGTGTTGCTATGTGAGCATATGGCGGTGATGTTTAAGAAGATCCGCCAGGAATACCAGCTGGACTTAACCAAATCCAAACAGAGAAAATCTATGCTAGCTCCAATTGGAATTTTTAAGGTATTTAGCGATTGATTTTTTTTCAAGATATTTCAAAGAAACAAAGCTTCCCAAAGAGCAAAAAAGACCATATATGTTATTTTCATACCCAAAAAGGCAAATAAAAAGAAAAATTCTAGCATATTATTCACGAAGAGTATATGCATAGTAGAGTATAATGGCTACATTTACTTTAAAGGAGTTATAGAAAAATACAGGTAAGACATGGCAAATAAAGAGAAAGTAGAGGGCATCAATGAATTACAATGATGGAAAGTGAACCCACTATAATAATATCATGTATATTTCCAAACATCTAATCAAGACATGTAGAATTAAATAATTTGTTGGATCATAGATTTGGAGTGGGATGTGATAGTAGAAGCCATGGCTTCCAAACTCTTGAATTTTCAGATGACCCACTGAGGCTCTGAAAGGTTAGCTGACGTGTTAAATATCCCTTAAACACCTGGTAATACTCAGATTTTGAAAGCAAGGCCTCTTACTCCAAATCCTGAGTGCTCTTTGAAATGTTGCCTTCAATGTATTTATGTGAGTGAATCTTAACTTTCCCTACTCTAAGAGCTAATCTAATAAAAAAACAATCTTTTCATCTTGTAGATAAAAAGTGTGAGATATAGACTAGTTAAGTGAATCATGGACTAAACAAATAGCTAGTAAATTATGGAACCATGCCTAGAATCTTGTTCTTCCAGAATCATAGACCCAAGGACTGTTACCACAAAGTGCTTTCAATGAAAACAAAGAACATGATCACATAGAAGAATTCAGTCAGTGTAATGGAAATCCAGGCTGGTTATCTTATCAAAAAGCAAGACTGGGCAATTTTTTCAGAAATCAAATATTAATTTTATACTAGATTATGTGTGAAGCACTGTGCTAAGCATTGACGATACACAGACCAAAGTGAATTAATCCTTGTTCTGGAAATACTTTCAATCTAATTAGGAGAATCAATGTGTATACATACAAGGGAATTAAAAATAGATATAGGATAGTTTGGGAGGGAAGGCACTAGTAGCTTGGGGAATAAAGGAAAAAACGAACACACAAAAATCTTTCACATAAAAGATGACAATTGAGCTAAACCTTGCAGGAAACTAGGACTTGGTAAAGACAGAGGTGAGAACAGAATGTGTTCCAAGCATGAGAAATAGCCAGTGCAAAGTTACATAGATGGGAGATGAATGAAGGACCATATATGAGGAAGAGTGAGAAGACTATATGGCTCTTCTATAGTATGTGAGGGTAACAATATGTCTTGGAATTGAGAAGTAGATTGGGCATGAGTTGTAAAGAGTTTTGAATACAGAATGGATGAGTTTATACATGATCCTAAAAATAATAGGGAGCCATTAGAGTTTAATGAGTATGGGAGTGACATGACCAGACTAAGTGCTTTAAATATGTATTAAGCTAACTTTTATGTGTTATTTGAAAATAGTTCCTGAAGTAAATAAAATAATCAAAGATAAAAGTAAAATGAAAAATAAGTATATTAAGTTGTTACATTCATATCTACTGTTCTGCAAGGAAATGAGTTATAGAGGGCTCTAGCATGCAAATTGCCTTTTCCCCTAACAAAAATTTTTCATATATGTTAATTAGAGATTCATTTAGTTTAATAAGCTCCTCTTCTAAAATGCAAATATTACCCAAGAGATGTAAATCTATTAGTCTTAGTGTGAACAATATTATTCAGACAATCAGATTGCTTCCTTTTAACAGCTCTCTGAGATAACCACAGCAAGAGGATCAGGGTTTTGACTAATGTTGGAAGAATGGTTTAATTTGGAACATGGGACTTTTAAGGAAACAATAGACTTGCCCTGGACTGGCTTTTATATTGAGTAACTTTGGACAATTAAAGGGCTGTACAACACTAAGGGTTAGGCAGCTCAGGATAAAGGGGTGCCAGAATGTAGGGAATGGACACAGGAGCACACCAAACACAAACTTTGCATGCTTCACAGTTTTACTGAAGGTCTTGAACTCTAAGTGTATAATATTGAATTAATGAGAGAGACAATGGCTAACGAAAAGGACAGAATTGTTGTCAACCAGACTGCTGACTGGTTTAATTGCATTTAAAATCTAACTTTTTTTTTTCTCTCACAGACCATCCAGCCATACAGTTCCTTACAGACAAAGCTGATGTTGCAGTAATTTGCTTTTATAGTGAAAGCCTCATAATGGATTGGTATATAAAATCCTTGATAGATTCATACAAATGTAGAGAAAAAGAATAGAGAGAAACTTTCATATTCACATCCTACCAAGCTTTTTGAAGATATTGGAGAAAATTCAGGAATAAAATGCCCAACTGCAAGCAATGTGTCATTTATAATAAAGTCTCCATCAAGACAGTACTATATTTAGGTACAGTGAAAGCTCACTTATGGTCACACATTGGTAAGTTTAATATATACCCTCTTTCCAATTCCTATCTCCTTCTTTTACTGATGCTTGACTCCCACCATCAGCATTTCATCTCTTTAAATGAAAATTCTTAAATTTTAAGATTCTTAATTTTTTATTAAAATTCAAGCTTTATATTCCATTATACTCCATAATCTCATTCTAACCCACCTCTCCGGCCTAATGTCACTAAGTCATCTTATAATGCTTTGAAAATATCCTACATTTTTTTTAACTGTGGCCTTTTGCTTACATTATTTACTATATCTGGAATTACATCTTTCTCTGATTACTACCTATCGAAATCCTATTTGGCTGTCAACTGACAGACCAAAGTTTCTGTCTTCCTAGATCTTCCTTGGTTTTCTTTCGTAATCAAACCTAAGCTAGTCCAGATTCATTATTTGCACTTCCCCATGCACTTATCACATTATTATTTGTATCATGTTTATATTTAATATGTAGACTTAGTTTCCCAAGTGTGAGCCTGATATTGTATCAATTCTAGCTATTCTCCACACCTGGAGGCACCAGAGACTAGGACTGTCAGGTCCATATAATCTGTGGGGATCAGTTAACAGGGTGAGATGGTTGACCCAAGTCCTCTGAAAGAGGGACTTTTAAGAGTAGGAAGAAACAATGCATACTTCTCTCTACGACTGGAGACACATGATCTCTCTGGGGGGATTCTGTCCCTCACTCTTCTAGGGATTCTAACTTTCAGCTTTCACTTGAGAGATGGTATCTCTTTTGGTTTGAGTGAAGATCCCCTAAACTTGGGCACAATATCCATAACTCTTTAAAAATATAGAGAAAAAAAAATTTCTAACAAGAAGTCAGAGGTGGCAGTTAATTGCGTAGTAAGGTAAGAATGGAAATTGCCAAGGGGTCTGTGAAGTCTCATCTAGCTCACAGCATACTGAATCACACAGAATAGATACTTAAATTGATTTGATGAATGGGAATCTCTCTAGGAAGAGTAATGCTATATAAAAATATATGTAATTTATACAGTTATGATAATGGATCGGAGGATCTAGTATGGTAATACTAGTCACCTCAAGAGTTGGAGGATAGATACTAAAAAAGAGGAGAATATGGCGTAAAATTTGTCTGGTTGGGGGAAAGTAGTGGGAGGAGAGGAACTAAAGAGAAACTTTTGTGCTGTCACTTTGACCTAGCATTGGTTCTGTTGTCAATTAATGAAAACCCCTAAAAAAAAGTACTTGTTTTGGAATATCTATGTGTGTGTGTGTGCCCACATACATAAAAAGCTTTATATTTTAAAAAAAAGTATGTAACACCAATTGGATTTAGTCCAACGAAATACGTTGTTGTTGTTACCATTGTTCAATATTAAACCAAAGGTGCAATTTAGGTGGAGTTTTCACTTTTTCAAGTAATTGTTTCTATATCATGTAACCATGCCTTAAAAGAAATCCCTGAAGGTCATAAAAATCATTCTTTTCTTGGAAATAACTATTCTTTTGTCTCCTCTACCTTGTTATACAAAGTGAGTTAAACAGATATTAAGGAACCACTCATGGCAACACAAACCTTTTTGTATTAAATATGTATGGAAATTTCTGTACAGCATTTATAATGAGTTCTAGCATCAGTGCAATTCCTTGGAAACAGAAAACTGAGAACTTATAACTTCAAGCAGTGAAAAATGTTCTATTTTAATTGTTGCTGTTTGTTGGGGGAAGGTAGAAAGTGAATTTTTTTTTTTAATGACAGTAATGTTCACCATATTGGAGCATAAATGGACTAAATGACTTTTTCAGTTATCAGATGTCTTAGCTTTCAGCTTTGCTCTGGCATTTAACCAGCCTCAGATGGAATATATTGCTTTGCATATTGAGTTATCATGAATGCAGGCCCTTAAATATTCCTAACACATGTTCCAAGCACACATGATAATAGCCCCATTTTGCATTGGAATGCCTACTAACAATACACCGGTGTGCAGACTGCATTGATAATACAGCATACCAGACAACCTGAGAAAAGAGACAAACTTAGACCAAGGGCTGGGGGGAAACCCAGCTTTCCTTCTCTTAAACTTCAATAAACCCAATTTACATGAAAGAGAGAAAAGGCTAATGGCTCTAGTCTCATTTCCTGAGAGGTAAGGACTGTCTACCCCAAAACCCACACTAAGTCTTTGGGAAATCAGAACTATTTTGCTTAATATCCCCACATCATGAGCCCTATTTTTATGCAAGGTCTCTAGATGGAATTTTTTTTTAGAAAGGGTAGCATTTAGTTTTGGGAAGCATTTAGTGTGGGATTCAACAGCAGCAAAGATATTCAGTAGGATTAACTAGCCTTATGGAACAAGGGAAGCATTTTTTTTGGTTTGATGATGATAACATGAAGAAGAAGAAGAAGAAGAAGAAGAAGAAGAAGAAGAAGAAGAAGGAGAAAAGAAGAAGAAGAAGAAGAAGAAGAAGAAGAAGAAGAAGAAGAAGAAGAAGAAGAAGAAGAAGAAGAAGAAGAAGAAGAAGAAATTAATATTGAAGAGGAGGATGGGGGAAAGACAAATACAGTGAAATTTAAAATGATGAGAACCTTGGGAAAATGGAAAGAGTACTTGACTTATCATAAAATGTGAGTTTAATTATGCCTCAGTTATTTGACAGTTATTTGATAGACACTTGTGGTGCCTGACTAGTTATTTTACCTTGCTAGATCTATCTATCACATATGTTTGTGTGTGTGTGTGTGTTTGTTTTTTTTGTGATGCTGAGTGTGTATTTTGAAAAGACAAGTCTAACTGCATAACTTTGATTCAAAATGCTAAATTGGCTCCCCATTTCTTCTTATATAGATTAGTTAAATAAGTTAAAGCCTTTTAAATTCTGTGCTCATCCTATCATTCAGGCTTAATGAACATTAATCCCTTTCATAGACTGCCTTTCTGTCCTCAGTGCCTGGCACAATATCTGGTATAGATTAGGCAATTAATTGATGTTTTGTTGATTGACTCATTGCTACAGATTAAAAAATATATAATCTGGGATTTGAAGCACCACACATTTCAAACGGGGACAATGATATAGTACTACCTGTTGTCTATAATGTTCTTCATAAAATATACAATGTTATATTAATATCAAATATGCTCATGATGCCTAAAAATGTATACACTTTACTATTTAATAATCATTCCTACCTAAATTACACAATATTATCATTACTAAAAAAGATAGAATAATAGAGTGGAAATATTATTTGATCTGGAATCAAAGGGCCTGAGTTCAAATTCTGTCCTTGCTTCCTCAATATTTGTGTGACACTGGGTAGTTACTTCTCTGGGGTTCTCATTTTTTCATGTAAAATGAAGACTTTAAATTAAGCAATATTCTAAGGTACTATGCTGCTTAAACTCTATGAAACTATAAGCCCTCTGAGTAAGACAGATAATACATTGCCATCTTCATTTCATAGATGAGTGAAGTGAGGCTCAGTATCAGTAATCAAGGTGGCCCAGGACACCTGGAATAGGTAAATCACCAAATGTCAACCTAAAACTCAAGTAGTTTGACATTTAATCCAGGGTTCTTCCCATCACATACCAAATTGCAGGGAAAATGAAGGACTGCTGATATTAGTAAATTAGTAGACATGTTACTTCTTTATAAATTTCTTTTCTGTGGGTTTATTTTTAGTTTACATCATTAATTTCCACAAGATTTTGAGTTACAAATTTTGTCCACATCTTTCCCCTACCCACTGTCATAAAACAGTGATCCCACTGAATACCCACTCCCCCAGTCTACTCTCTCCTATATCCTGCCCCATACCCCCTCTGATTTTCTGGTAGGGTAAGATGGACCTCCATACCCTAGTGCCTGTATATCTTGTTTCCCTGTTGCATTTAAATAATAATAATAATAATCACAATCATAATCATAATCATAATCATAATCATAATCATAATCATAATAACTTAAAAAAACATTTGATTTTAAAACTTTAAATTTCATATTCTTTCCCTTCCTCCCTTGTTTCCCACCCTTACTGGGAAGATAAGCAATTCAATATAGGTTGTATATGTATACTTATGCAAAAAATTTTCATAGTGGATATATTGTGAAAGACTGACTATATTTCCCTCCATCCTATTG
>CM053582.1:187774247-187793931 GCA_028627135.1 Pseudochirops cupreus | reverse complement strand
ATGCTCCATTCTGAAGGAATTATTCTTTTCAGAAAGCTTTTGAGATTCTTTTTCCATCTGGCAAATTAGACTTTGTAAGGCATTCTTCTCCTCATTGGCTTGTTGGGCCTCTTTTGCCATTTGAGTTAATCTATTTTTTAAGGTGTTATTTTCTTCAGTCAGTTTGTTGACTCTCTTTTCATGATATCCTTGCATCATTCTCATTTCTCTTCCCAATTTTTCCTCCACTTCTCTTATTTGGTTTTCAAAATCCTTCTTAAGGTCATCTATGGCTTGTAGGCAGTCTACATGTTTCTTGGAAGCTTTTTGTATGGGAGTTCTGACTGTGTTGTCTTCCTCCCATTCCATGTTTTGATCCCTTTTGTCCCCAAAAAAGAATTCCAGAATTTGATTGCTGTTCTTACTTTGCTTCCTTTGCCTGATCATGGTTGGCCAGTCAATGATGTTTTAGCTCTGTTGAACTCTGCTTCCAGAGGGGAAAGTTCTGTCCCAAATCGCTTGGGGTGTTTGCAGCTGCTGGAGTTATTGACAGCCTGCTGCAGCCCCCATCAGCTTTGGCTCACTGAAAATGCACCCCAGGGCCACCACCCAAGACCATGATCTGGATCCCGGCCACTTAACACAAGAGCACTTAGCTTCTGAAAGATTGCTTGGTCCCCTGCAGCCTGCAGGTTGGGAGCTCTAAAGCAGAGATGTGAAGGTGGCTGCAGGGCCACCACTTCTGCTGCTTCCTTGCCCTGGAGGCAGTTAGGCTGTACTGCTTTCCTCCCCCAAATTTAGCTGAGTTCCACTGACCTTTCACTTTGTCCTTGTTTCTTATGGCTTGATAATTCTGGAAACTTCTATAGCTGCCATCAATCCACTGTCCTGAAGGCTCCAGCTGTGGCTTGTTTGGCCTGCCCCAGGGCCAAGCCACGGTTTCAGGCTGGGCTGGATATTGCTCCCAGCACACTGAGATGAGTCTTTCCTGCCAAGCTGCCTTCAGTGGGTAATGTGTTTTTCTTTTGTGTGTTTTGGAACCCTAAAATTTGTTTAAGGTCATATTTTATGGGTATTTGAAGTGGCTATGTGGGAGCTGCGGAACCTTGTTGCTTCTACGCCACCATCTTGGCTCCACCCCCCTTCTCATTTCTTCAAAATCTCCAAGTTACTCAACACTTGTCTGACTTATTTGCCATGTTCTTTAACTTATTTTTTTAAAGTTTTGGGTCTCATTTGCCATTTTGTGAGGTTTTTGACCCAAAATTTGCCCTTAGTTTTGACATCTACATATGCAATATTTTTAGTTCCCTCCTGGTTTTTGTCTTACTTCTTCAGTCTAATTTTGATCAGACTATGGTTCTTAAAGCCTGGTTACATAAGTTCTTCATTGACCTGCTACTTAAGCTAGAAGCTGGAATTTGAACAACTTTCCAAAGTAGTCTCTGACCCTAACTGAGGCTGATGGAGCATGTTTTACAAAAGTCAAACTCTGTCTTGTGGTCATACCAGAACCAGGGTTTCTTCTAGGAAGATCAGAACTTCACCAAGTCTTTAATACAGCAAACAGTGAAAAAATCCATGGAAAAGCATGTATTTCATACTTTGATAAAGAAATTCCACTGATACAAGAACTAAAAATGTCCTCATCAGAGGACCATTACAGTTTTTAGGGTGAAGTTGTATCAATATCAGAATAGAACAAAACTCACATCCACTAGTAAAAAGAACATGGAACAACGCCAGAGCATGACTACTACATTGATATTCATATGCTATACTACTACCCTTTCATAGTTTTCATAGGTCCTTAGCATTTGTGATGATATATTTAATGGTATACATTTAATTAGCCACCACAAAGATGTCATTAACTCGGTGAAATTTTGCTGCTCTAAAACAGGAAAAGATAGGTCTTGTTTTCTCCACTTTTAATTCTGGAGAAGTGTTAATTTTGTAGAAGCTTAAGGTGTTTTTTCAGGATGATTTTCAGAAAGTGGAAGCATTAGGCTGCTAAATCAATGGTTCTTAATGCCTGAGAATAAAGCTGAAGGTAAATCTGTTTTGTCATTACATTCTTCTGAGCAGACTGTGCTCGTGTGCAAGCAATGACTCCTTCTGTAATAATAAATACTACTCTGCACACTATATTGGGCCCCAAATGCCAGAGCCATCTAAGATAAATGACATTCTACCCCACATGGGAAGCAATTTCACATTATGATGTACATTCAATTTGATTCAACAAATAGCTATTGGATACCTAGTATTAGCCAGGCACTATGCTTGGGCCTAAGGATACAAAGACGTCACAGAAACCATAAATCTAAAAGTGTAATGCCATGCACAAGCAGCTTCCCAAAAGAGTGCTACTGTGAATAGCTTTTAAAGTTCTAATTACACAACATAGTGAACACTCCATTTATTTCATGACAAATCAAGGCAAACAGTCACAACAAATCACAACATAATATTCATAACATCACATCTTTTCACAGAAAATCACAATATAGTGTTCATAACAGCTTAACACTAGAATGGCCACATAGTTTTCACCTAAGTGGTGACAGTATTAAGAACAAAGAACAAAAAGATAATCATCTTACATTCCTAAGGAGGTTTGCCTCCTCACTCAGTCATTAAGTCATCTCACAGTACAATAGTGAATCTTCCACTCATGGGGCAATCATAGGTTAACTTAATCAGTCATTTACGTAGCAATCAGTCACTAAGTGTCATTACTCAGTAAATGCAATCATTAGAAAATTACACAAACCCCTCACCCCAAAGTCTCTAGTAAACTTCAATTTCATCAGGAATCCAAGGGGAGTCCTTTTCTTCATCTTGACTCAGGGTGGTCTCTCAGATTCCCCAGAACCACTTCCATAGTCCCAGCTCCTACCTGAATTCACCAGTCACCTGGATTCAGAAGCAGACAGCTCCCGGGTTCTTGTCTAGTCCTGCAGACAGTTCTTTCTACACACTGAAGTTCACAGGGTCCAGCACATCTCAAACCCTTCACCACTTCTCTTGCTAGGAACTCAAGGATCAATCAAGCCACAAACAAACAAAGTCTTATCCTGGTCATGCTACTTCAGTCCTCCAGTAGTTTAGATGGCCTTAGGACCCAGAAGAAATCTCTGTCTTCCAGGTGGCCTTCTCAGCAGCAACTTCAGCCTTCACCAGATTCTGGTTTTATAGAAAACTCCAATTCAGTTCTCAGTCCAGTAGTAGCCCAGCTCCCAGATGCTGGGCCAATTGTGCTTCCTCTACCAGTAGCAAAAATTCTTGATTCTGACTGCCTCTCTTTTTGGGGTTCTTCTTACACACACACACACACACACACACACACACACACACACACACACACACACACATTGACTTCCTGTTTCAGCCAAACCCTTCCTGTTATGTCAGCAACAGGAGACAGAGTCATACGTCCTGTTTCTTTCACAGAGGTACTTAGCCCTTACTTACTAAGGGCTAAGTACCTGCTTACTTGACATAACAAAAAGGGGTCTTCAAATTTAAATTAAATACCATTACAAAAGGGGAGAAGGACATACCAAAGAGGAAAATAGGGAGAGTGAGAGGTCCATCAAAGTGCTACTATAAATATGAGGTCACTATAATTTGAGGCCTTCAGGTAAGACTTCTTAGAATAAATAATAACTGAGTTGCACCTTAAAGAGAGGTAGGTATTTCAACTGATGGAGATTATAGTGAATACCCCAAGCATGGGGGACTGATGTGAACAGAGATACAGAGCGTCAAGAAGAGGAAGAGATAAGAATGTGAGAGTAAACCACTAAAGCACAACCACAACAACCCTATGTTAAGATTTATATGCTCTCCAGAATGATTAGATCAGCTTACAACTCCACCAACAAATGATTTAGTGTTCCATCTTTCCCACATCTTCTTCAATATTTATAATTCTGTGCTTTATCATGTTACTTTAAATGGAGTTTCTCTCTTTATCTCCTGCAATTGGGCTCTTGTCAAGATAGACAGATATGTTAGATAGATAGATAGATAGATGTAGGCACCTTTTCCAAGAGACTGTTGATTTCTGTCTTGCAGAAGAAGATATTTGACTTTAGGTTCATTATTGTAGCTATTTAGTGTGAGCAATTATTTGATGCCCAAAGTATGGAATATGCCCTCAAAATAACTTTTTAACCATTTTATTTTTATTTTATGTAATTAAACAAGCATTTCCATAGTACAATAAAAAAATATTACCTCACAAGAAATTGCAAATCTACTATGCACAACTTCCTATTCCTTTCAAATTTACAACAAAATTATCCTGTAAATTGCTTTTTTTCTTCCCTTCTCCCATACTTTACCCAATTGATGGGCATACCTGCTATTTCCAGTTCTTTGGAACCACAAAGAGAACTGCCACAAACATAAAATAAGAGTTATTTTCTTTTTCCCCTAATTATCTTTGGAAATAGACCAAGCAGTAGAATTCCTGGATTGAAGGGTTTAGGTAGGTTAATAATTCTTTGGGTATATTTCCAGATTGCTCTCCAAAATGGTTGGATCAATTCATGATTCCATGAACTTTTTAAAGAAAATTTCATTTGATGCTGTACCCATTCAGAGAAAGAACTATGGAGTCTGAATGCATATCAAAGCATGTTTTCTCTTTCTTTTTTTTCTCTCTTTTGTTTTTTTCTTCCTTCTGTTCTGATTTTTCTTTCACAACATGACTAATGTGGAATTACGTTTACTATGACCATACATGTAAAGTCCATATCAGCTTGCATGCTATTTTGGGGAGTGGGTGGGGAGGGAGAGGGGGACATTTAGAACTCAAAATTTTATAAAAGTAAATGTTCAAAACTAAAAATAAATAAATACAATTTTTGAAAAAGAACAGCTGGGAGATAAAATAAGAGAAGGGTTGTACTTTCTTTCTTTCTCAGCAATAGACAGTACCTGGAAGTCTCAGGATAGAAATGACTGACCCTTCAGGGGTATGGGATGAAATGTTATCATTGGTGGCAGTTTTGTTATATGGCTGAATATTATACTTATTAATCAGTGTATTAGCAGTGAGTAGTCGCTCCAAATAACAGATTCAGTGGCAAATTTTAGTCTTCATTTCCAATAAAATATTGGGTCCTTTGGTGGGGTGAAATCATTTGTGTGACTAGTGACAAGAAAGAGTCCAGATGCCACCTCCAAGGAAATAGATAAACATTTTTGGTCTGTAGCCCCATTGTCCTTGAGTTCAGCTATAGTGAAGTCATTTCTAAGGAGGTTGCTGCCTTGAAGGTAAGGGGGAACCAAATTTAAGAAGACTCTCAGGATGTGGTATTTGGGAGTAGAGAGAAAGCAATGTATTTGATAGCTCCCTATTTTGGAAATTAGTTCCTAATGTTGCCAAGTTCAGCTATGTAATGCCATGCACCAGCAGATTCCCAAAATAATGCTACCGTGAACAGCTTTTAGGGTTCAGATTACACAATATAGTGAACACTCTGTTTACTCCATTACATATCAAGGCAAACATTCATTACAAATATATAACAATATAATATTCACAACATTACATCTTATCACAGAAAATGGCCACAAAGTTTTCACTACAGTGGCCACAATATTCAGAACAAAGCATTAAATCAATTCATAATACAGTAATCAATATTTCCACTCATGTGGCAACTCAATACTTAATCATTCAATCAATTCAAAATAGAATTATCAAACTTCCACTCATGGGGCAACCATTAATTTAATCAGTTACTAATCTTGATTCCCTACTAGTACAGGCATTAGAAAAACCACATAAACCCTCCACCCCTTGGTGTCCAGAAAACCTCAATTTCATCCAAAGGGAGGTCTTTTCTTCATCTTGACTCTGAGTAGTCTCTCTGATTTCCTAGATCCCCTTCCATGGTCCCAGTTCCCTACTGAATCCACCAAAAAGTCACCTAGACTCAGAAGCAGACAGCTCCCAGGTCGTCGTTCAGTCCTCAGAGGTAGACAGCTCCCAGGTCCTCCTCCAGTCCTCAGGGCAGTCCCTGGCACACACTGAAGTTCACAGGGTCCAGCACATCTCATACCCTTCACCAGTTCTCTTGCTTGGAACTCAAGGATCAGCCAGGCCACAAACAAAGTCTTATCCTGGTCATGCTTCTTTAGTCCTCCAGCAGTTCAGCTGGCCCTAGGACCTAGAAGGATTATTGGCCTTCAAGGAGGCCTTCCAGGCAAGCCCTCTCAGCCTTCTAGGTGGCCTTCACCAGATTCTGGTCTCAGGAAAACTCCATCTCAGTTCTCAGTCAGTTCTCAGCTTCCAGATGCTGGGAGAGAAAATCTCTCTCCTCTCTCTCTCTCTCTCTCTCTCTCTCTCTCTGTCTCTCTCTCTCTCTCTCTCTGTGTCTCAAAAACTCCAACTCAGTTCTCAGCTTCCAAGTGCTGGGAGAGAAACTCTTTCTCTCTCTCCCTCCCTCTGTCTCTCTCAGCTGGCTTCAGTCTCCAGATTCTTCCTCCACCAGGAGCAATATTCCAATTCTGTCTCTCTGTCTCTGGAATTCTTGCTTATATACACATACTTGCCTCCTGTCTCAGCCAATCCCCTTCTTCTACATCAACAGGTGAGTTCATGCCTTCTCAATAGTGGGACAGAGTTTGTTTCTTCCATACTTAGTCCCAAGGTAGTAAGTGCTAAGTATCTGCTAATCTGATTACTATTACAAGCTATTTTTCAGTTTCCATATGCTGATTCTTGCCCTTCAATTGTAACTCCAACTGAAATTAAGGCCCTAAAAATATTTTCTGGAAGTGTCGTGCCATTTAAGGAAAAAAATTCAAACATTTCCTGTAGATTCACAAAAGCTAAGTTTTCTTCATCTTAATGTCCTATTTATTCCTTTGACATGAGCTCCAATCATTTAAACATGGCCATTCTGAATTAGAACCCAAAGACATAGTTTGATTTAGTCAGTGTCTCTTGCTTGTCCTTATGATTGCCATGAAATTGTATCATACAGTTTATGGGATCAACCAACACCTCTGATTGAATTCTGATATAAATCAAGAGAATGAATGAGTCACAGCATAGTACAAACAAACATTCATATGTGTCAGAACACCTCTATAAAACAGTAATGCTATCTGACTTAGATTGGAACTTTTGTGTTTACAAAATCCATGACAGCGGTAACCAATCTTATCTAAATTTTATATGCTCCCCACCCTTATGTCTGGTCCAGGGCAAAATTACTGTTCAGTTAAATTGAAGTGCTTCATTGGAGAAATTCCTTTATATTGGACATATATTTTTCCTGAGTAGAAAACAGTTCATTAAAACATCAATGTAATGGTTAAAACAAGGCACTTCTTAAAATTCTACCCTAATTGAAGTTAATTAAATATTAATTCATTAGGTACTGTTACCAGCAATGAATAAACTACCAAATCATTGTAATGTAGCCCGTCAACCATCAACAGATAAAAGTATTAAAAGTATTTTGTGGTCATTATATCTTTAAACTTTATTATCATAACTGTTTTATTGAGATAGTGTTATTACCTATTATTTTAAGTTAAATTTTATAGCAAACATGAAAATATATGTTAATTTTGTTGTCCAATGGAACTCTTCAATCTTAGAAAGGATTTATGAACCTTTTCTTATTAGAGTTTGTTTCCATTAACTTTTTTTGGGAGTAGGCTTACTGCTTTATATCTCAATATACCATTTTAAAGGTGACCATCTCCTTAAATCAATTAAATATCTAACCACTATTATTATTAGAACTCTTTTTAGAAGCCAAAATTCATTTGTTAAAATAAAATTTCATTGTATGCTCAGGATTAGGAACAGCATAGTCGTTTGTCTGAATGATGCAGAATTTCACTATGAGATAGTCACAGTATGGTCACAATAATGGTCACATTGATCACTTTGTAGAGCCTGTATCCACACACACACACACCTAACAGGTTTCATGTTCAAGTTTGAATTAGTTCTTTGTGGTCAATAATCTACATTATTGTTTTAGGAGAGGAAGGTGAATGAAACCCCAGAACAAGAAGAGGGCAGAATAAGAATGAAAGATAATTCGTAGTCCATGAAAAAACCTATAGGGCAGTAGGGGCAGTAGGTGGTATAGTGGATAGAGTACTGGTCCTGGAGTCAGGAGGACCTAAGTTCAAACCTGATCTTAGACATTTACTAGCCATCTAACCCTGGAGAAGTCACTTAACCCCAATTGCCTCCCCCCAAAAAGAGAAAAGAAACAATAATAAAGAAACCCTATAGGTAAATTATAATTCAGTGCTATCTTATGAACTCTTAGAATTGTCACCTTTCTTGCCTTACCAAACCCATTTAATGTATGGTTCTGTCTATCCATCTGTGCAATTCAATGAACTCAACATGTCAAACTATTTCTATAAACTAGATTGAAGCATGTGCAAGAGATAAAATGACAATTTTTTTAAAATATTGCTAACAAGAAGCATATACTTTACTACAGAAGATGAGTTATATGTAGAGAAAAGTATAAACCAAAGTAATTTCAGGAAAGAGAGAATTAATAAAAGGCTCATTAATTGAGTTGTCCAAAATGTTTGAGTTGACCCCCTAGCAGAGTTGGGGTTTATAAGAAAAAGAGGTGAATATAGGAGTATAATCCAGAAATCTGGTATAACCTCTGACAATTATTTGAGAAAGGAGACAAAATATGGAGCTTCTGCAACTATTAGTACACAATGAAGGTGGGGACTCTGTAGTTAGGAGAATAATGTGAAATATTTGGAAACGTTCGTGGGTATCAGAGTGTGGTGAGGTTTAAATAATGGTCTAAGGAGTTTGTTTTTTCTAAAGGTGGATGCAAACTATGACATGGGGTCAACCTGTGTCAAGATTATTTTGTTAATTTTATGGAGCATGGTAAGAGAAAGGAAGAAACAGAAAATGGGGAAATAGATTCGGAAGCTCCTTCAATAGTACATGAAATATCTCATAAAGCCCAGAAGCATTATGGGTAAAGAAAAGAAATGAGATGAATTATGTTGCTGAGACAGGATCAACAAGGTTAGGAAATGATTGGAGATGGAAAGTTAGTGAACAAAAAAGTGTGAGGTGTTCCTCAAAAATTGTGAACCTGGGTGATGGGAAGGATGATGATGATGTCTTTAAAGAAACATTGAGGTTTGGAGTAGGAGGAGATTTGGAAGAAAATTATGAGTTTTCTTTTGAACATTTTGGGTATTATTTGATTTCTCCAGTCTTTCCACATAATAATAAGTAGATTATGGGATAAAGGATAGAGCTGAACTTATTCCAAATTAAAACACGTGAAATTAAAACCTATGTGCCCGAAATTTGGGACATGTCTGTTAAGGGAGGGTGATATAGTAAGTCAAACATAATCTATAGAGCTGTATTTTGACTGAAATAAGATTGAAAATAACCCTCTTATCCTTGTTAAGTAACAATTTGATAACTTAGTCTTCTCCATGTTCATTAAAACATGTCTTTCTTATATTTGATTATTACACAAAGAATATTCAAGGGATAGTAATTTTGCAGAAATGAGAGAGTCATTCAGATCATTAACAATTACCTTCCTGAGGTCTTTTTGTTGTGAGAATGAATTGGAAATTGAGGGTATGCTATCAAATGGGGAATGGCTGAACAAGTTGTTATATGTGAATGTAATATAATACTATTGTGGTAGAAGAAAACATGAGTAGACCTGGAAAGACTTACATGAACTGATATTGAGTGAAGTGAGCAGAACCAGGAGAATGATGTACATACATTGCAACATTGTGCTATGACCAACTCTGATAGACTTAGTTCTTCTCAGCAATACAATGATCCAAGAAAATGTCAAAAGTCTTATGACAGAAAATGCTATCCACATCTAAAGAAAGAGGTATGGAGTGTGACTGCAGATTTAGTGCACAATATTTTACTTTTTTTGGTACTTTTGGGTTTTTTTTTCCTTCTCATGATTTCTGCCTTTTAGTCTGATTTTTTTTTCATGGCATGACTAATGTGGAGATTGTTTAGCATGATTGCACATGTATGATCTATATCAGATTGCTTGCTGTCTTAGGGGAGGGGAAAGAGGCAGGAAAAAGGATTTGGAACCAAAATCTTATTAAAGATTAATATTGATACCTCTTTGCATGTGACTGAAGAAGGTAAAATACTATTTACAGAAAAAAAGTAAAGAAAAAAAAACATCTGCCTGATATGTTATTATCGGAAGTTACTCCATCTTTCCTTCTTCTGAGACTCTGAGACCTTAGAGTATGAATTTCTTCTCCTTTTATGAGACTTTTGCTCAAAATTTTATTTGAGATATAATACTCCATGTACCACTGTGCTTTCTCTTAAATATATATTAATCAGTGATCAATCAAATGGCACCTATTTTAGTGAGTCCCAGAAGAGGATGTTAGCTTTGGTAGAATGAGTTCAGAAAAAATAAAATAGTCTTTCCTAACAGCCTAGTATGGTCTGGGAATTAGAATTTCACCCAAGAAGTTCAACTCAAATTCAGTAGCTACTTTATCATGACTGATTTTAACAATGAAAAACTGAGAAAAAGAAGAGAGTCTAGAATACAATTGAAGGGTAAAAACTAATATCGTTTGATGGAAAAGGCACTTCTTGATCATAATCTGGACTCTTAAACATAATCTTTCTTTCTCTTTGTCTGAATTAAAAAAAAACATAATGAAGTAAACTAAGATTATAACACATGGGCAGGTGCTTTGACTATCAGAAAACCCCATATAGAAATCTATAAACATGCTTAATGAGTGTTGATACTCTGGAACAACTGGAATGATGCTTGACATTACCCAAGCAAGTCCTGGGGCTAGGCCAAACCACAAAGATTGACTATACAAGAGGGACATTAGAAATAATAAGAGAAGATGACTATTTTCTCCCCTCCTCTACTATATTTGTTTTCCCTCCTCATTCCATACATAAGCCTGCCCACACTGTAAAGCTAAGCATGAGCACAATCATTTACTAAATCTTTAATTCAATAATCCTTAAGAAGGCAAGCCTCCTTAAGTGACACAAAGTACAAAAGTCAAAATTCTCCACCCCTAGGTTACAGTAAATCATAATCTTCTCAGTCAGCATCAGGTACCCAAGAAGAGATCTTTTCATCTTGACTTGAGGCTGGCTCTCAGCTTCCATGATCCCTCTTCCATGGTCCCAGCTCCTGCTTAAATCTACACAATTGTCACCTGGGTTCAAAGGCAGGCAACTCCCAGTTCCTTGCCCAGCTCCTTGCCCAGTTTGCATTCCATACTGAAGCTCAGTGTCCAGTCCACCTCAAGTCCTTCACAGTTTCTGTTTCTCGGAAGACAAAGCTTAGCAGAGCCAAAATAGCATTCATGCACATTGCCAGCACCATCATCAATTCACTATCTGCCTGTGAAATCAACAGGGACATACAAACAAGGTCCAAGAAGTCAAGACAAATCATGAACATGGAAATAAACACAGACCCACAAACAAGGTCTGAGAACTCAGCACAAATCATCAGTACATTCCCAGGACCTCTGAATCCCTCCTCCACGACTTCTGTAACAGATGACCAGAAAATCCTCCTTCAGGGCTTCCAGTAAAGTCCCAGGGCTTCTGTAGAAAGTATCACAAACAAACATCAACATAGACAGAACAAACATAGAGTGCCAGGATACCACAAGTTTTCTCCTTCTCCACCACAAGAGCTCCCTTCTCAGTTCTGCTCTTTCCAGCCTGGGCCTCTCCTTATATATGGTCATTAGCTACTCCCCTTCCTGTTGCAGGATTTCACAAGTTCTAGGGTTCACAAGTTGTGGGATTCACAAGTCCTGGGTCTTAATCCTTGATTCAATCATGAATTGAAACAAGGTGTTAAGTACTTCTATGTTAATTAAATAGTAGAAACAAGATATAAACTCAATAGCTAAAACAAGGTGTGAACTGCTTCTTTACTTACCATTACACACACACACACACACACACACACACACACACACACACACACACATGCACACACACACACACACACACACACACACACACACACACACACACACATTGTTCCTGACCCATCTTGGGAGGTTGTCTCAAAGATAGTGAAATTGAATTAGATTGTTTTTAGTGGAGTAACTTTCTGTAGTTGTCTATTTTTCCAATTCTCTTTGTAGCTATCTGATGCCCTACCCCTTTATCTTCATTGGATTGTTGTATTGTCAGGTCCTGATGGTGAATCAGAATTCAAACACAAGATACTCAAATATGGAATTAAAACACAACACAAATACATCTGTGTTGCTGGGGGAACATGAGTTCCTTGTGGATATCACATGAAAGGCTCCTTATGGTAGGTTTGGTAGGCCAGCCATCATGTTATAGTCCATGGGGCCAATTACTAGGGGTGATCAAAAATGAAGCCTGGAGCACATGCTAGTATCTGAGACTCTAGTTTACCAATATCCTAGGTCATCAAGAGAGTTTGAGAAATATGAAGTTTTATTATTGCTTCTTAATACTGGAATACAGATAGGAAGAATTTCTTATATCCTTCTATACTAATAAGAGAATTCTTTCCCTCACCATATGATTCCCTTATTCAACAAGTCATAGAAGAGTTCATCAATGTCTTTGCATGCAATCTTAACAGTAGAATGATGGACCACAAGAGACTTCTATGGAAAGTGTAAATTGTATATGAAAATCTCTATTCCAAATGTCAGCATGATTATACAAGCCAGCCAATAGGTCTCACAACTAAAAGAAGGAGATTTTTTGATTGGGTCATAGATAATCTGGATGGTTAATCTTTTCTTTTTATTCTTGCTTTAGGAACCATTATTAAAATAAAAAGACATTTTAAACAAATGCATTGATGAAGAAAGACTATGACATTTCCAGAAGTGAAGACAAGATGGTGGAGTAAAGGAAGCAATGGACTTGGAGGTAACTGTATTATCAGCAGCAGCAGCTTCAGGAACTCTCAGCCTACTGACTGGGGTTTGGTAGGAGAAGGGTGTTGGCAAACTGCTCATAGGAAGATTGCAAAGGACCCTCTGATAGCACTGGGTACAAGATACTGTTGAATTACCCATACACAGCCACTAGTGGCAGTCCAGGACAAAAGGAACCATAGTACTTTTGACCATGGAGGAGCAGGGTTCCTAATCCTGGTTCCAGGTAAGAGAGGAGATTATGTTGTCACTTGCAGGGGAATAGGTACCTGGTCATCTGAATTCTAAGACAGAGGTTAACACTAGGAATTGCAGCTTCAAAAGGCACCAAAACATTAATATCAACTTAAAAACTGAATTGGCCAAATGGTGAAAGAGAAGCAAAAATTAACTGAAGTAAAAAAAAAAAATCTCCTCAGAAAGTACAATTGATCAGATTGAAAAAGAGGTCAAAATCTCACAAAGAAAATTTCTCAAAAATTAGAATTATATAAGTGGAAACTAATGATTCCAAGAGACATGAAGAAATAATAAAACAAAATCAAAATAATCTTTAAAAAATAATACATGACATATCTCTTTAAATAACTTATCTGGAAAATAGATAATTTTAAAATTAATTAACTACAAGCAATATATGATAAAAAGTACCTAGACATATTTCAAGAAATTGTTAAGGAAAACTGCTCTGATATCCTAGAAGCAAAGGCTAAAATAGAAATTGAAAGAATTCACTTATTTCCTAAAACAGATTTCAAAATGAAAGTCCCCAAGAATATTTATCCAAATTCCACAGCCCCCAGGTCAACGAGAAAGTATTTCAAGCATCCAAAAAGAAAAAGAAAAATATTGTGAAGACATAGTCAGGATGGCAGAAGACCTATCACCTTCCATATTACAGGATTGGAGGGCTTGGTATATGATATTCTAAAAGGCAAAGGAGATAGGATTATAACTAAGAATCACATATGCAGTAAAACTGAGTATAATGCTTCAGGGGAAAATAGATATTTAATAAAACAGAACATTCTCAAGCATTTCTGATGAGAAGACCAGAGCTGAATAGAAAATTTGACTTTCAAATAAAAGACTCAAAGGAAGCATACAACTGTAAGCATGAAAGAGAAATTACAAAGGAATCAATAAGGTTAAAATGTTTCATTCACATATGGGATGACAATAATCAGAACTTCTAAGAATTTTATCATCAAATAGGGTAATTAGAAGGAATATACATTTAGACAGATGGTATGTGACTGTTATAAGATGTTTTTAAAAATAAAACATGAAATTAAAGGGTGAGAAAGAAAAAAACACTGGGAATAGGGGGGCAGAAAGGTAAAATAGGAAAATTTATCTGACATAAAAGATGGGCAAAAGATAGAGCTTTTACAGAGGTAAGAAAAAGGAGGGGTAGTGGGATATGAGAGGGAAATGAGAGGAAAATGAGAGGGAAAGGGGGAAGAGAAGTGGAGTTGGATAGAGGGAAACAAGGATAGATTAAGGGAGATAGTGGTCAGAAGGAAAACAGACTTTTGAGGATGTTCAGGGTAAAAAGAGAGAAGAAAAAGAAATGGAGGGAAATACACAATAACCATAACTACAAAAGTAAAAGAGATAAAGTCATCCATAAAACAGAAGTGTATAGAAAAAATGGATTAAAAACCAGATCCAGCAATATTCTGTTTGCAAGAAACACATTTGAAACAAAGAGACACATAGTGTGAAAATAAGGGACTCAATCAGAATTTATTCAGCTGAGGTTAAGAAAAAAAAAAACAGGGTTGGCAAACATGACCTCAGACAAAGCAAAAGCAAAAATGATGCCATTAAAAGAGATAAGCTTGGAAATGACATTTTCCTAAAAGGTACACTAGAAAATGAAGTAGTATCAGTACTAAACATATATGCCCCAAATGGCATAGTATCCAAATTCTTAAAGGAAAAAGTTAAATAATTCCAAAAGGAAATAGAAAGTAAAACTATACTACTGGGAGATGTCAACTTTCCCCTCAAGGAACTAGATAAATATAACTATAAATAAATAATTTTTTTAAAAAGGAGTTAAGGAAATGATAGAATTTTAGAAAAGTTAGAAATGATGTGTGATAATTTTTTTTAAAGTAGACCTTTGTCTCAGCTATACATGGCAACTTTAAAAAAATTGACCATGCATTAGGGCACAAGAATCTTACAACCAAATGCAGAAAAGGAAAGATACCAAATGCATCCCTTTCAGACCATAATTGAATAAAAATTACATTCACTGGAGTTTCATGGAAGATAGGTTGAAACCTATTTGAAAATTAAATAATTTTATCCTTCAGAAAGAGAGGATAAAAAAAAAACAAATCACAGAAATGATAAATAATTTCATTAAAGAGAGTGGCAACAACATACCAAAACTTAAGGGATAGAGCCAAAGCAATAGTCAAGGGAAAATTTATATATCTAAATGTTTATATCAATAAAATAGAGTTTAAAAGCACATCAATATATTGAGCATGCAACTAGGATAAACACTAGAAAAAAGAACAAATTAAAATTTTCTGGTTAAACACCAAAGAGGAAGGATAGAAAATTAAAGGTGAGATTAATAAAACTGAAAGTAGAAAAAACATTGAAATAATAAATAAAACTAGGATCTGATTCTATTAAAATATGTAAAATGTTAGTTAATTTGATTTGAACAAAAAAGCAAGAAGAAAACCAAATTACCATATCAAAAATTAATGGGGTGAATTTACACCAACATAGAGAGAATTCAAGCAATTATCAGGAGGCATTTTGCCAAATTATATGCCAATAGGTCTGGCAATCCAAATGAAATGCAAAATATTTACAAAAAAAAAGTTACTAAGAATAATACAAGAGGAAATAAAATACTTAAAGTGATCTCTTTAAACAAAAAATGGGGGAGGTGTGAGAGCCAATATAGCAGAATGAAAGGAACTAACCTGAAATCGTTTGTGAATTCCATCAGTAACCTCTAAAAATTGAATCTGATCAGATTTTAGAGTGACAGAATCCATTGGGAGACAGGGAGAGGATGGAAGATTTCCAGTACAGGAAAGAACAGCTAAGCAGGGAGAGCACAAAGCACACAGGCACTGTACCAGTGCAGACCTGAGACCTGAGACCAGACCAGTGCGGAATAAGAATGTGCCCCAGCCAGGAGATTCACCCACCACAAGGGCAATTCTGAGACCTCAGCAAGGTGGGACAGAGGTTCTGTTGGAGCTGGGTAAGAGACAAACACAGGGTGCACAGCAGCAACAGCAGCTTCCCCTGAGACTATCAACCAAACTATATGGATGTTTAAAAATCACCTATGTGAACTTCTAGGAGCCAACGTGGCAGAGTACCCTAGCTGCTCTAACCGCCCTCCCTGACACTGAAAACACAGAGATTTTTGTCCCAGTGTAAAATCCTGAAATACTGGAAGTAGTGGCAGGCTTTGGAGGCCTAGAGGAAAGTTGTGATTGAGGCTGTGTAGAGCCTGAAGTGAAGGGCAGGGGGGTGTCCCAGCAAGCCCCATCTCAGCTGACCAGCAACAGATCCCTAAACCCAGCAACAAGCACTAACACAGGAAGCCCAGGTGTGCCTTAACACAATCAAGGAAATCTGCAGACACCAGTGCTGCAGCCCACCAGTTGCTTAGCCTGCCTAAGCTCTAGCCCAGGGGCATAGAGCCAGAAAACTAAAGTGGCCAGACCACCCCTCCCCAACACCTTACTCTGTAAACCTCAAGGTAACCTAGGGAAAACACTGAAAATCCCTGACTTGGCCTCAGTCTAGACTCCCAGAGACTAGAGCACACAAAGTCAACTATCAGGTCCCTAGCTCCCAGCTTGAGAAGTGTGGATCAGAGCCCTCTGTATCCCAGAAGCATAAATCCACTTTAAAAGCAAGGGAATAGGCAATCACAATGGGCCTGAAACAAGTGGTTAAAACAAAACCAAAGATAATTGAATCCTATTATTGTGAACATTTTCAGAAGGGGTCACCATTGACTCTATACTGACACCTGAGACTATGGAAGGAAATATGAACTGATCTCAAGCGCAGAAAGCATTCTTGGAAGAGCCCAAGAAGGATTTTAAAAGCCAAAATGAAGAGGTAGAAGATGAATTGACCAATTATTTTAAAATTACATTGACCAAAATAGAAAAAAAAAATCTCACTGAAGACAACAAATCCTTAAAAGTAAAATATGTGAACTGGGAAGGAAGGTTCAAAATCTATCTGGAGAAAATACCTACATAAAAATGAAATCTGAAATTATGGAAAAGAAGCTTCAAAAACTAACTGAGGAAAATAATTCACTAAAAATTAGAATCAGTGAAATTGAAGCTAATGACTCTATGACACATTAAGAATCAGTTAAACAAAACCTAAAGTTGCAAAAATTAGAAGAAAATGTGAAATATTTCATTGGAAAAATAACTGACCTGGAGAACAGATCCAGGAGAGATAATCTAAGCATTATTCCTCTACTGGAAAGCCATGATGAAAAAACAAAACAAAACAAACAAATAGCTGGGACAATATCCTCCACAAAATTATCAAAGAAAGCTGTTCTGAGATCCTAGAATCAGAAGGTACAAAAGTTATCAAAGAGTCCACTGTATAGCCCCTGAAAGAGATCCAAAATTGAAAATTCCAAGAAATACAGCCAAATTCCAGAAGTATAAGGTCAAGGAGAAAAATACCACAAGGAGCCAGAAAGAAACAATTCAAATATTGTAGAACTACAGTCAGAATCACAGAGGATATGGCAGCTACTACATCCTATATCCTATTAAACAACAACACTGAGAATGAAGCAATATCATTACTTAACATATATGTACCAAGCAGTATAGCATCCAAATTCCTACAGAAGAATGTAATGGAATTAGAGGAGGAAATATATAGCAAAACTCAATTGCCCCTCTCTGAACTTGATAAATCTAACCTCAAAATAAATAAGAAAGAAGTCAAGGTGGTGAATAGAATTTTAGAGAAGGTAGATATGATAGACATCTGGAGAAAACTGAAGGGGAATAAAAAGGAATATACCTCCTTTTCAACAATACATGCCAAATACACAAAAACTGACCACGTAATACGGCATAACTTCACAATTTAGTGCAGAAAAGTAGAAATATTAAATGTATCCTTCTTAGATCATGATGCAATAAAGATTATATGTAATAAAGGGCCATGGAAAGATAGACTAAAATCTAATTGGAAACTAAATAATTTAATCCTAAAGAACGAGTGGGCCAAACAAGAAATTATAGAAACATTCAGCAACTTCATTCAAGAGAATGACAATGAAGACACAACATACTAAAACTTGTGGGATGCAGCAAAAGCAGTTCTTAGGGAAATTTTATATCTCTGAATGCGTATATAAATAAAATAGAATAAATGGAGGACAATAAATTGGGCATGTAACTGAAAGATCTAGAAAAAGGACAAATTGAAAATCCCCAATTAAATACTAAATTAAAAATACTGATAATTAAAGGATAAATTAAGAAAATTGAAATTAAGAAAACTATTGAATTAATAAATAAAGCTAAGAGCTGGTTTTGTGGGGAAAAATGATAAAATTAATAGACCTTAAGTCAATATGATAAAAAAAAGAAAGAAGAAACCAAATTACAAGTATCAAAAATGAAAAGGGTGAATCTCCCTCCAATGAAGAATAAATTAAAAATATAAAATAATTAGGAATTATTTTGTCCAATTGTATGCACATTAATTTGACAATCTTAGTGACATCGATGAATATTTACAAAAATATAAGTTGCCCAGATTAACTGAAGAGGAACTAAATTACTTAAATAAGCTCATCTCAGAAAAAGAAATTGAACAAGCCATCAATGAACTCCCTAGGGAAAAAATCTCCAGGGCCAGATGGATTTACTAGTGAATTGTATCAAACATTTAAAGAACACTTGACTCCCATATTTACAAACTATTTAGTAAAATTGGAGAAGGAGTCCTACCAAACTATTTTTATGACATAAAATGGAGAAAGAAAATTATAGACCAATTTCCCTCATGAATATAAATACAAAAAATTTAAATAAAATATTTGGAAAAAGACTAAAGCAACTTATCATGAGAATAATACACTTTGATCAGGTAGGATTTATTCCATCAATGCAAGGATAGTTCCATATCAGGAAAACTATCAGTATAAGTGATTATATAAACAACAAAACTAACAGACACCATATGACTATCTCAATAGATGCAGAAAAGGCTTTTGACAAAATACAACACCCATTCCTATTAAAACATTAGATACTATAGGAATAAATGTACTCTTCCTTAAAATAATAAGTAGCATACCATCACCAAGTGTTATATGTAATGGGAATAAGCTATAAGCATTTCCAATAAGATCAGAGATGAAACAAAGATGGTTACTATCACCTCTCTTAATCAGTTTGGTACTAGAAATGGTAGCAGTAGCAATAAGAGAAGAAAAAGAAATCGAAGAATCAAATTAGGCAAAGAAGAGACTAAGTATCACTCTTTTTTTTAATGTGGTTATTTTATTTTATTAAATTTTTTTTTGCGTTACATATTTTCTCCCTGTCTTTCCCCCGCCCACCACCCCAAAAGAGTAAGTATCACTCTTTACAGAAGATATAATGATATACTTAGTGAATCCTAGAGAATCGAGTAAAAAAAAACTACTTGAAAAAAGAAATTAATTTAGTAAAGTTGCAGG
>CM053582.1:187758903-187773747 GCA_028627135.1 Pseudochirops cupreus | reverse complement strand
CAATTTTTCTTCTATTTCCCTTATTTGGTTTTGAAAATCCTTCTTCAGCTCATCTCTAGATTGAAGGCATTCTTCATGTTTATTGGAGGCCCCTGGTGGGGGTGCTCTAGCTGCACTCTCCTCCTTCCTCTCTCTCCCATGATCTTTCTTTTCCCCAAAGAAGGAATCTAGGATTTGGGAGCTGTTCTTACTTTGCTTCTTATGCTTATTCTTACTCATGGTTGTTCAGACCGTGATTTTTTTTTAAAAATCTCTGTGGTGCTCTGCTTCCAGAAGGGAAAGCTCTGTCCCAAATCGCTGGGGTCCTCCCGGCTGCTGTAGCTCTTAGGGAGAGGCTGCGAACTCCTCCTATTTACTTCTGGCTGACTGGATAGCGACGACTCCAAGACCTAGGCCCAAGATGGCAATCTGGATCCAGGCCACTCAAAGTGAGAGCTCTGGTGTCAGAACAATCGCTCAGTCCCCCTGCTGCCTGCAGGCTGCAGGTGGGAGGCTGCAAAGCCAAGTCGGGTGCAAAACCTCTGGCTTTTCGCTTTTCCGCTCTGGAGGCCTTTTGGCTGGACTGCTTAACTCCCCCTTTCGCAATTCCCACTCGCAGCTGCCGCTAATCCGCTCACCTGAGAGGCTCCTCCACTCCTCCCGTCCAGCCGCCCCCAGGGCACAGCCGCGGCTTCAGGCCAGGCTGGTTTCGGTTCGCAGTGCTGATATGGTTCCTCGTAGCCGAGCTGACTTTAGTGGGAAGTATCTTTGTGTGCGTTTTGGAGTTCTAGGATTGGTTTAGAGTCCTGTTTTATGGGTATTTTGGGGTGGCTATGTGAGAGCTGCGATATGCTGCTGCTGCTACGCCGCCATCTTAGCTCCACCAGGCAAGAACTACAGAATCTTAATGCAGATTGAGTAAACTACTTGTTCTCTCTTTTTGTTTGTTTATTTGTTTTGTTTTTTTCTTTTTTCTCACTGTTCACTCTATTAGTTATAATACTTCTTTACAACTTGACTATTGTTTAATGTGAAAGTATTTGGAGGTCCTATGATTGATTGCTTGCTGCCATGGGAATGTAGGGGGGAGGAGACAGAGAGGAGTTTCAAACTGAAGAGATTTTTGAACTGGATGTTGTGAAGGAAAATAAGTAAATAAATTTAAATTCAATTTTTTTTAATTTAAAAATTACAAACAGGGGCAGGTAGATGGTACAGTGAATAGAGCACAGGCCCTGGAGTCAGAAGGATCTGAATTCAAATCCAGTCTCAGACATTTAACAATTGCTAATCATGTGACCTTGGGCAAGTCACTTAACCCCAATTGTTCTGCCCTTTCCCCTCCAATATGCAAAAAGAAAAAAAGAACAACCCATCAATAGCCTCCCTGAGAAAAAAATCCCTTGTAATAGATGGATTCACAGGTGGATTCTATCAAACATTTAAAGAACAATTCCAATACTATATAACCCATTTGGGGGGAACAGGCAAAAAAGGAGTCTTACCAAATCACTTTTGACATCTGAACCAGGCATAGAGAAAACAGAGAAAGAAAATGATAAAAAAAAAAACACTTTCTTTAACAAATATCGATACAAAAATAAATAAAATACTATCAAGGAGATTGTAGCAATATATAGAAAGATCATATACGATGACCAGGTGGAATTTATATCAGGAGTACAGTGTTGGTTCAATATTATGTAAGCTTTTAACATAATTGACCATATCAATAAGAAAACCAACAAGTCATATAATAATCTCAATATATGTAGAAAAAAACATTTTTACAAAATACATCACTAAAACCTGTTAAAAATAAAGAACCTAAGAATAAACATGGCTTTCCTTTAAAATGGCAAATACTTTCTAACTTAAACCATCATCAAGCATTATCTGTAATGGGGATAAGCTAGAAGACTTTCCTGTAAGATCAAGGAGGAAACAAGGCTACCCTTTGTCACCATCACTTTCAGTATTGTACTAGAAATGCTACATATGGAAATGACATAAGAAAAACAAAGTGAGAGAATTAGAATAGGCAATGAGGAAAAGAAACTATCATTCTTGGCAGACAATATGATGGTATACTTAGAGAATTCTAGAGAACCAGTTGAAAAAAAAAACCTAGTTGAAATAATGAACTTTAGTAAAATTGCAGGGTATAAAAATAAACCCACACAAATCATCAGCATTTCTACATACTACAAAACAAAACCCAGCAGCAAAAGAAAGAGAAGTTGCAATCAGAATAACTGCTGGCAATATAAAATAGTTAGAAGTCTTCTTGTCAAGATGCACCCAGGACCCGTATTAAGAGAACTACAAAACGCTTTTCATACATATAAAGTCAGATTTCAACAATTAGAGAAATATTAATTTTTTCATTGTATGTCCAAGCCAATATAAAATAAATGTCAATTCTACCAAAGTTAATTTACTTCTTCAGAGTCATAACAGTCAAAATACCAAAAACTATTTTATAAAGCTTGGAAAAATAATTTTAAAATTCATCTGAAAGAAAAAATAAATGTCAAGAATATGAAGGGAATCAAAGAAAAAAAATTGAAGGAAGGTGACTTAGCAGTATCAGGTCTCAAAGTGTACTACAAAATGGGAATCATCAAAACAATCTGCTACTAATTAAGAAACAGAGTTGTGGATGAGTAGAATAATTTAGATACAAATAGGTAATAGTAAATGACCATAGTAAACAGTGTTTAACAAATTAGAAGACCCAAGTTTTAGAGATAAGAAATCATTGTTGTCAAAAATTGTAAAACTGAAAAGCAGCTGGGCAGAAACTAAGTATTCACAAACATCTCACACCATGCATAAAGGGAAGTAAAGCAAATGTATAAAAATAAGAGGCATTCTCCAGTTGAAAAATGGTGAAACAATTTGAAAAATGTTTTCAATTGAAGAAGAAAATCAAATCTGTCCATAGTCATATAATTTTTTTTCTAAATCCTACTGATTAGATGAATGTGCCTTAAAAAAATATGTCACTTTTCACCTACCATATTGACTAATATGACAGAAAAGATAAATGACAAATGATGGGTGGGATGAGAAAAAATAGGGGCACTAATGGATTGTTAGTGGAGTTGTGAAGTAGTCCAACTATTCTGCTAAACATTTTGGAACTATGCATAAAGGACTGTAAAATTGTGCATACCATTTGACTCAGAAATACTACTATTAGGTTTGTACTCCAAAGAATTCAAACAAAAAGGCAAAGACCTATTTGTAAAAATAAAAAAGATAATAAAATAATATTTATGGCAGCTCTTTCTTTTTGTGATGACAAAGAATTGGAAACAGTGGATATGCATCGACTGGGGAATGGCTGAACAAATTGTGGTTTATGATTGTAATGGAATACTATTGTGCTATAAGAAATAATGAGCAGATAGTTTAAGAAAAATACAGGAAGACCAAAAAGAACTCATGCAACATGAAGTGATCAGAACCAGTAGAACATTTTAACAGTAACAACAGTATTGTAAAGGCAACCAACTGTGAAAGATTTAGTTAATCTGGTCAAGATGATTCCAAAGTACCAATGATGAAAAACGCTTATACACCACCGTAAAGAGAATTGAAAAATTCTGAATTTAGACTAAAGTATATATTTTAAAATTATTTATCTTTATTGCTTTATTTTGCTTGGATTTTCTTTTGCAATGTGGAAGTACATTTTTCAAGACCTCACATGTATAATTGAAATAAAATTGCTTGCCTTCCCAAAGCGGAGGAGTGGGAAGGAGGAAGATAATTTGAGCACAAAAATAAACAAAAAAAAGATTGTTAATTTTTTACAGATATTTGTGAAATATTTAACAAATAAATAAAGGTATTATTAAAAGAAGAAAAAAAGTCACATGGGAAAAAAAGATCAAGGTGAAATAATTAAGAATTAATGAATTAGAAGAAATAAATGATGAAAGAAAAAGCATAGATATAATATTTCCAGAGATTATAAAGGAAAATTGCTCTGATATACTAAAACCAGAGAGTAAAATAGAAATTGAAAGACTTCACAAATAATCACCTGAAAAAGTTAGCAAGATTAAAACTCTCAGTATTATTATAGTTAAATTCCATAGCTTTCAGGTTGAGAGAATCCTTCAAGCAACAGAAAGAAAACATTCAAATATTGTAGAACCACAACAAAAATAACAAACGATTTAACAAATATCCTGATAAAGAAGCAGAGGGCTTGGACAATATATTCAGGCAGAGAAAAAATCTAGGATTACAACCAGGAATAACCTACCCAACAAACCTGAGTACATTCCTTCAAGGGGAAAAAATAAGCCTTTAATGAAATTGAGGATATTCAAGCATTCTTATTGAAAAGACCACATTGGAATATAAAATTTCACTTTCAAATACAAGATTCAAGATAAAAAATTTGTAAAATCTATCTTACCTAACAGGGAAGTAGAAGAAGAAAGAGTAAGCTAGAGAGAGGAAACAAAAGGGAAAGTGGATAAAGTATGCCATGATCAGAAGCAATAGAGACTTGAGAGGAAGAATAGGGTAAAAAAGAGTGAGGGAAAGAGAAAAATAATAGAACAGGAAATGCACACTTAGTCATCAAAACTATGAATGTGAATAGGATGATTCATAAGTAAAACAGTAAATAGTAACAGTAGATAGTAAAATCGATTAGAAACAATAATGCAACAATATGTTCTTAACAGGAAACATTTGAAACAGAGATACACACTGAATTAAAAATGAGGGATTGTAAAAGAATCTGATATGCTTCAAAAAAAGAAACAAACAGAAAAACACCAGTAGCTGTTTTAATCTCAGATAAAAGAAAAATAAAAATAGAGCCAATATAAAGAGATAGGTAAACTAAAATTTAGTAGGTAAACTAAATTTTGCTAAGAGAATCCATGAATATGGGGGGGGAAATCAGTATTAAACACATATGCACCAAATGGCATAGCATCCAAGCTCTTAAAGAAAAAGTTAAATGTATTAGAAGAGGAAAGAAACAGTAAAACTATACCAATGGGCACCTACAACTTCCCACACATAGAGCTAGATAAATCTTAGCATAAAATAAATTATAAAAGTCAAGAATATGAATAGACTAGGGGCAGAGCCAAGATGGTGGCATAGAAGCAGCAAGGTTCTGTAGCTCCCACATAGTTACCTCTAATACCCATAAAATATGACTTTAAACAGATTTTAGGGCTACAAGAATCACAAAAATACGAAAAGAAAACACATCTTATGCTGAAGGCAGCTCGGCAGGAAGGGCTCATCACTGTGTGTCTCGAGCCAAAATCAGCTCAACCTGAAACCATGGGTTGGCCCCAGGGGGGCCAGAATAAGTTGCAGCAGGAGCCTTCAGGAGAGTGTATCAGTGGCAGGTATGGCAGTTTCCAGAATTATCAAGCCATAAGAAACAAGAACAAAGTGAAAGGTCAGCAGAACTCAGCTAAATTTGGGGAATAAAAGCAGTCCAGCCAAATTGTCTTCAGGGAAAGGAAGCAGGAGAAGCAGCAGCCCTGCAACCCCTACATATGGCTGCTTCAGAGCCTGGATCGAGATCGTGTTCTTAGGTGGTTGTCCTGGGGTGCATTTTCAGTGAGCCAAACCTGGTGGGGGCTGCAGCAGCCTCCCAACAACTCTGGCAGCAGTGAAAATCCCAGCAATTTGGGACAGAGCTGTCCCCTCTGGAAGCAGAGTTCCACAGTGCTAAAAAAAAATCAAGTAATTCACTGTTCACACAAGCAGGCAAAGGAAGCAAAGTCAAAACAGCAATTGGACTCTAGAATCCTTTTCTGAGGACAAAAAGGATCAAAGCATGGAATGGGAGGAAGACAACACAGTCAGAACTCCCATACCAAAAGCTTCCAAGAAATATGAAGACTGCTTAGAAGCTATAGAGCAGTTTAAGAAAGATTTTGAAAACCATATGAGAGAAGTGGAGGATAAATTGTGAAGAGAAATGTGAATAATGCAAGAAAATCATGAAAAGAAAGTCAACAATCTGACTGAAGAAAATAACACCTTAAAAAATATATTAACTCAAATGGCAAAAGAGGCCCAAAAAGCCAATGAGGAAAAGAATGCCTTAAAAAGTGGACTTTGCCAGATGGAAAAAGAATCTCAAAGCTTTCTGAAGAGAAGAATTCCTTCAGAATTAGAGTGGAGCAAATGGAAGCAAATGACTTTAGGAGAAATAAAGATACCATTAAACAGATCCAAACAAATGAAAAAATAGAAGGCAATGTGAAATATCTCCTTGAAAAAAACCACTGACCCGGAAAATAGATTCAGGAGAGACAATGGAAAAATTATTGGACTACCTGAAAGCCATGATCAAAAAAAGAACTTAGAAAGTATCCTTCAAGAAATTCTCAAGGAAAATTGTCCTGATATTTTAGAACCAGAAGGCAAAATAGAACGTGAAAGATTTCACCAATCACCTCTTGAAAAAGATCCCCTAAAGAAAACTTCTAGGAATGTTATAGCCAGGTTCCAGAGTCCCCAGATCAAGGAGAAAGTATTACAGGCTGCCAAGAGGAAGCAATTTGAACACTATAGAAACACAATAGGATAAGCCAGGATCTGGCAGCTTTTACATCGAGGGATCAAAGGGCCTGGAATATGATATTGTTGAGATCAAGGGAGCTAGGATTAAAACCAAGAATCACCGACTCAGCAAAACTGAGTATAATGTTCCAGGTGAAAATATGGTCATTCAGTGAGGTGGAGGACTTTCACACATTCTTGCTGAAAAAAACAGAAGTGAAAAGAAAATTTGACACTCAAATAAAAAAAGCATGAGAAGGTAAACATGGAAAAGAAATCTTAAGGAACTTATCAAAGTTGAACTATGTATATGCCAACATGGAAAAATGATAACTGTAACTTATGAAACTTTTCTCAGTATGAGGATAGGTGAAGGGAATACAAATGTGTGTGTGTGTATACATACATATATATATAGATAGATAGATAGATAGATAGATAGATATAGATATAGATATAGATATACATACACATATGTCTATATAGGAGGGTTTATCTATGCTTATGAATACATAACTGAGTATGTGTATATATGTGTACATAGAGGGTACAGGATCAATTGCATAGGAAGGGATAGTACTTTGAAAGGTGAAATTCTGAGGTGGGTGAGGATTAGAATGAAAGGAGACAGGGAGAGACAGAATGGGGTTAATAATCTCATATAGAAGAGGCTAAGGATAATTGTTACAATGGAGGGGAAGAACAGGAAGGCAAAAGGGAATGGGTCAAACTTACTGTAATTGAATTTGGCTTAGGGAAGGAATGACATAAACTCCGAACTGAGAGGAGAGGAGGTAGGATTGGGATGGGAGGTGGGATGATGAAGAGGAAGGCAGGATTGGGGGGAGGGTTTCTGGAAGTACACATTTATGTAAAGGGCCAGGGAGAGGATAGAGAATAGAACAAGGGGGAAGGGGGTTAGGAAGGAGGGACATATAATCCGTCTCTCACAACATGTCCATTGTGGAGATGTTCTGTGTAACTACACATGTACAGCCTGTATTGCATTGCTTGTCTTTCCAGTGGGAGGTGAAGAGGGAGGAAGAGAAAGAATCTAGAATTTAATGTTCTATAATGAAATGTTAAAAAATTATATATATATATATATACACACACACACACACACATAATTATTATTATTATTATTCACTACAGGCAACTGGGAATTAAGATATACAGGCACTGGGGTAGGAAGACACATCCTGCCCTACTGGAAAGTCAGGGAGAACATAGGAGAGAGCAGATTGGGGCAAGGGCTATACAGTGGGATGGCTGCTTTGAGGTGGTGAGTAGAGGAAAGTTGGGGAGAAAATTTTAACTCAAAATCTCATCAAAATGAGTGATGTAAACAAGAAAATAAATTAATTATTTAATTTTTTAAAAAAATACCTTAACTCAAATGGCAAAAGGAGCCCAAAAAGCCAATGAGGAAAAGAATGCCTTAAAAAATCGACTTTGTCAGATGGAAAAAGAATCTCAAAAGCTTTCTGAAGGGAATAATTCCTTCAGAATTAGAGTGGAGCAAATGGAAGCAAATTACTATGAGAAATCAAGATAGTATTAAACAAATCCAAACAAATGAAAAAATAGAAAGCAATGTGAAATAAGTATATGAATGGACTTTTAGAACAGTTACACATGATAGAACTCAGGAATAAATAAATAAATGTAAATAAAAAAGGAGTATACTTTTGTCTCAGCTGTATATGTGTAATGGCAAGCAAAGAAGTACTTACTGCTTTGTTCAGCTATTTAATTATTTAGCACCTCATTTCATTTTCATCTTTCAAGTGTAGCCCATGATTATATCAAGTCTTTGTTAAGAAACAAAAATTGTGAACTCCACAGAGGGAGCAACTTGCTGATGCAACAGGAAGGGGCAGAACAGGGAGGAGCGAATGATCATATATTAGGAGAACCCCAAACTGGGGAAGAGCAGTATTGAGAAGGGGAACTTTGTGTTGGCCAGGCACTCTGTTTGTTCTGTCTATGTTGATTTTTGTTTGTAATACTTTATACAGAAGCACTGAGACCTGAAAGAGGATTTTCTTTGTTGTCTGTCTACAGAATTCCTGGAGGCAGGTTTCAGAGGCCCTGGGACTATATTGACAACTTCTGTTGAGTTCTCAGACTTTGTGGGTCTCTGTTGATCTCATAGGCAGAAATGGTGCCAGCAATGTGAATGAATGTTATTGTGGTCTGTTAAGCTTTGTCTTCCCAGAAACAGAAACTGTGAAGGACTTGAGGTGGATTGCACACTGTGAACTCCAATGTGTAACAGGACAAGGAGCTGGACTAGGAGCTGGACAAGGAGCTGAGAGCTGCCTACCTTGGAATTCAGATAACAGTTGGGTCAAATCATGCAGGAGCTGGGAACATGGAAGGGGAATCATGGAATCTGAGAGCCAGCCTCCAGTCAAGATGAAAAGACCTCTGTTTGGGTACTTAGTGCTGATTGAGATCATGATTTATTTTTCTTGAAAAAGTTCATCCCATTCACATTCACATTTATGATTATTATTTTTGTCTTCCCCTCCATCTGATTCCCTCCCATGTTTATGCTTTTATTTCTCACTTCTCCCTCCCCCTTCTTAAGAGTTTTCCTTTTGACCAGCACCTCCCTCAGTATTCCCTTCCTATGCACCTCCCTCTCTTTACCTACATTTCTCCTTATGACTATTTCCCTTCGTCTAACCAACCCCCACCTTTTCTCCCCTACCCCTCCTACTGCCTTTGGGCACAATAGATTTTTATACTTAACTGAGTACGTTATTCCCTTCTTAAAACCAAATCAATGAGAATAAATGTCCTACAGTGCTCTTCTCACTCCCTCCTTTCTCTCTAATATAAGTTTTTGTGTCTTTTCACCTTAGAATTCTAAATTTAACTGATTATGTTAATCCCACCTTGAACCAAAACTAATGAGATTAAAGTTTATATAATATTCATCTCCCTCCCTTCTTTCCCTCTACCATAGTATGTTTTCACGCCTCTTTGTGTGGCATAATTCACCCTTTTCTTCCTCCTTTCCTTTTCTCCCATTACAATCCCTTTGCACCCCTTAATAAGGTTTTCTTTTATCATCAGATTAATTCATTTATACCCACACCCTCTATCTATGTATAACTCTTTTAAATGTTGCAATAATTGTATAAATCTCAATATTGACAGGTGTCAGCTTCCTATAAAGGGATGTAAACAGTTTCCTCTTATTGAATCACAAGTTATGTGTGTGTGTGTGTGTGTGTGTTTTCCTTGTTTACCTTTTTATATCTCTCTTGAGTGTTGTATTGGGAGATCAAATTTTCTGTTGAACTCTGGCTTTTTCATCAGGAAAGTCTGAAAGTCCGTTATTTCATTGAATAATCATCTCCTCGCTTGAAAGATTATGCTCAGTTTTGCTGGTTAGTTGATCCTTGGTTGCAATCCAAGCTCTTTTGTCTTATGAAATATCATATGCCAATCCCTCTGATCTTTTAATGTAGAAGCTGCTAGGTCCTGTGTTATCCTGACTGTAGATCCACAATATTTGAAGTGTTTCTTTCTGGCTGCCTGCAGTATTTTCTCCTTGATCTTATAATTCTGGGATTTGGCTACCATATTTCTTGGAGTTTTCAACTTGGGATCCCTTTCAGGAGGAGTCTGGTGAATTCTTATAATAATTATGTTACTCTCTGATTCCAGGACCTCAGGACAGCTTTTTTTTTTTTTCATAATTTCTGGGAGGATGTTGTCCAGGCTGTTTTTTTTTTATTTTTCCATCATGGCTTTCCAGTAGACCAATAATTCTTAAATTTTCTCTCCTGGATCTGTTCACCATGTCAGTTGTTTTTCCAATGAAATATCTTATATTTTCTTCTAATTTTTCTCTTTAGGTTTTGTTTGACTGACTCTTGACATATAATAGAATCATTAGCTTCAACTTGACTGATTCTAATTTTTAGTGAATTATTATGCTCAGTTAGTTTTTGAAGCTCCTTTTCCATATGTTCAGATTTTCTTTTAAGGGAGGTATTTTCTCCAGGTAGGTATTGAACCTCCTATCCCAGTTCACAAATTTTGCTTTTTAAGGATTTGTTTTCTTCAGTGAGTTTTTTTTCATTTTGGCCAATGAAATTTTAAAAGAATTAGTTAATTTATGTTCTACCTCTCTAATATGGTTTTTAAAAACTTTCTTGAGCTCTTCCAAGAATTCTTTTTGGGCTTGAGACCAATTCATATTTCCTTCTGTAGTGTCAGGTGTGAATATAGAGGTGATGGTGTCTCCTGAAAGTGATTCTCCTTATTCACAATGATAAGATTCGAACATCTTTGGTCTTCCCTTTCCAAGTTTCTAGCCCTTTGTGACTGCCTATTTCCTGACTTTTAAAGTGGATTTTTGCTTCTGGGATACAGAGGGCTCTGCCCCACACGTCTCAAGCTAGGAGCTTGGGGCCTATTGTTGACTTTATATACTATAGCCTATAGGAGGGGTAATCTGGCCAATTCAGGTTTCTGTCTCTGTGCCTCTGGGCTAGAGCTCAGGCAGGCTCAGCAACTAGTGGCCTGAAGCACTGGTGTCTGCAGATTTCCTTGATTTTGTTAAGGCACACCTAGGCATCTGGTGTTAGTGCTTGCTGGCTCCACCCCTCTGATTTGGGGGAATCTGCTGTTGGCTGGCTGAGATAGGGCTTGTTGGGACACCTCCTGCCCTTCACTTCAGGTTCTACACAGCTTCAATCACACACTTCCTCTGGGACTCCCAACCTTTCTGCAGCTTCTAAAATTTCAGGATTTTATACTGGGGCAATAATCTCTGGATTTTCAGTGGCAGGGAGGGGGATTAGAGTAGCTAAGGTTTACTTTGCCATGTTGGCTCCTGGAAGTTCAGGTTGGTGATTTTTTTTAAACATCCATGCTGTGGGCTGATAGTCCCAGGAGTAACTGCTGCTGCTGCCACAGGCCCTGTGCTATATCTTACCCAGTGCCAACCAATCTTCTTTCCCATGGTGAGAAGTCTGTGAAGCTGGAGCTTGCTCGCATTCCACTGTGATCTGGTCTCAGGTCTGTGCTGGTGCAGCCTGTTTGCTTTGTGTTTCCCCTGCCCACTCCTATGAGCACTCTTTCCTGCACTAGAAATCTGCCACACTCTGTCTCCCAATGGATTCTGTCACTCTAAAATCTGTTCAGATTCACTTTTTAGTGGTTATTGACAGAATTCATGGAGGAGTTGAAATGAGTTCCTGCTTCCACTCCACTTTCTTGGCTCTGCCACCATCATGATTTATTGTGGCATAGTGGTGGGAGAACTTTGTACTCCTGTACCTTGTACCTCTTAAGGGTGATTGAGTTAAAGATGAATGGAAACTAATGTTCAATCAAGAAGAAAGAAGATTTTTTTACTGAGAGATTAAGACAATGTGACCTATGGAGAACTTTGACCTTTGTACTTTGTGCCCTTTAAGGAAGCTTTCTCCTTAAGGATGGTTGAGTTAAGGACTTAATGAATGATTATACTTTATGTCCTTTAAGAAGGCTTACTCCTTCAGAATGATTGAGTTAAGGACTTACTGAATGATATCTTTTGCTTAAAACTATGTGGCCACTTTGGTGAAAACTATGTGTCCACTTTAGTGATAACTTGTTATGTTATAACATTGTGAATGCTGTACTTCAGTTTCTGTGAATGTTTTGCTTTAATTTGCTGCTGAATAAATGGGAAGTTCACAATATAATATAATCAGAACCTTAAAGCTTTTCACAGCAGAAGTCGTCTGGAAAGCTGCTTGTGCTTGCCTTTATAATAAGGCACCTTCACAAAAATTGACCATATATTAAGTCATATAAACCTCAAAACCAAATGCAGAAAGCAGAATTATTAAATTCACCCTTTCAGTACCATAATTTAATGAAACTTATATTCAACAACAAGAAAGGAACATGAAAGCAGAGATTAAAATTAATTGGAAAATAAATAAACTAATCCTAAAAAAGTAAGTGTAACAAAGAAGAAAAAATAGAAGCAATAAACAATTATATCAAAAGGGTCATAACAATGAGATAGTGTGCCAAAATTTGTGGGATGTAACCAAAGTGATACTTAGTTGGGGAGATTTATATCTGTAAACATGTACCTCAATAAAAGAGAAGTAGCAGATCATTAAATTATGCATGCAACTGAAAATACTAAAAAATAACAAAATGAAAATCCCCAATTAAACATCAAAATGCAAATCTAGAAATTCATATCAGAGATTAATAAAATTTAAAGTTAAAAAAATAAGACTAGGAGCAGGTTTTATGAAAAAAAAATCTTTGTAAATACAAAAAGAACTAATATCAATTTCCTGTACATATCAATCTCTTTCCCTTTTCTTTGAACTCTGGGATATATACTATTAGTGGTTATTGCTGGGTCAAAGGATATGCACAATCTGATAACCCTGAGGATATAGTTCTCAGAATGCTTAGAATGATTTACAATTCCACCAACAATCCATTAATATCCCTATTTTTCCATATTATCAATTGAGGGAATGCTTGTCAATTGGGAAATGGATGAACAATCTACAGTATATGATTATGATGGAATACTATTGTGCTATGAGAAATGATGCATAGGATGGTTACCAAATAGCCTGGGAAGTATTATTTAAACTGATGCAAAGGGAGTTAAGCAGAAGCAGGAAAAGTCTGTAGTAGTAACAGCAATAATGTAAGGATAATGAACTGTGAAAGTCTTGGCTACTCTGATCAACACAAATGCCCCTCAAAATTCCAAAGAAGCAATGTTGAAAAAGTGCTAGCTATCTCCAGAAGGAGAATTAGTGAACTGTCTTTGCAGATTGAAACATACTTTAAAAAAATTTTCTTGGAGTGTGTGTGTGTGTGTGTGTGTGTGTGTGTGTGTTTGCAACAAGACTAATATGGAAATATATTTTACATGACTTCACAATTATAATTGGTATCCAATTGCTCATCTTCTCAAGGGATAGTGGAGGAGCATAAGGAAGATCTCAAAAATTTAAAAAAATGAATATAAAATTATTAAATGCAATTAGAAAATATTTAATGAAATATAAATATATTTAGTGAGGAGAAAAAACAGAAAAAATAAAGACAAAACATTTTTAAAAAGAAGGACAATGCAAAGTTTAGGTCTAGTAATTTTTTTGGAAAGGATGAATTGGAAAAAGACAATTCTATTGCTCTCATATAATCTTTATCAAAGTCTTGGAGAAACTGTTCTCTACCTCCTTCCAAGATCAGTAGAGTGAGACTGGTTATCAGCTTAGGAGTGCAACTGACAGAACCCAGGCATGCCTGTCAGGGGAGAGGACTTATAGTTCATTCCAGATCTCTTCATCATTCTGTGTGGTCAAGGCAGGATCTGTGTTACGCCAATGTTCTGCAGAGATCAAATAATTATATTACTTACATTCATTGTTATAAAGGAACTCAGTGTTCTTCCAATTTGGAAAGAAAACCCTTTATTAAGGTAATCTATTATTCAAAAAAGAGCAATATGAAATTTGAAGCAGCTGCTTTTTTACATCTACATAGGTTATCTATTTCAATGAAAAAAAATTTTCATACTATCCATAAAATGCACATAGAATTCACATGTGTATATGTACATAGACATTTATATACACATATTGTATGCTGATAAAACTTTTGGGTTTAAGTAATAATGATAATAATAATAATTATTAATAATTCTAATATGTAGCCACCATTTATATAGTGCTTAGAATGTGCCAGGGACTGTGCTAAGCATTTTACAATTTCTGTCTCTTTAGATCCTCATAACAACCCTGGGAGGTAGATGCTATTATATTCCCATTTTACAAATGAGGAAACTGAGGCAAACAGATATTAAATGACTTGCTCAGGGTCATATAGCTAGTATATGTCTGAGGTTGGATTTGAACTCAGGACATCCTGATTTTAGGCACAAAGCTCTATCCATTATACTACATGTATAATGTAGTATAGTACTATATGTGTGCATAGTGCATATATGTATATGTATTTGTATATGTACTATGCATACATATAGATATCCATGTGTATACCTATATGCCAGTTTATATCTGCATATAGTTTGAATATGCTTAATCTATATATGATATACATGTAGATACTTATATATGCTTATATAAATATACGTATCTGTAATGCCAAGCAAAGGCAACTTCTAAGGTTTGGATTACCAGCATAGTAAACCCCATTTATTCAGCAAACATTCATAGAACAGAAAAAGTCAAAAAACAGTGTAACTTGTTCCTTTATCAAGTTCTCAATTCAATCCAGGTACTACTC
>CM053582.1:187740351-187758803 GCA_028627135.1 Pseudochirops cupreus | reverse complement strand
TCTCTACCTGTAGAACAGTCCCAGAACCCTTGAAAACATCAGCAAGGTCCCCTTCCAGGATTTCTGTGCAGGTACCACAAGAAAATCCTCCTTCAGGGCTTGTGAACCAACAGCCAGGTTCCAGGGCCTCTACAACAGCAGCACTGTCCTTCCCCATCAGGTGAATCTGGCAAAACAACATCAAACAGACAGACAAAATACCGGCATCACAGCCATGCCTCCTCAGTCCTTGGCAGTTCCAGGTGGCAGTTCCAATGAGCTGTCAGCAGTCTTTCTCTCAGCAACTCAGGCTCCACGATACTGGATACTGCTCTCCCAAAGTCCTGGCCTTTTCTAGGCTTGGGCCTCTCTCCCAATTCATGGCTCCTCCCAGTTCAGCCCCCTCTCTTCACGTCAACAAGCCCATCCCAGAAGCAGGATTCACAAGCTCTGGATTTTAATACTCAACCCAAAAACCAGGCAAATATAGGGGCAGCTCCAAATTCCATTACCAATACAATATCATATCATATATTTTGTAGATGTTATAATACAGAATTTGCCTAATACCTATTTTCAAGTCCTGCCTCTGAGACTATAAGCAAGTCATTTAACCAGGAAATGTCCCTAATAACTCTCTAGGACTCTAAATTAAAGAATATTTACTAGAGGGAGTTCATAGTGTTTCCTACATCAATGAATTGAGGGGAACAAAATGAACTATAGGCATATCTTAGAGCAGTGGTTCTCAACCTGTGGGTCGCAGACCCTTTGGGGGTCACCTAAGACCATCAGAAAACACACATTTCTGATGGTCTTAGGAACTGAGACACCGCTCCTCTATCTCTCTCCAGGCAGGTCTGCCCACATGCAGATACACTCACATACGAGTATTGAAGGGTAGCAGCATTAGGAAGCTTGAGAACCACTGCCTTATAGATATCACAGGTTCTGTTCCAGATCCCTGCAATTAAGTAAATATCACAATAAAGAGTCACACAGACTTTTTTGCTTTCAATGTGGATAACTGCTAACTTATTAGGATGGTGGATGCTGAAGATTAGGGTGGTTATTGCAATTAAAAAAAAATAAGACAAGAGTGAAGTTTGCCACATCAATTGACTTTTTATTTCATGAAAGATTTCTCTGCAGTATGTGGAACTGTTAGATACCATTTTATCCACAGTAGAACTTCTTTCACAATCGGAGTCCTCTGAAGCCCTGCCCCTGCTTTATCAACTAAATTTCTGTGACAGTCTTTAATTTTGTTGTGTCTCAGGGAATAGAGAGGCCTGAGGAGAGGGAGGGGTTCACTACTGGTCAGTGGAGCTGTCAGAACACCAGTATATATTGATTAAGCTTAACATTTTATGGGGATGGTTTGTAGTACCCCATAACAATTGAATATTAACATCAGAGATCATTGACTGCAGATAAAAACAATTGATATAATAATAAAAAAGTTTTAAATATTGCAAGAATTACTAAAATGTAATACAGAGAAAAAATACGAGCATGTGCTATTGGAAAACTGCTGGTGATAGAGTTGCCTGACACAGGGTTAGTGCAAACCTTCATTTTGTAAAAACAATCAAACAAACAAAATGCAATATTTGCAAAGTGAAATAAAAGAAAGTGTAATAAAATGAGGTATCTCTTTATTCATATATATATTTGAATAGGTCATATGATGTCAGTTAATTAAAATATCACCCCGATAGAACATCTAGCAAACCCCATTATATTTTTGGCAAACACTGTTTTACCTAACATGAACAATTAACATACTGTTGCAAAGTCACTCAGGTATAGTACAAATGGAAGAAGGGAGAGAAAAAACAAAAGAAGAATAAAAATGCAAGGAGTAAAAAAGGAGGAAGAGTGATATGAGAGTCAGGTAAGAAGAAAACTCTTGGCAGGTTTATAGGAAATGTAGAAGATTATCTTTCCTCTTACATACGTTGTTTCCCATTGATCAAGATCATGATTATGGACGAAGACTAAGTGAATCAAATACCAACAAATTTGCATATTGCAAAAACCACTAGGAATGATAATATGGTAATTATAAAAATGATCAAAATCATCATCAGGTGTGGTGGTACATGTCTTTATACCCTACTACTGGGGAAGTTGAGGTTGGTAGATCACTCACTGTGGGAGTTCTGAGCTATAAAATACTAAATTGATTGGATGTCCACACTAAGTTTGAAACCAATATGCAGAAACCCTGGGAATGGAGGGGTCACTGGGTTACATAAAAAGGGGTTAACTGGACACAAATAGGAAACAGATATTTTACAATCTTAAGGAGTTCACATTTTGATTGAAGGAAAGAAGACATAAAGGAGTTTTCATGTTTATATTCACTTCAAACTACAGCTTATCGAGAATCACAATTCCCCAACAACTAGTGTTCTAGGTGCCCAAACACCTTGCATTTAAGTACACTATTTGTACTTTACATTTATTCCACATTGCATGCATATGGTGTCCCCTAGCAGAATATAATCTCTCTTTAGGGATTTTTTTTTTTTGCTTTTGTATCCCAAACCCTTAATAAATTGACTGCTGATTAAGAGGTTTTTTAATTGATTGATGATTGAAGAATCTTTTGTCCCATATAGTTCTATGTTGTCATAGACTTTGAAAGTTGGAAAGTACATTTTCAGTTCTTTAGAATAAGTCTTTCATTTTGCACAAGAGAAAATGAGCCTCAGAGAATTTTAGTAATTTGTCTAAGTACCCACATTCTACCAAAAGCATAACCAGGATTGAGAAACTACGTGAATATCTTCATGTATTCTCTAAACTCTGTATTTGCCCAATAGCCTTCTCCAGTTCTCTATAGACCAGCTCTAAAGATTTCTTATCTTGAGGTAATATGTTCTTCCTCTACAAAATATCCTGGATCTGTGGAGCTCCTTTTCAAGGATGCTATGCTCTAGATTATATTCTCACAATCCAGAAGGCTTCTGGCAACAAAATATCATTCCACAAAGACTTGAGAGAGATGGATGTAGTTTTGTTGTTTTTTTTTTAAAGCAAGAGCCTCAACTTTTTGGGAACCTCTGTACATTCAGCATTGTGAAAGTAATACATTAGCAGACTACTCAACTTTTTATCTTTGATGTCTGGTAGATGGATTTGTAATTTGACCTTCAAATTGAACTCAAAGACCCATTTGAAATTTGAAGATGCATGGTTAATTTTACAAATCTTTAAAGAGAGCTTAAGTTTTACTAAGATTCAAACACTCAACTCTTTTAATGAAACTAAATACACTACTTCAGAAATAGATGATTCCCATCAATAATGAAAAAAATAGATATTATATGAAATAGTCAATCCTCAAAGCAATTTGCAAATAGAAATTAATGTTCATAATATCTCCTTCATCTCCCTCCAGCAACTTAATCCCTCTGGGAATTGAAAACTGGGGAAGATTTAGTCCTTTCAGGACAGTGTGAATATACTACACAAAGTGAAAATTATCAATTAGTGTTCTCAGAATGGATATCTCTTCCAAGGAAAATGCAAGAACTGTGGGGAAAGAAAAGATGTGAGAACACATGATGGAAAATGCCAGTCACCTCCAGAGAAAGAACTAAGGAGTAAGAATGCAGAATGCAGCAGACTATATTCTTTTTTGTTTTGTTTTTTTTCTTTCTCAAATTTTTTTTTCTATTTGTTTTAATTTTTCTACGCAACATGACTAATGTGAAAATGTGTTTAATGGTAAAGTATATGTAGAATCCATATCAGATAGCAGGCAGGCCCTCTTATGGAGGGAGAGGGAGAAAATTTAAAACTTATGAAAGTGATTATTGAAAACTAAAAATAAATAATTTGATTAAAAAAAGAAAAGATGTGCAGGTTAGAAAAAGATATTCTTAAGAGACCATTTCACTAAAAAAATACACAACTTTTTAGAACACCCTTTAAATAACATATCTACTTATCTAAAATTCTCATGGAATCTTCCTCTTCCTCCAGGAAATGATACATAAAATTTGATAAATTTTAATATTAACCTGCTCTAGAATTGTCAATTCTGATATTAACCTGAAAGATGTAGAAATTCTCTCAATCACTTAAAACTTAAAAGAGTATTCTATTGTTTTCATATATGTATATAATTTTTAACATTTGATTTCAGAACTTTAAATTCTAGATTCTCTCCCTACCTCCTTCATCACCCGTCCCAACTGGAAAGACAAGCAATTCAATACAGGCTGTACATGTTTAGTTATGCAGAATATCTACACAATGGACATATTGTGAAAGACTGACTGTATTTCCCTCCTTCCTGTCCCACACTCCCACTTATTCTGTTCTCTAATTTGTCCCTGAACCTTTACAGAAGTGTGTGCTTCTAACAACCCTCCCCCCTCAACCTGCCCTCCCCTCCATCATTTCCCCTCTAATCCCCATCCCCCTTCTCTCCTCTAGGGCAAGAAAACCAAATTAGAGTGTATATATATGGTTTAGCATATGCTTAGCACTTATTACCTTGGGGCTAAGTATGGAAGGTGGGAACTCTGTTCCACTATTCCAGGATGTGAACTCCCCTGTTGCCTTGGAAGAAAGGGATTGGCTGAGACAGGAGGCCAGTGTGTGTATATAAGCAAGAACTCCAGAGACAGAGAGACAGAATTGGAATGTTGCTCTGGGTGAAGGAAGAATTGTGGAGACTGAAGCTGGCTGAGAGAGAGAGAGAGAAAGAGAGAGAGAGAGAGAGAGAGAGAGAGAGAGAGAGATTCTCCCTCAGAATTTGGAAGCTTACTGAGAACTGAGATGGAGTTTTTCTGAGACCAGAATCTGGTGAAGGCCACCTGCAAGGCTGAAAGGGCTTGCCTGGAAGGCCTCCTGGAAGGCTGAACTGCTGGAGGACTGAAGAAGGATGACCAGGATAAGACTTTGTTTGTTTGTGGCCTGGCTAATCCTTGAGTTCCAGGCAAGAGAAGTGGTGAAGAGTTTGAGATGTGTTGAACCCTGTGAACTTCAGTGTGTGCCAGGGACTGCCCTGAGGACTAGATGAGGACCTGGGAGCTGTCTACCTCTGAGGACTGGACAAGGATCTTGGAGCTATCTACTTCTGAATCCAGGCACCTGGTAGATTCAGGAGGGAGCTGGGACCATGAAAGGGGATCCAGGGAATCAGAGAGACCACCCAGAGTCAAGATGATGAAGATGCGTCCCCTTGGATGAAATTGAGGTTTTCTGGACACCAAGGGATGGAGGGTTTGTGTGGTTTTCTAATGACTGTATTTGTGATTAATGATATTTAGTAACTATTAATCTAGATTAGTGACTGATTAAATTAATGGTTGCCCCATGAGTGGAAGTTTGATTATTCTATTGTGAATTGATTGAATGATTAAGTATTGAGTTGCCCCATGAGTGGAAGTTTGATTAATCTATTGTGAATTGACTGAATGATTAAGTCAAGAGGGTTTCCCCCTTAGGGAAACCAGATGATAATTCTTTTCTTCCCTGTTCTTAATATTGTGGCCACTGTAGTAAAAATTGTGTGGCCATTTTATGTGATAAGATGTAGTGTTGTGATGTTTGCCTTGATTTGTAATGGAATAAACAGAGTGTTCACTATATTGTGTAATCCCGAACCCTAAAAGCTATTCACAGTAACATTCTTTTGGGAATCTGCTGGTGCATGGCATTACACTGCCACAGCTGCCAGTGATCCACTCTCCTGAATGCCCCAGCCATGATTTGTCTTGGCTGCCCTGGGGCTATACTGCTGTTTCAGGCTGGGCTGCTTTTGGCTCCCAATGCTCTGCAATGAGCCCTTCCAGTCCTGCCTGCTAGGCTGCCTTCAGTGAGAGTTTTGTTTCTCTGTACTTTTGTGGGTTCTGGAGCTCTACAATTTGTTTAGAGTCGTAGAGTCCTATTTTATAGGTATTTGAGGTGGTTATGGGAGGAGCAGTGCAGTTTTACTGCTTCTATGCCACCATCTTGACTCCATTCCCCCTCCTCCCCAAGTATTCTAGTATTTTCAGAATACAATGTGAGCGGTGGAGTGGGAAGAAAGAGCCTTTAGATTACATTTAAAAATTCACTTCCTCAAGGACTAATTCTAACAGTACCAGGCATATGTGAACTGGTCATCACACTGTCCCAAAGTGCAAAAATTTCGTGGTTTCAACACTGTCTCTTCTTATCATGGTTTGTTTGCATTGCTTAGAAAGAGTCACAAGATATTCTTATGTATTTAATTATAGCTACATGAATACAAATAGAAGTTCTTTTGTTTGATAGCATATTATTATTCCATAATAGGAATATGCACATCTGAGTAAATTAATTTATGGGAGTGGATTTGTATGAGCAGGGAGGCAGGTTTTCTAAGTTATGATCACTCCTATAAATAGTTGAAGAAGATTCTTAGCTGGAGGTCTATAGATGGTAGCAACAAGCCTCAGTGGGATGGCATGAACTTTAAAGAAAAGAAGTAGTTACTGAGCAATGGAGGTAGATGGGAAGTCTGAAACTGGCAGAACTAGATGCATACCAACTCCTTCTCGTGGCTATTTGGGTCAGGAAGCATAAACAGAGTAATATAATTGTAGATAGTCATAGGAATTTTGGCATCTAGGAGAAAGTTGGGTTTCAATGAGCATCAGAATGTAAGAGAATTTAAAGGGAATAAAAGAGATTGTAAAATGAAGAGGTCTGCGATTATGTTTGAGCTTAATAAGAGAGCAAGATGCTGGAGATTATGGTAGAATCAAGGTAGATCAGAGGAATATAGAAACCAGGAGCTAGGCTCAAGCTGCATAGGGTTGTAGGTGTACAGAAAAGACCACAGAGGAAATGCGACTTTTCATTTAAGCTAATGGGAGTCCTCAATTACATGAATTAGAGCAGTATAAATCAAAAACAGAAACAAAACAAACAAAAAATCCCTGCTACCTCCTGCTTGGGAAATACCCAAATATGAAGAAGTAAAATCAATATTTCCAATTATAATAGTGTACAATTATTTCTGCAGGTCCTGAATCTGAGATGGAACCCTCTAGTGCAACAGTTCTCCACCTGTAGGTTATGTTCAGTTTGTAACAATGAAAATACATCCTGCATGTCAGATATGTACATTACAATTCATAACAGCAGCAAAATTACAGTTATGAAGTAGCAATGAAAATAATTTTATGGTTGTGGGTCACCACAACATGAGGAACTATATTAAAGGGTCACAGCATTAGGAAGGTTGAGAACCACTGCTCTAGTGAATGTGACTTAAGGGAGGAGTGTAGAATTGAGGAGGTGAATATTATTTTTAACAGGAAATATGTCTAATGTCATCATAATCATCAATTCCTCATTTCTTCCCTGGATGCACTACTCTCCATTGAGTTCCCTGCCATGCCTCAGAAAGTTCATTATTTTGAAAATCTCATCACCCTGCAAATTCCTGTCATCCTTGGTACTACTCTATCTCATCATTATACTATGCCTCTGACTTAAGGATGAACACTGAACACTAAAATCTCCATAATCTCACCTCAGAATATCTCAATTCTTTCCTGGCTGCACTATTTTGAAACATCTCTGGATGACACCCTCTCCCTTCCCCAATTTTTCAGCTTCCTTTTTGTGTGTTGTCTTTTCCTACTAAACTGTAAGCTACTTGAAAGTAGAAACTACCTTTCTTTTTCTCATATTTGTAACCTCAGCACTTAGCAGAGTTCTGGGCACATAGTAAGAACTTAAAAAAGGTTTTTTGACTATGTCTGTGACTATCAACTAACATGTACTGACTACTAATTGTATGCTAAGTGTTAACTAGGGAGGCAAAGGGAGTTGTGTGAGATAGTTTTTGCCCTCTGTTTCTTCTTGGTAAAGGAGAGATGAGGAAGAGCATGATTAGTGGCCAGTATTTTTATATTAGTGACCATTTAGTAACGTATTCTGATATTTATCCTAGATCCTATGCATCCTGCAAGGCATAGGTCTTCAGGTCAAATGGCAGGACAAAGGAAGTATGCCTGAGGATTAGGAACACAGCGGGCCTGTGTTCTAATCAGGAAATGAGGAGAATAAGAAGAACCCCAACCAATGCCAAGGACTGAGACGTAGTGTCAGATAGCCTGTTATATTTCAGCTCTAGTATAGCAGGAACCTCATCGACTCAATTTCATAAACATACCTCAGAATTTTATTATCCCTTCCTCTTGGAATTTCTTGTCTACTACCCCTCTTAAGATGGTGGTCTCTTCCTACTCAGTCAAAGAGGAAGAAGCTGCAGCTTTCAAACTTATGTTCTACCCCATACCTAGAAAATCTCAAAATGAATACATTAAACATAAAGCAATCAATACTTAAAGAAATATTTCTACTAATTCCTGTAGAGAAACTAATCAAAAAAAGGAGAAGAGATAACATTATACAAATGTTAAACCTTCTACTCCATTGCAAGCATACAATGAGCTACATTTCCATCTTTTTTCTGTTCCCTGAATAAATTATTTCTTTCACACATTATACTTAGTCACAACTGAATACAATCCAGTCTGAGTTGGGAGGAGTCATTTCCCTAGTCCTATTGACTGGTAGTAAAGCTAGAACTGGGTATCTCAACTAGGAGCAGGGATCAACATCAAGAGCCTTGAGCCAAGGCCCAGAAACCGAGATTGATCATTGCATTCCAGAGCCATAAGAGAGCCGTAAGAAGGCTGGTTTTTGGCTGCCTCTGTGTAATAGGTAACAGAATCCCAGTCTCAGAACCTGAGTTCTCCAAAAAAGCATTTTATTGAGCTTTATTTTAATTTGAAATTCATTTTGTTTGTTAGATCTTTGAGACTTCTTAGATCTCTTTTTTTCCTATCTTATTCCTGGATCAGAAGGCACTTCTTCGTTTAAAAGGAAGTTTCTTGGTCTCTAGGGCATTTTTTCATTCTAATTTTTTTTTTTTTTAGTTTTTAATATTTACTTTTATAAGATTTTGAGTTCCAAATTTTCCTTTCTTACCTCCCCCCAACACAGATGGCATGGAATCTGATATAGGCTGTACATATACAATCACATTAAACATATTTCCACATTAGGCATGTTGTGCGAGAAGAATAACAACAAAAGGGAAAAAACATGAGAAAGAGAAAACAAAAAAGAGACAAAAAGAAAAAAATGATATACTTTGATATGCATTTAGATTCCATAGTTCTTTCTCTGGATGTGGATAGCGTTTTCCATCATGAATCTTCTGGAATTTTCTTAGATCACTGTATTGCTGAGAAAAGTTAAGTCTATCATAGTACGTCATTGCACAAAGTTGCTGCTACTGTATACAGTTTTATCCTGGTTCTGCTTATTTCACTCAACATCAGTTCATAAAAGTCATTTCAGGTTTTTCTGAAGTCCAACTGTTCATCATTTCTTATGAAACAATAATATTCCATCACATTCATATACCACAACTTTTTCATTTATTCCCCAATTGATAGGCATCCCCTTGATTTCCAGTTCTTGGTCAACACAGAAAGAGCTGCTATAAATTTCCGCACATCTTCTTCAACATTAACATTTTCCTTTTTTGTCATATTAGCCTATCTGATATGTGTGAAGTAGCACCTTGGAGTTGTTTTAATTTTCATTTCTCTAATCAACAGTAATTTAGAGCATTTTTTTCATATGATTATAAATAACTTTAATTTCTTCCTCTGAAAACTGCCTGTTCTTATCCTTTGACCATTTATCAATTCAGGAATGACTTATATTCTTACAAATTTGACTCGTTTGTCTATATATTTAGAAATGAGGCCTATCAGAGACACTGGCTATAATCCCCTCTACCCACCAGCTTTCTGCTTCCCTTTTAATCATTTGCATTGGCTTTGGTTGTTCAAAAAGTTTTTTATAATTTAATTTAATGAAAAATATCCATTTTGCATTTCAAAATGTGCTCTATCTCTTGTTGGTCATAAATTCTCACCTTCTGTATAGCTATGATAGGTAAACTATTCCTTGCTCTCCTGATTTGCTTATGTTATCACCCTTTATGTCTAAATCATGTACCCATTTTGACCTTATCTTGGTATAGGGTATAAGATGTTGGTTTATGCCTAGTTTCTGCTATAATATTTTCCAGTTTTCCAAGCAATCTTGTCAAATAGCAAGTTCTCATCCCAGAAACTGGAGTCTCTGGGTTGATCAAACAGTACATTACTATAGTTATTGATGACTGTGACTTCTATACCTAAACTGTTCCACGGATCCACCACTCTGTTTCTTAGCCTGTATCAAGTAGTTTTGATGATTGCTGATGTATAATGCAATTGAAGATTTGGTAGACAGCCTTCCCTTGCATTCCTTTTCAATAATTCCTTTGACATTCTGGACTTTTTGTTCTTCCAGACAAATTATGTTGTTATTTTTTCCAGCTCTATAAAATTGGTATGGCACTGAGTAAGTAAATTAATTTAGGTAATATTGTCATTTTTATTATATTAGCTTGGTCTACCCATGAGCAATTTATATATTTCCAGTTATTTCAATCTGCCTTTATTTGTGTGAAGTGTGTTTTTTTTTAAAATTATGTTCATATAGTTCCTGGGTTGGTCTTGGCATGTAAATTCCCAAATATTTTATAGTGTCTACAATAACTTTAAATGGAATTTTGCTTGCTATCTATTAATGCTGGACTTTTTTTTAGTAATATATAGAAATGTCTATGATTTATGTGGTTTTGTTTTATATCCTGCAACTTTGAGTAAGTTGTTAATTACTTTAAGTAGTTTTTTTTTTTGCTTTATTCTCTAGGATTGTCTAAGTATACCATAATATCATCTACAAATAGCTTTGTTTTCTCATCCAATTCCTTCAATTTATTTTTCTTTCTCATTGTTAAAGCTAACATTTCTGGTACAATATTGAGTAACACTGACAATAATAAACACCCTGATTTCACTCCCTGTACAGCAATTGTTTTGATGAATCATAGAATTTTAGAGTTTGAAGGGATCTCATAAAGCAATCATGCCTAAACAGGAATCTTCCCTGATAAGAGGATACTCACGTGTCCACATAAAGGCCTAACTCTATTATTCCAGTCCATTAGCTATTTTAACACTTCCAATGGTTAATAATTTCTTCTTTCTATTGAGACAGAGTTGGCCTCTCTGCAATCAGCTTATGCCTCTCTACCAATTTATCCTGGTGTTGCACTTTGAGATCAAGCAGATGTCAAAACCCTGAGAATCTGTGTGGGAAAGCAAAAGTAGTGCTGGGTTTCGAATCAGTTTTAGACTTTCCCAAAAGACCTTGTGTAAGGTCAAGTAATCCTCCTGATAATCTCACTGGCTGTGGTCACTTGAAGATCTAGTATTCCATTTGTACTGCATTTTAGAAAAACTAAACTCCTTTTCCCCAATTCAGTGTCTGCTTTTATTTTTCTTGCTAACAGGTCTTTGCTCATAACTTTCTTTATGCTTAATGTCCTTCTCTCTTGTCTCTGGAAAACCTGTCTCTCCTTTAGGGCCTTGAGAAAGTGTCTTGCAATGAACACAGGACTAACAATGAGGAGGCTTTATTCTAGTGATAGTTCTGCTGTTGTCTCACTGTGCAACAGCCAGAAACCATTTCCTTCTTCTGAGGTTCATTTTCCTAAGCCTTACAATAGGAGGGTGATATTAAACACCATTTTCCAGCTCTAGTATTCCATTGTTCCAAGATGTAATTGTGTGTGTGTGTGCACGTGTGTGTGCACGTGTGTGTATATGCATGTGTGTGTGTGTGTGTGTGTGTGTGTGTGTGTGTGCAAGTCAGTTGATCAGTTAATAAACATTTAATAAGGATCTGCTATGTGTCAGGCATTGTGAAAAGTTCTGAGGATACAAAGAAAGGCAGAAGGCAGCCCCTGTCTGCCAGGAACTCAAATCTAATGGGGAAAATGTATAAATAAATATTCACAAACAATTTTTAGAATAATAGGAAATAATTAATGGAGAATTAAGAGGAATTAGGAAAGCCTTGCTGCATGTGGAGCTTGAAAAAAAGACCAGGGAAAGCAGAAAACTATGTGTAGGTGTAAATGGAAACAACCATTACAGATCACCTACTCTTTTTCAGTACCTTCATTTGGGCAATGAATCACCTGCATATTTAAAAGCTCAACCTACATATTGAGTGTCATTTTGTGCCAATGGAGGAAAGAAATAAAAAATACAGCAGTAATCAAATTAAAGACTCTGAGTTCTGCTAATGATATGCCTCTTGTAAAAGGAGAACCTGATATTTTAAGCTTCTATATTTTATGCCTAAGGTATAATTGTATATTGCTTATTTTCAAGTTAAAATGAATATATGAGATATGGAGAAGTAGATACTGAAAGAATAAGGTGATGCTATGTGTGTATTCTAGATCTAGAGCTATACATCAAGTATTACTACTATGTGTGAATATGAATGTAAGAAATAGTTTTAAAAAGATCCCTTAAGTCTAGGTATGCCTAATTATGCCATAAATCATAAAAACCATCCACATAAAATCACAAACAAATCTTTAAAAAGGCATGAATTTCACCCTCAGTTTAATTTTCCTACATAGTTCTGTAATCTAAATTCAAATCACGTCTGTGGAAAAAGAAATGTGAAATGTAAGCTTTCATTCTTCTACAGACAGCCTTCTTCCTGGCATGTAATAAAAGGAGATTACATAAGAATAACATTCTTCTCAAAGAGTTCATGCTCCATCAAACAATCTAAAGTAACTGCTGCATTTTTTTTTTTTGGCCATAACATTTGCAGTCTATAGTGTTAGTGATAACAATTTTTTCAAGGCTGGCTCTAAGTTTCACCAAGGTATTGGTTCATAACAAGGAAGCACACAATCACTTAGTATTCTTTAAGAGCTATGCTTAATGTCAAAGAAAAAAAAAACAATGGATTCCACAGGATCTAAGTGCTCTAGTACTCAGTACTCTAACTACTCTAGTACTCAGTACTCTAAGTACTCTAGTACATCACCACCTGAGACAGGGTTATAACATCCTTGGGATGTTTGGAAGGAGTGAATGGTCCATCTTGCAGACACAAAGGATGAGTCTGACCACGTGACTCAAAGCATTCAATAAAACCCAGTGGCTCCCTATTACCTTCAGGATAAAATATAAAATTTTCTGGTTTAACTTTTAAAGCCAGTCATAAGATGGAAAGGCACGAACCTTTCCACTCTTTCTACACTTTACTCTTATCCACGTAGTCTATGATTTGGTGACTTTGACCTTCTTACTGTTCTTCTTTACATATATTCCATATGCCCATTTAGCTCCTGTTCACTGGCTATCCCCTGTGTCTGGATCTGTTTTCTTCCCTATTTCTACCTCTGGACTTCCCTGGCTTCCTTCAAATCCTGGCTAAAATTCAACCTTCTTCAAGGAGCGTTTACTGAGCCTATTTATTGTTAGTGCCTTCTCTATAATATCATATCTAATTTGCCCTATATTTTTGTGATTCAGTTGTTACAGTAATGCCTGACTCTTCAGTATCTCATCTGGGATTTTCTTGGTAGATACTGGAGAGGTTTGTTATTTCCTTCTTCAGCCCACTTTATAGATGAGGAATTGAGACAAACAGGGTTAAGTGACTTTCCTAAGTAACACACAATGTCTTAGGCTATATTTTAACTCATGAAGATGAGTTTTCCTCATTTCAAGCCTTTCTACTGTACCGCCTAGCTGCCTCATTTATGAAGAAGGAAGGAAGGAAGGAAGGAAGGAAGGAAGAAAGGAAGGAAGGAAAATATATAGATATATAGGTAGATAAAAGGTAATCTTGTATCTTGGTTATACATGTTGTTTAATGCTATTTCCCCCATTAGACTATGATCTCCTTAAGTTCTAGGTTTGCTTTTGCCTTACTTTGTATCCTCAGAACTTAGAACCATGCCTGGTACACAGTAGGCACTTAATACATCCTTTCTGACTTCCCTTTCCTTTATATCACTGTTCCTTACATGGCATCCCCAGGTGAAATCCCAATCTAATCCACTCTCGGTTCCCCTTCCTTTTTTCAAAAAATGTGCCACCAAACAATTTCTCAGATATCATTAGGATAAAATTCCTCTACATGGTCTGAACCAGAGTCTAATATGCTATGTATAGTTCTATTGCTCTGAAGAAAGATCTGATCTTGATTCTCTTGATCATTGATTTTTATTCCAAAATATGTAATCTAACAGGCACAGTGGGAGTTCTCTAGACTTTTTCTCATATACAGTAAAAAAAACAACTGATATGTCAGGTGTCTTCTAAGTTATATCTTAGTGGCATGTGTTCCGAGGTAAGTGATATAGAGCAATAGGAACACTGAAATTTGGTGGACGTGCTAAATAGTGATTTCTTGTTTCTATATTAATGTGTATATGTAATAAAGAAACATTTAGGTTTATACATAATAGGATGTCCTTAAGCTCTGATTATGTAATTTTCTCTTTTAAAATCTACACAAATTTAGGTTCTTAATTTGTTCCTTTTATGTCTTAAGGAGGAATAGAAAGGAAAAGGATACCACAAAAAGCAATTAAGGTTTTTGCCACGTGTACATATGTACATGAACGCATACATATATATATATATATATATATGTATGTATACACACATATACAAACATTTTATCTGTTTGTATATTTGTGTGTGTGTATATATATATGTATGTATGTATCCATATATGGTCAGGTATAGGAACTCATTATAATTTCATCATCTGATGTGTCATTGAAATTTCTTCAAAGAGTTCATCAGATATTGTGGAATTCCTATGACTGATAAGGAGGAGATCATTATGGAATCAAGATGTGATTAAATCACAACTTAAAACTGAAATATGATTCTTGAAAAAAAGAAAGCATTAATAACGTCAAAATAAAACAACTTCAACAGCAAAAAAAAAAGAAACAGTGAATAAGTAAAAGTAAATAGAAGCTGGAAGTACATGAAATTAGAAACTTAAAAAAACAGCAGAGAGATGGACTATTTACTAAATAACTGAAAAGAAAACCAAGTTACCAGTATCAAAACCAAAAAGTATAATTCAAAGAAGTGTAGAATATAGAAAGCATAGTAGTAGAAACTATTTTGCAAAACTACTTACCACTAAGACCATCACCTTCAATAAAGTGGTTGAACATTTAAAAATATAAAACACGTATGTTAATATATCCAGTAATAAAGCATTTGAACAAACTGGAAAAATAAATTATGTAATAAATCACCTGAAAAAGAAAAAAAATAAAAATAGGACCATATTAATTTACTAGCAAATGCTACTATACATAAAAAGTAATTACAATATAAAACAAAGAGTTTGCAACTTTGCCAAATTCTTTTTATGATATAAATATATTATTTATACCATAAACTAGAGTTCATGGAAACATACATGTTTATATCTATGTGTGTGTATATATATATTTATATGTTTTGTATGTGTATACGTATATATGCACATATATAATCAATGCAAACCTTTAGATAAAATATTGGTAAACAGACTATAGCAGCATACCATGAAGCTTATACCTTTTGATCAGGTTAGATTTATAGGAGGAAAGCAAGGCTGATTCAGTATTTGGGAAACTGTAAATATACTTTACCATGAGAAAAGCAAAAATCTTTTGATTATATCAAAGGATAAAGAAAAATTGTTTTGAAAAACAACATGTTTTTGTTTTTTTAAAAAAATCCTCCAAGATACAGAAATAAATGAAACTTTAAATAATATGTTAAGTATAATTCATCTAAAATCAAGTCCCTATATTTTATGTAATGAGGACAAAATCAAGGCCTTTAAAAAAAGATCCATGGTAAATCAGGGATGTCTATTGTAGCCAGTAATCGTTCTTACAATGCTATAAATGCTATGCATTGCAATAAGCTGACAAAAATATTTAAGAGAACAAGAATAGTAAAAGACAGAAAATTATCACTTTTTGCATACACATGATGGTGTACTTAGAGAATCCTAATCATGTAAGAAAAATAATAATTTTAAGAAAATTAATTTTAAAAATTGATCCATACAAATCATGAATATTTTTGTTACCAATAAAACCCAATAAGAAGAGATCGAAAGAAAGAATATTATTTAATACATAGAATATATAAAATAATTGGATTTCTATGTACTAAGACATACATAGGAATTGTTTAATCACAATTACAAAAAATATGGAAATAAAGAAAGAGATCTATAGAATTAAGGAAATACGAATTGCTCAGGAGTAAGTGGAGCCATTATGATAAAAATAACAAAACTTTAATTTACTTATTCAATGCTATTTGGTGTTCAAAAATTGATTAACTTATAGACTAGAAAAAATTCATGTGGAGGAACAGAAGATCAAGAATCACAAGAGAAGCAATGGGGGAGAAAAGAAGTACACAGGAAGATTTCATAAAACCAGATCACTAAATTTAATTTAAACCTTCCATTTTCAAGGCCATATATACTTGTTAAGAAACAGAGAGAGTGACCAGTGAGACAGATGAAATCTATAATAAAGAAAAAGAAATGATCACAGAAGTCCAGCATTTGATAAGTCCCAACTACTGAGGTAAAAAGTCACTATTTGGTAAAAACTGCTGGGAAAATTTTAATGCATTGTGTCAGAAACAAAGTACAGCCCAGTATCTTAAATGATAAACCAATATGAGCTCCAAAATGGAGCTATTATTCTTAATAACAATTTATTAATGTTCATGATAATAAATTCAATTTCCAAATTGACAAACATCCAAATGATATGAATGAACAGTTTGCAAAGGAGACACAATTGTCCAAAATTATATTCCATCTGTAAATAACTATATCACATGTACTTCAGAACAATAGTAATTAGATAAATTCATAACTCTGAGATTTTTCATAACACCCACCCATAACACCCATATTGGCAATGGTGACAAAAAAAAAAGAAAATGAAAACATGCAAGCAGCCCAGGCCATAGGGTCATGTTCTCACTGGACTATACAGCAGAAGTGGCATTAGGCAGTCACCTGGGTGTCTGAGAAGCCTCTTATAAGAATTGTATTGCGCATCTTTTAGTGTGAGGAAGGGGCAAGCAAACCATGGTCCATTTACAGCAGCAGGCTAGGATCCTACCCTGTGGTCAAAATGCACTAAAAATGTACCAAAACTTTTGCAAAGAAGATTCCACACACCATTGGTACATGGAATGTAAGCATGCTTATGAACATAAGAAATGCAGTAGACCTAAAAGACAAACAAGAGAACTTGTTGCAAGAGAACTGAGTAGCTATCACATCCAAATAGTAGTCCTCAGTGAAACAAAAGGAAGAAAAATGAAGATACCCTTAATAGCAGTTGGAGCTGGATGCATGTGTTTTTCTAGAGTGGTCACCATGATGAGGAAATATCATAAACTGGCATAGGTTTCACATTCACACCTAATCTAGCCAACAAGTTTATATGCCTCCCAAAAGGAGGGAATGACAGGCTCATGACAATGTGATTGCCACTTGCAAGAAAAGCACCTCACAACTATCATCAGTGCATATGCCCCCACCATGATGATCCCTAGCCAGACTTCCTCCTGAAGAAGAGCTTTTGAATGACGTTAAAGTTCTTTGATGTGGCAAAATGCCTGGTATTGATTCTATTCTAGCAGACAATTACAAGGCAAGGGGTCCACTGCTAATACAAAATCTAACTGAAATTTTCTGGTTTATATGGCAAGAGGTGGTTATCCCTCAAGAGTTCAAGGATGCCTCTATCGTACATCTCTATAACAGAAAATGAAATAAGAGAGACACAGTGGAGTGTCTCTCTCCCTCTCCCTCTCTCTCTCTCTCTCTCTCTCTCCCTCTCTCTCTCTCTGTCTCTCTCTCTCTTTCTCTCTCTTTCCAATTGCCAGTAAGATACTTGCCTGAATCCTCCTCAAGAGGTTAATCCTTCACCTGGAAGATGATCATCTATCTGAGAGCCTGTGTGGCTTCAGAAAAGGTTAAGAAATGGCCCAACATGGTATTTGCTCTACAACTCTAGAAGAAAGGCAAGAGCAGACTGGGTCCTGTATACAACATTTGTTGATCTAACCAAGACATTGAATACTGTCAGTTTTGAGGGCTTGTGGAAGATTATGGCAAAATTTAGTTGACCAGGGAAGTTCATCAGTGTTGTACAATAGTTCCATGATGGGATACTTGCATGGCTTCTGGATAACAGAAAATACTTTCTCACTTTCCCAATCACCAACAGAGATAGAGCTATGTGCTTGCCTCATGCTTTTTAGCATATTTCAAGAAATATTTTTTTTATTAATAATAAATTTATTTTATTAAATTTTTTTTGAGTTACATATTTTCTCCCCGTCTTTCCCCCGCCCACCACCCCAAGACAGCCATCCCAGTGTTTCCCCCCTTCCCCAGTCTATTCTCTCCTATGTCACTTTTTGGTAGGGCAGGATGGATCTCCCAACTGCAGTGCCTGTGTATTT
>CM053582.1:187717003-187739851 GCA_028627135.1 Pseudochirops cupreus | reverse complement strand
TATGATTTTTGGAGATCTAAGCCCTACTCTCCCCCCTTTTGCATGGACTCTTCCCTCCCTCACAACCATCACATGTTCCAGGTTCTGTGGTTGACCATAGACACCAAACAACTCACTTCTAAAAGGAGACACTTATGATCACTGTTAGAAACAATGAGTATGTCCCTATATATTTGTCAGTGTAGTACTTAAGAGGATAATTTTTATTTTTATGGTCTGTACCTGTAATTAACACATGCTGATACTAGCTGATCAGTAATATTTTGTCTAATATCTTGTGTTCTAGATAACCAACATCTGTATATGATTAATTGAAACACATTAACAGACTTTTCCACATATTTATCTTTAGAAAATTATGAAAGAATGACTTGTCAAACTCACCCTAAAGATAAAGTTTTAAAAAGATATAGAACAGTAAAAAAAAAAATCACAGAATTCTGAAAATCCTAGTTGGAATGGATGTCACAGGCTAAATCACTTCACGGGAAACATTGAAAATTTGGTACTTTCCCTATTTAGCCTTGACTGACAGACAAATGATAGTTACTCAAATCCTACTTTCTATCCTCAGGCTTGGGTAAAATGGTTTTGTTTGAATTTATCCTGAATCTTTTTTTTTTTCACAACTATTTTCTTTCACAAACTAATCTATGGGACTCCACTTTAAAAAAAAAACAACATTATTCCACTAGACTCTACTTTGCACTTAGGTTTTAGTCAAATATTCTCTTACTGGTAGATTCCCCCAGTTTACGTGGCTTTCTCCATAATGGTTGCCAATACTTCATTTTCATTTTTTAAATTGTTTTTCATTCCTGCCCAGCTGTTAGAACTAATTAAGGGACAATCATTTTTTTTTCTATTTCTTTTCTCTAGTTCTTATCTTTTTCCACTCCAAATGGCTGGAGAGAGAAAATTTAGGATGACATGGGGTGATTTCTATCAGAAGTATAATTCTCTGTGTTGTCTGTTGCTAAAAGGATTTTTTTTTCTCTACCCAAATGTCAAAGAAAAGAGGAATCTCCTCACGTATGAACAGAAATTTAGTGGTTAGCTCTTGTTTACTTTAGTAAATATAATGATTCCCTTCACAGCCAACAGTTTCGAACCTCTTTTCAGATTGAGACTGCCCCTTTAAAGAGATTATAATCACAAAATCTCAGTTCACACTAGATAGTGCTTTGTAAATAGGCCCAGTATTTCTTCCAGGACAGTCTTTTTAAACAAATGGGAAAAAACTTAAAAGAAGGCAAATAGAAAATTTCATCTAAAAAAATTAGAAAAATGTGTTTTTTCTATGAAGGAAGAGCTATGCTTTAGCCTAGTAGCCCTCATTGAGTCATATAATGAACAGTGGTTTGTTATTTAGTCCTTATGGAAAATGAACAAAACATCTTAAAATCTCACTTTTCTTTAAATCATACAATTAAATAATAAAAAAGTGCAAAAGATGTACATAGCAGATTGAATGGCCCAAATGGTCTGATTAATCAAATACTTACATGACCACATCTGAATGCCCAGCACAAACACACATAAACACACATACACATGTGGTTGTATAAATATTTACACATGCACATAGCATACTATATATATTTATCTATATATTCATATACACATAAATATGACAATTGCCATTTCATAACCATTAGAGTAGATCTGGAATTGAGAGAATTAAAGAAAAGGTAAACAGATATCAGGGAACAGATTTCTCTCGAGAAGTGAAGGGTAGGAAAACCCCACCTGCATCAGCTAATAAACATTTCTCTCTCCATAATGGCAGTCTATGGTATACATACTTCAGAGCATATTGCAAATTACAGAAAATCTCTCTCTAAATTGCTCATCATCTGTCATGAACTGGCCATAATTTTTCTCTCCCTTTGGGTTAGCTTACCCCTTCCAAATTCTCAATTGATCATTTATGGTCTTAGACCAGGAGTGGGGAACCAGGAGATTCCTCTTTTCTTTTGAGACTGCATGTAGCTTTCTAAGTCCTCAAGTGCAGCCTTTTGACTCTGAAGTTTGGATTTGGTCAAAGTACCACACTTGAGAACCTAGAGGACAATATTTGGCCTCAAGGCTGCTGGTTTCCCAAAACTGGCTTAGATAATAATAACTGTGAATGGTCACGTTTCTTAATAGTTGTTTCAAAAGCACTGTAATGCAAATATACATTAAAATAAAACATAGCACATTACAATATGAACTGAAGAAATGGAAATGCTTTTTTTAGCTCACTAATGATTGTGTTTGAACAGGTAACATCAGAGAGGGAGGCAGTGCTTCAAGGAAGCAGGAGGAAGATAGGTATTATGCCCTAGAATATAGTAGTCTCAAGTCCTGCTCTATTGGTTCAGCCTGATAAGCTTTCTTCTCCAGCTGAACTTGCTGACTCATCCTAACATATCTCCTCTTGCTTTGTTAGCACAGATTTCTCTTTCCCCAGTGTATGTTTTAGAAATAGAGAACCACTATGCTCGATCCCATGTCCGGACATGTTTGATTTGACAGGACAAGCATGGATACAGACTTAGTCATACTTCCTTCCAGCTTAGAGGCAGCTAGTGGTACAGTGAATAGAGTAATGGGCCTGGAATCAAGAAAACCTGAATTCAAATTCTGCTGCAGATATTTATTAGTTATGTGATTTGGGGCTAGTCAATTACCCTTCCCTGACTTTACTTTCCTCAACTGTAAAATTGAGATAATAATCACACTGACCTCACAGGGTTGTCATGAGGATCAACTTAGTTATTTGGAAATGGAGCTTAGCAGTGTCTACCACAGAGTAAATGTTATATATAAATGCTTATTCTTTTCCAGTCCCTTTCTTTACTCCATTTATGTCATAATAGTTCTGAGGTCGAAAGTCTTCACAGACCTAGGATATTCTGGCTAACACAGCTCATGTACAGATATCAAGTCTAGATCAATGAATGTTGTTCCCAATAGCCTTGGAAGAAGAGAATCTATATGGTTTATGTTTGTATGTATATATACATGCACACATACAATTAATATGTGTGTCATGTCCACGTGTACACATACACATATACATACACAAACATCAATAAATATTTATTAAAATCTACTATATGTTAACTGTTGTAGATTTAAAAAATCCTTCTGTAATGCCAATGCAATACCCATGGCAGCTGCTATGAATATGTATACACATTCCCAGGGTTTATTCACAAAATGTAATAAACCCTCCTCCTTCAAGACAAAACCAAAGTATTTATTTGGAATATTGCTATTAGCAAACCAAAAAGCAAGGTTTAGTAAGATACTCATCACCAAATCAGGGAGCACCAACATGGTGAGCATTCTCTCTGTCAAGCATCCCCATGAACAAGTTCCACAAGGTAAATTCTTCCCTCAGTCTGCTTTTCTCTCAGCCTGTGACTCTCACTGCCCACACCTCTCCCTCCAAGCAATACCATGGATGGTTCTCAACTTCTTAATGCCATGACCCTTTAATACTCATATGTGGGTGTATCTGCATGTGGGTGGACCCACCTGGAGAAGGATAAAGGAGTGGTGTCTCGGTTCCTAAGACTATCAGAAATATGATTTTCCGGTGGTCTTGGGTGACCCCTGTGACCCCTGTGAAAGGGTTGTTCAACCCCCAAAGGTTTTGTGACCCACAGGTTGAGAACCCCGACGATAGATAGATAGATAGATAGATAGATAGATAATTTGGGGTTTGAGATTCTGTCCGTTGGTCATGTTCTATTGGCCATCTGCTAAGGATCCTGGGACAACCAGTTGGGAGATGAAAAAAACAAACCTTGAATATGAGGATTGAAAATATACTTTGCACAAAACAATTTGCTATACCCTTTCTAGTTTTCATAATTCATAATTCTATGAATGGATTTCAGGATATGCTGTGCGGGATGGGAGAGAAGAGGGGTCTTTTTTTATGGTGCTTAACAATAGATAAATAGATAATAGGTTTTTATGGGAACAAGTATTTGGCAAATACTTTATTTTTTCTTATATTGCATTAAAAGTTGACTGTTTCTATGTCTCCCTAGTTCTTAAACAAAGATCTTTCAAGGGGAAAAATACCAGGCCAATACCGTTGCAATATTTTCATTGCCTAACATAATACATTACCACTAGGGAGAATTAATAAGTAGTTGCTGAATTAATGACTGAATGCAGAGAAAAGGAAAAACCAGTAAAGTCACATGTTGACTCTCAAGCTTTCAATCTGACCCTTGATATATTGAATTTTTCACCTTCTCACCATGCTACAGATATAGAATGAGTTAACCTTGCTGCCAGATAACAAGGTATGTGTAAAAAAAATAATTGGCATGTTTATTTTCATAGTTATCCTCGAAATGTTTCCCACTGTTATGGTTCCACAGAGCTCAGAATAATGAAAGGATGCAAGAAAAATATAGAATGAATGTTTTGTGATAACTAAAGCCAGCCAAGCTGTCAGGTGAGGAGGGTTTGAGACAGGAATGAAATGAAAGCCTGCCCCTTCACTGAGACTTCTCTTTATTGAGTACAATTTCTCACCGTGCCAACATAACTAACTACTACTGTGATGGTTATTTTAATTTTATAATAATTATTAATAAAAAAATCTTAATTTTGATTCAGCCCCCCCATCCAGACTTCTCTCCTCCTAAATATAAACATCAAAACCTTAGCATTTTCAGCATTCACCACGTGTACCTTTTGAAGAAAGAAAAGAGTTGGTCTGAGAGTCTGCACCGTGTGTTCCCTATCAAATAATCTTCATTGAAGTTCCAAATAAGGCCATGATTTCTGACTCTGTGTTCCTTTACTTTTGGAAAGCAGGAGGGTTGACACTGAAAAAACCGGCAAATCCCCTGGAACTTTGAGGCAACCCAGAGAGAAACGGCTACAGAAAGGTCATGAAGAAGGAAAGTACTGCTGGCTTTTTTAAGAGGCTTTGGCTAAGTGTACAATCATTAATAACATCTGTGACTATGTGAGCCAGTGAGCCCTGATCAAACCAGCAACGCAGGATACAGTTTGATATTCTGGAAGGGCCAAAGAAGATTATTATTCCAGTGAAAAGAACAGAGTAGGCTTGGCACTTGACTTTCCTTCTGCTTTTGCTCTCTGGGAGAAAGAGGGGGAAGGGGAAAGGAGCTGGGCAGGGGGAGGGGCTCTCTCCAGGTGCTGACAGAAGCAAAAGGTCAAACCAGCTGGTCAAATGGTCAGATCCGTTATGTCAAGTCTGCTTACAGCTGGGACAGAGGGAAAAAATAGACTAAAGTTATTTATTTTGGAAACCTCCATAGTCAGACAAGAATTCTCCAATCAACAAGCCCTTGCAAGAGAAACAAAAACCTTTCTTGGCCCTAAAGACATCCACCCTGGTGTGACCTGAAGCACCCCAGTCATACCCTTTAATGGAGTGGTAGTTAAAGTCTGTGAAAGAAGCCAAAGGTTTCTTTGTGAAATGCTATTGAACCAAATTTCCATAGCTTTTATGGCCCATTGGGCTAAGGAACCATAGCCTGTATCTGCATAGGGGAATTTCCTCTACACAACTAGGGTGATGTTTATTTACTTTGTTCGCTATGTGAATAAATGAAAAGATTCAAACAGGCCTAAAGCTCTGACCTAGAAGATGCATCTCCCCCCTGCACTATATTGTGGGTGTTTTTTGAGGGGAGGGTTGTGGGGTTTCTTGACTATTTGTGTGTGTGTGAGTGAGTGAGTGTGTGTGTGTGTGTGTGTGTGTGTGTGTGTGTGTTTGGAGGGGTGGAATATAGGAATACAAGTGTGATCTAATTTCTTCAGAGAACTCCCTGTAAGGAGACTCCCTCTATCAATGTGAATCAGTAACTATTCTGCAACTTTGAGTTTTACAGAGTTGACTGGTGCCCTGAGAGATAAATGACTTGCCCAAGGTTAAACTTTCCAAGTATGCAACAGAGACAGCATTTGAACAGCAATCTTCCTGATTCCAAAGTAGGTTTTATCTACATAACAGGCTCCCTCTCTTCAGTGTCATCATCATGGACAATTATGTAGTTTTTTTTTTAACTTTGCAAAGCATTTCACATACACTGTGTCTTTTAAACTTCATAGAAATCTTTAAAAATCTATGTAATTTCATGGTAAAGCAGAAAATTATATTCTTACTTTCCAATGTTTTTTTTTTATTCTTTTTTCCTCATAAGCAAATACACCCCCTATAACAAGAGAGAGAAAGGTGATAACTCGATGCTGCCTGCTTACTTGAATGGATTTCCCAGCCATGTGGCATCCATTGTCCTCTCTAACATACTTCTGTATTTTATTCTTTCACTGGGCCCTGTTATTGATGTAATATAAGGCACTGAAAGGCCCTGTGACAATAATCCAGCTGGGACTGGACAGCTAATGTAATTCATTGTTTAATTTTTAAAAGGAATCAGGTATGTTTGAGTTGGGATTCAGATTTTTCTTTAACTTAAATTCAGTTATGTCTTTGTATATCAAGTACATAAGCTCATTAATTTTTCTTTGTTATATCTTAACCATTTTTCCCTCTGTATTCTAATTTATTTTGTATCTTGATGCTAAAAGCATTAAGCATCTTACTCTGAACTCTGGAGATATATGTGTGTGTGTATATATGTGTGTGTGTGTGTGTGTATATACACATATACACACATATTTACATATATATGATACACATTACACTCATACATATGCATGCACATATATCGTGTGTATATGTTTTTGCTTATATGTGTTTGTATGAGTGTGTGTTCCATGCATTCTAAGGTAATAATAACTGTTTTTATGTGGTGATTTATAGTTTACAAAGTGCTTTCCTGAAAACAACCGTGTGAGGGAGGTAAAATATAATTGCCCATGTTTTCTCAATTATAGAATGTGAGATTCAAAGGGATTCAATGCTTCCTTTGCACGGTCATTCAGTCACTTTAGTGAAAAATCACTAGACTTGGAAACAAATGCCAAAAAATGCAGATTCCAACGTCCCCACCTCAGAAGCCAATCACTTAACCTCTCCGCATCAGTTTCCTCCACTCAAAAATGGGAATAATCATGGAACGTACGTCAAATGGTTTCTCTGATGCTGAAAAGCTATAATGAATAATAAATGCTTTGCCAACATTAAAGAGCAATATGAACACTTATTATTTATTAGTATTATTACTGGCATAATAGGTATGGGAACCTCATCTTTTTTTTTTTGTGCCTCCAACTTCAGCATTGTTTCCACTGTACTAAGTGGCTGTCAAGATGAATTCCCCAGGAACACAGGTTCGTTAATTCTGAATTATTTGTCCCACAAGGAAATATGAACTGCAAACGGGAGCATGTCCAAAAGCGGACAGGGGGGAAGAAAGGAAGCAAGGGAAATGATTTAACCAAATAAAAGAATAGCAACTCACAGATGTTAAACTAAGAAAAATATTACAGTGCCCAGGTTAAAGCAACCCACAGGCCTTTTTAGTTTACATGGCTGGCATTTATGAATCAGATAGTACCTACAAACATCAGTCCCCAACAGAATCAAACAAACCAAGATTAACATAAAGATCCACTATCTTAAAAGTACTTTCCCAAATATTAAAAAGGAAAAAAGCAAAACAAAACTTTCCAGCAACAAAAAGACAGGTCTTTAAAAAAAAATTCTGCAGTACATTTTATTGCTTAAAACCTTTCTGTTAGTTGCAAAAGAATGAAAAATCCCCACAGAGAATATTAAGGGAGAATAAATTTTTGCTGTAATTTGTAACATTTTTGTTTCAGAATTCTACATGTCTACACAGCTTTAGTGTTGGGATTTTTATCAAGCTTGCTATGCAGTAAGTAGCAAATGCTATCAAAATTTCATCTCTGAGCAACTGAAAGGGAAGTTTCAAGAAGATGGTGTTGAAACCATTGTTTGCTAAAGTCACAACAAGGAATTAACTAACTTCCCTGTTGCACACACTGCTAGGAGTCTCCCTATCACCCCTCCAAAAAATCATTTGGCATTGAGAACAATAGTTGAGGTCTATGAAATGAATATACTAGGTTAAGCAACTATAGTCGTTATAAATTTATGTAATTTCACCATCAGAAAGTCAATTGCTATCGTTTTTAGTGGAAGAGACTCAGTAAATGGCCTGCACACATTCTGACTCACAGGGTTTTGTTTTTGTTTGTTTGCTTCAATCTTTGGAATTTGTCCTTTCTAGAGTGGCCTCACCTTTTGGTTAAAAAATATAAAAGGGGCATACGTGAGTATTTGGGGAGTAGTAGGAAGGAGGAATGTTAAGTATAATAGTCTCAGGTCTATCTATATAACAGAGTTCAGGGTGATTATAAAAATCATTAAGATCCTCTTGTACAATTGTGGAAAGTCCCTTTAACTTGAAGATCTGGATTCTACAGAATTTACAAATGAATTCTGATAGAGAACACTTTCTAAACTTCTGACAATTCAACAGAAAAAAATGAAATATTCAGGGTAGCTTAAGTGTCTTCATGGCTCTCTTGTGTCCCATATATCCAGATATAATATTCATGGTATTGCTCTGTTGAACAAACACTACATTGGAATCAGATGTCCTGGGTTTGAATTCTTGATCAGTCAAATTTGGTTTTGTCAAATTTTCCTTATCTGTGAAATGATGAGGGTAGTTTGAGAGAGAGCATCTCAAATTCCTTCTATCACTAGACCTGTGATCCAATCACCTCTCTCTTCCAGATGTAAAAAATCAAACACAGATGACCTGGGTTAAAATCTTATTTTTCTTTCTATTTATCAACTATGTGACATTAGGTGCATTTTTTACCTTCTTGTCCTCAGGTACCTCATATTCAAAATAAGCATGGCAAATAAAATGATCTTTAAAGTCCTTTCCAGATCTAAATCCTACATAACTTATGAGATTTTATACAACAGAAACACAGAATTCTGTGTGATTATCTAACTCTCCATTGCTCCAGGATGTCATAACTTAGAATATCTTCCCACTATTTTGTACCTTTGTTGTAAGTACCTAGTAATTTTCGTGTTGTCTCTCCAGAAAACATGTGAGATCCTGGAGGGTAGGGAAACATTTACCTTTTTTTGTATCCCTATAACTTAATACAATTTCTGCCACATTATAAGTCCTTAGATCCTGTGTGGGCCAGTTGCCAGAAACAATCTCCCATAAAATACCCAAACATATTGTCTTTGGACAACATAAAAGATCAGTGGATATGATCTCATTATAAGAAACAGAATTTTTAAAATAACAAAATTTTTAAAAATCCTAGGTGAAGAGAATGACTTGAGTACATATCTCCACATGACAATAGCCCATTAATAAGAGACATGAACTTAGGAAAGGTGCCTCTTTATAATGAACCTCATGTAGCATATTATTTAGGTTTACCTGAGTCTTAGAATAGGCCTCTATTTTTCCTCTTTAAATGTATGAAAGACTTTACATGTAGTGAGTTTCAACAAGGTATATAAGCAAGATGTGCAGAAAATTTAAAATAAAGTTTTTAGTAGCCGCACTCTGGAACTATTTCATAAGGTTATTTCAGTGCACTGCATATACACTTTAGAAATCAATAATAACATATATAATGCAAGGCATTATGGTAGGTTAAACTCAGAATGTGACAAAAAGTACTTTCTCCTGATGGGTCGCTCCAGGTTTTAGGCCTTTCTCGGGTCTCTGGGGTGTTCAAAATGATTTGGGAAGGGGTTCACAGTATGTATGTGATATATTTGTGAAACAAAATCTAAAATGATTTTGATATGTAATTGATTTACATGAATATATGTATACTTGCAAATATAGCATCAGTGCAGAGATATATTTGCATAAGTAAAACCTAAAACAGTTGTCTTATTAAGAACCCATAGGAACTTATGGGCGTGGAGCCAATATTGTAGAGTAGGGGAACCGCTCCGCCGAGCTTTCCCAAAATTCCTTTGCAAACACCTTTTAAAAAAATGCTTAAAATCAAATTCTGGAATTTCAGGTCCAACAAAAAGTCAGGGTGAGGCACGCTTCTAGTGCAAGAAAGCTCAGGAGATTGGAAAGAGAGATCTGTGACAAGGAGGTGGAAGTTAGCTCAGAGCCGATGTTAATGAAACACCCATCACGGGACTAGGTGGCGGCAATAGAAGCAGCAACAGCTTCAGGAGGTTTTAAGCTATAGACAGAGAGAAGATCAGGCAAGAAGCAAGAAAGAGAATAGAGGGGACACCTGTGCTAGCACAGGACATGAGACTGGACGCTGTTTGGCATCTTCATTGCCTTTACCTGCATTTGAAGAGGAAGTGGGGGAGGAACAGCCTTCTGTTTGATCATAAGGGATCAGGGTCTCTGTGGAACAGTATCAATTTTGGTCCTAAGAGAGAAGGTGCCCTGATAAATAGTATTGATGACAATCTCAAGATATTGGGTGTTTTTTGAATAAGGACAAGAGTTTATATCAAGAGAAAAGTGACAACACTTCTCCCTAGATTGTACCACCTTTGAAACACTCAAACTCCAAAAACTAGCTCTAAAAACAGTGGTTTGAAAAAGCCACAAGCTTCTCTATTCCCAGACTCTATGCAGGAATAGAGCCTAATGTTAACATAAGTTTCAAATCAAGAAATGGGGTGGAACAATGAGCAAATATGGAAAACAAAGTGACAAAAAAGAACATATTATGGTGACAAGGAAGACGAAGAAACAAACTCAGAAGAACATAATGAATTCAAAACACTTATAAACAAAATCTGAAAGAAAAATGTGAATTGGTAACAAGTCCAACAAGAATTCTTGGAAAAGATAATTTTTTTCTTTTTAAAATTAATTTATTTATTTTCCTGTTTACATCATCCATTTCCATGAGATCTTGAGTTACAAATTTTCTCCTCATCTTTCCCCTACCCACCACCCCAAAAAAGGGCTCCCACTGTATAGCCCCTCCCTCAATCTGCTCTCTCCTATGTCCTTCCTCATCACCCCTCTGACTTTCTGGTAGGGCAGGATGGGTCTCCATACCCCAATGCCTGTATATCTTAATTCCCAATTGGATGTACTTAATAATAATAATGATAATACATACATACATATATATTTTTAACTTTTAATTATAGAACTTTAAATTCTAGATTCTTTCCCTTCCTCCCTCATCACCCACCACTACTGGAAGGACAAGCAATTCAATACTGACTGGACATGTGCAATAACACAGAACATCTCCACAGTGGACATATTGTGATAGACTGATTATATGTCCCTGCTTCTTATCACACCCCCCAACCCTTGTTCAATTCTCTACCCTGTCCCTGTCCCTTTACTGAAGTGTGTATTTCCAGCAACCCTCCCCCCAACCTGACTTCCCCTCCATCATCCCGACTCTCATCCCAATGCCCCCTACTCTCCTGTGTGGCAAAATACCCAGTTTAGAGTTTATGTTATTCCTTCCCTATGCCAAGTTCCATGAGAGTAAAGTTGACCCTTCCTTTTTGCCTTCCTCTTCTTCCCCTCCATTGTAACAATTATCTCTAGCCTCTTCTATAAGAGATGATTAACCCCATTCTGTTTCTCCCTGTCTCCTCTCATTCTAATCCTCTCCCACCTCAGAATTTCACCTTTTAGAGTATTGTCCCTTCCTATTCAAGTGATCCTGTTCCTTCTATGTACACATATATACACATACTCAGATATGTGTTCGTATGCATGTATAAACCCTCCTACATAGACATATGTGTATGTACATGTATATATACATTTATATTCCCTTCACCTATCCTCATACTGAGAAAAGTTTTAAAACTTACAATTATCGTTTTTCCATGTTGGCATGTAATAAATAGTTCAACTTTGATAATTCCTTATGATTTCTTTTCCATTTAACCTTCTCATGCTTCTTTTATTTGAGTGTCAAATTTTCTTTTCAGTTCTGGTTTTCACAGCAAGAATGTTTGAAAGTCCTCCACCTCACTGAAATTTTCCCCTGGAACATTTATACTCAATTTTGCTGGGTAGATGATTCTTGGTTTTAATCCTAGCTCCCTTGATCTCCGGAATTTCATATTCTAGGCCCTTTGATCCATAAAAGTAGAAGCTGCTAGATCCTGGGTTATCCTAATTGTGTTTCCACAGTATTCAAATTTTTTCTTATTGGCAGCTTGTAATATTTTCTCCTTGATCTGGGGACTCCAGAATCTCAGTATAACATCACTAGGACTTTTCTTTTGGGGATCTTTTTGAAGAGGTGATCGGTGAATTTTTTCAAGTTCTATTTTGCCCTCTGGTTCCAAAATGTCAGGGCAATTTTCCTTGAGAATTTCTTGAAGGATGCTTTCTAAGTTCTTTTTTTGATCATGGCTTTCAGGTAGTCCAATAATTTTTAAAATGTCTCTCCTGGATCTATTTTCCAGGTCAGGGAGATATTTCACATTGCCTCCCATTTTTTCATTTGTTTGGATCTATATGATCGTATCTTGATTTCTCATAAAGTCATTAGCTTCCACTTGCTCCACTCTAATTCTGAAGGAATTATTCTCTTCACAAAGCTTTTGAGATTCTTTTTCCATCTGGCAAATTTGACTTTTGAAGGCATTCTTCTCCTCATTGGCTTTTTGGGCCTCCTTTGACATTTGAGTTAATCTATTTTTTGAGGTATTATTTTCTTTGGTCAAGTTGTGGGTCCTCTTTTCATGATTTCCTTGCATCATTCTCATTTCTCTTCCCAATTTTTCCTCCATTTCCTCCATTTTCCTCCATTTCCTCCATTTGGTTTCAAAATCCTTCTTAAGCTGATCTATGGCTTGTAGGAAGTTTTTATGTTTCTTGGAAGCTTTTGGTGCGGGAGTTCTGACTGTGTTGTCTTCCTCCACTTCAATGCTTTGATCCTTTTTGTTCCCAAAGAAAGAATCTAAAGTTCAATTGCTGTTCTTACTTTGCTTCCTTTGCCTGCTCATATTGCTGGACAATTATTTGATTTTTTAGCTCTGAGGAACTCTACTTCCAGAGGGGAAAGCTCTGTCCCAAATTGCTGGGGTTTTTTCAGCTGCCAGAGCCATTGGGAGGCTGCTGATTTTTTGCAGCCCCTGCCAGCTTTGGCTCACTGAAAACACACCCCAGGACCACAACCCAAGACCATGATCCAGATCTAGGTCCTCAATGCAAGAGCACTTAGCCTCTGAATGATTGCTTGGCCCTCTGCAGTTTGCAGGCCAGGAGTTCTAAAGCAGCCACATGGAGGTGGCTGCAGAGCTGCCATTTCTGCCACTTGCCCTGGAGCCAGTTCTGCTAGACTGCTTTCTCCCCCAAATTTAGCTGAGTTCCACTGACCTTTCACTTTGTCCTTGTTTCTTATGGCTTGATAATTCTGAAAACTGCCATAGCTGCTACTGATCCACTCTCCTGAAGGTGCCAGCTGCGGCTCATCCTGGCTGCCCCAGGGGCCAAGCCCCAGTTTCAGGCTGGCCTGGTTTTGGCTCCCAGCATGCTGTGATAAGCCCTTCCTGCCAAGCTGCCTTCAAGTGGTGATGTGTTTTTCTGTATATCTGTGAGTTTTGGAGCCCTCAAATTTTTTTAGAGTCATATTTTATGGATATTTGAGTTGGCTATGTGGGAGGTGCGAAACCTTGTTGCTTCTGTGCCACCATCTTGGCTCCGCCCCCCTGGAGCTTTTCTTTAAATGATAAGCATTATCTACTTAAAATCATCAACAAAAATTTTCTGTGACAGGAATAAACTTGAAACCTTCTCCATAAGAAACAATGATGTCTGTTATCACTGCTATTATTAAATATTGTACTATAAATACTAGCTACAGCAATAGAACAAGAAAAATAAAATTGAAGGAATAAAAATAGGTAATGAGGAAACAAAACTATCACTCTTTACAGATGAAATGATTGTATACTTGTAGAACCTTACAGAATCAACTAAAAAAAATAAATAAAGTCCATTTAAAATATTTGAAGACAACAGAAAATACTTGAGAGTTCACCTTCTAAAACAAACCCAGGCACTCTATAAACACTATTGCAAAACACATTTCACAGAACTAAAAAAATACATCATTTGATAAATATTAATTGCTCACGGGTAGGCAGAGCCAGTTTAATAGAAATGACTACCTTACCAGAGCTAATTTCCTTATTCAGTGTTATACCAATGAAACAAGCAGAGACTTATTTTATAGAGCTAGGAAAAATCTAACAAAATTCATGTGGATTCACAAAATATAATCAAGAATATCAAGGAAATAAAAAAAGTATAAAGGAAGACAGTCTAGGAGTTATGGATTTAAAATTATCTTACAAAGTGGTAATCATGAAAACAATCTGGTACCGGCTCAGAAATAGAGTGGTGCATCAGTGACCATAGTTATCCAGTGTTTCATAAATCCAAAGGTCCAAGCTTTTGGGATAAATCCTCAACAGTTAATATAATTGCAGCAAAAATTGGAAAGTTGTTTGGCAGAAAATAACATAGAACAATATCTCACAATGTACACCAAGATTAGGTTGAAATATATGAAAGATGATATCATAAGTAAATTAGGTTAGCATGGAAAATTGTGCCTGTCAGAATTGTGAAGAATGGAACTATATTACCAAAAAAGAAATAGAGAGCATTATGGTGTTATGGGAATCTGAAGATCTTCCCTGCCCCTAGGCCCTTTGAAAGGCTTAAGTGGCTCTGAGAACCTTCCCTGATTTGAAAGTATACTCTGCCCCCTAATAGGCTGAATGTGGTCACACGGAGCCTGTGGTGGGAGGCTTGTTTTTCAGAAATGCCCGCGGCTTATTACTTTGTGATTGGGCAGTGGGTCAAGGGGGCTGTGACATTCTCTGAGCCAGGATATATATATATATATATATATATATATATATATTTATTTATTTATATATATGTATATATATATATATATATATATATATATATATATATATATGTATATATGTATATACTCCCTGATGTGAGGTTTTGCTTTGGGGCTCACTTGGAAAGGGTTGTGTGATTTGGCCAGATAAGACTCTGGAAAGTCTTTGAACCCCCCCAGCTTTGAAAAACCCAGATGTTGATGCTTCCCTCTCTGTTAACTGACTAGGTATGGATGTAATGGTCAGATGTTTGGAAGTCTGTCTGCTGATTTGTTTCTTTGACTGCTTGTAACTTCTGTTTTTATTCTGTTTGTATTCTCTGAAGTTCAGAGTGCTGACTTTTTCCCCGAGCTAGGTAAATTATATTTGTTTGGTTGAGAAAAGTAAGATTGTTAACCCATTTTGAGTTGCTTTCTTTTAGAATAGCAGATCTAAGAACCTGTGCTAGCAGCTACCCTGGGTATGCTAGTGTGCTTGCTGATACATATGCGAAGTAAAATAAATAATTTTGATTCCATGAAATTAAAAAGCATTTTCACTAACAAAACTAATGCAACTAAAATTAGAAGGAAAACAGGAAACTGAGAACAAAATTTACAGCAAAGTTCTCTGATTGGGAATTGATTGAACAAGTTGTGATGTATGTTGTGATAAAATTTTATTGTGCCATAAGAAATTATGAATAGGATCATTTTTCAAAAATCTTGGCACACCTATATGAACTGATACAAAGTTATGTGAGTAGAACCAGAAGATTGTATACAGCAAGAGCAGTATTGTAATAATGATAAGTATGAAACACATAGCTACTCTGATCAAGACAATAATCTAATGATAATGAGAAAGGACCCATCATAAAAAAGGCTCTCCACCTCCAGAAAGAGAACTGATTAACTTTAAATACAGATTAAAGCATACTTTTAAAAAATTTATTTATTTTTCTTGGGTTTTTTTCTGTGCATTTTCTTTTGCAACATGGCTAAAACAGAATTGTTTCACGTGACTTGCAAATAAAAAATTAAAAAAGCTTAACAAGATCACTTGCAATCTATTAACACATAGGAATATAGCAATTTTTAAACCTTTTGTCATCTTCAAATTTTATTCCTTACTCACAGGAGTATCTATGTATCTATCTAAAGACTTCTTAACCATAGTGGCATAGGAAACCCCTACCTCTTCTGCCAATACAGAGGGGCACTCAATCTGTCTTTCTTAGTCGTAGAGAATTTGTAGGGTCATTGAGAATTTATGTGACTTGTCAAGGGTCAGAATGCCAGTACATATCAAATGTGTTCTTTGAATATAGATATTCCTGACTCTGAGGCGGGTTCTCTATCCACTCATCTAGGATCCTTCTTAGGTAAATATTATTCACAGGTTATTCATTTGCTTTGTGAAGAACTACATTAATGTGTGCCATGATTTGTCTTTTATAAAATGCTGGGAAGCCCGCTGATTTAGTTCTTAAAAGAAGCAGTTTTCTTCATTCCTTTGAGACAGGTAATATCTAATACAGTCAGTTGCAAGTTGGACCTTGGTCTAAATCTGAGCACAAAATGTTGAACACTGTGAAATGGAATTAGAGATGGAGACAGAGATCTCTGCTATTTGCATCTGGATCTGTCCTTCAGCAATAATTCATTTTGTGAATTCTTTATGAGTTTGCATAAGGAAAGCAATTTGAGAACAATGAGGTTTTAGGGTGCCAATACAACTTAAGACACTCTACCAAAAAAAATAAATTGTAAAAAAAAAAAGAAATGTGGTTTTTAGAATACTTTTTTTAAAATTAAAATGTAACACTAGGGCAGAAACTAACAAACAACAAATTTCTTGAGTTTTATATGAAAAAGTCACAGACCTTAATGTACCTTTGGGCTTGAAGTTGGGAAGTGCTGAGTAGAAGAACAAAGCATATTCAGTGAAGCACTTTTGAATGGGGAAGGATAATGACTGTAAACCCATGTTTTCGTTCTTCACAGTCAGAGCTTGAGATATGTCTTTTCTTCTTGGGTACCATGCTTTAATTAAGAATGATTGCTCTGCAAGTTATGCCAACTTTCAAGAAATATACATCCTGGATATAAGGGCTCAATGGCCAAGAATCCAGGCTGCTACCTAAAGATTCATGTTGCCCCTCAGCCTCTTTTCTCTGAGCCCAGCGGAGGAACCTCCAATCAGAAACTCAACATGTCTATTTTAAAGATCTGTGCAAGAGAGATCTTCAACTCTCGTAGGAACCCCACTGTTGAAGTTGATCTCTACACTGGAAAAAGTCAGTTCCGAGCTTCTGTGCCCAGTGGTGCTTCTACTGGTATCCATGAAGCCTTGGAGCTCCGAGACAATGATAAGACCCGCTACATGGGGAAAGGTGTCTCAAAAGCAGTTGAGCACATCAATAAAACTATTGCCCCAACCCTGATTAGCAAGAAACTGAATGTTGTGGAGCAGGAGAAGATTGACAATATAATGATAGAGATGGACAGCACTGAGAATAAATCCAAATTTGGTGCAAGTGCCATATTGGGAGTATCTCTGGCTGTTTGTAAGGCTGGAGCTGCTGAGAAAGGTGTCTCCCTGTACTGCCATATTTGCTGACCTTGCAGACAATGATGAAGTCATCCTGCCAGTTCCAGCCTTCAATGTGATCAATGGTGGCTTCCATGCTGGTAACAAGCTGGCTATGAAGGAGTTCATGATCCTCCCTCTTGGAGCAGCAAACTTTAAGGAAGCCATGAGCATTGGAGCTGAGGTCTACCACAACCTAAAGAGTGTGATTAAGCAGAAATATGGACAGGATGCCACCAACATGGGGGATGAGGGTGGCTTTGCTCCTAACATCCTGGAGAATAAAGAAGCTCTGGACTTGCTAAAGAATGCTATTAGTAAGGCTGGCTATACCGATAAGGTCGTAATTGGCATGGATGTTGCTGCCTCAGAATTCTTCCGATCTGGGAAATATGACTTGGACTTCAAGTCTCCTGATGATTCCAGCAGATACATCTCCCCGTCTCAGCTTGGGGACCTCTACAAGAGCTTCATCAAGGACTATCCAGTGGTGTCTATTGAGGATCCTTTTGACCAGGATGATTGGGAAGCTTGGAAGAATTTCACTGCTACTGCAGGCATCCAGGTGGTAGGGGATGACCTCACTGTGACCAATCCCAAGCGCATTGAAAAGGCTGTGAATGAGAAAGCCTGCAACTGCCTCCTACTCAAAGTGAACCAGATTGACTCTGTGACTGAATCTCTCCAGGCGTGCAAGCTGGCCCAGTCCAATGGGTGGGGAGTAGTGGTTTCCCATTGTTCTGGGGAGACTGAAGATACCTTCATTGCAGACCTGGTGGTGGGTCTCTGCACTGGGCAGATCAACACTGGTGCCCCCTGCCGATCTGAGCGTCTGGCCAAGTATAACCAGCTTCTCAGAATTGAGGAAGAGACGGGCAGCAAGGCTAAATTTGCTGGAAGGAACTTCAGAAACCCTCAGGCCAAGTAAGCTCTGTGGCCAAGAGGCCTAAGAGCTCACAGACGCCAATCATCTCTGTGGAAGTCAGCTCCTGTCCTAAGAATGGGCAGCACCAAGTACTAGACCAGTTTTGTTTTGGGGGCATGGGCCTCTGCTGCTTGACTTCCCTCTCCTCTCCACCTTTCTGTGATGTTCACACTTCTTCATTAGAACTGTCTTACACCAGAGACTTCCTGATCATCTGGCTCTCTGTCAGCAGACTCTTGTCATACTGACTGGGATAGATACCCTGGTGATGTGTGAAGCCATATATTTGTGATGCAGCCCCACAAAGCCCACAGGCCAGATTCTTAGTGGCTTCTATGTGCAGAATAAAAGTATTCAGTAACCCAAAAAAATTTTTAAAAAAATTCATGTTAATATCAATTTCAAGACACGGAAGTTTGCCCAATTAAATATTTGGTCCTTCTAACTCAAATAACTAGTGATCTGTGGAAAAATAAAAGAAGCTTAGTTAAATTGACTCTCTAGACCTTACTTACTCTCTTCTTCATGAAATGGTAGTGTTGAACTAGATAAACTCACTGGATTCCCTACCAGTTCCATGTTTGTGGAAGTGTATGTCTGAATCTTTGACTCATCTGGCATTAGGGGAAAATGTTTACTTGACTGAATGTTTCAGTTTTTAATGGGTTGTGTTGATATTGTATAGACACAGCCTTAGTATTACAAGCTAAATTGCAATTGCATGATCAGAAAGATACTATGTCCTAAGAGTCCAATTTTCTACCAATGAGGAATTTGGACACTAGGTTGAATAGAGGTCACTTAGTGATAAAAATGATCCCAATGCCCCCCCCCCACACACATATGTCTATATTAGATCATATGAAAGCTATTTGATAATTATTTTTCTTAACTCTTTCCTTAAAATGTATATATTCACACATTCTCCTTTTGTATCCCAATTCAGTGATGCAGATTTTGTTTAACAGGCTGAAGGTTAACTGGAAAGAGTAATTTCTGCCCTATCATTTATGAGTTAATTTGTGAGTTAACTTGAGTGTAGCACAGTCAGTCTCCCTCCCATTTCTACTAGAGCTTGGATACCAATTTTCCATATACTTCTTTAATGTGTCTCACACACTAGTACCTCAAGAGGGAAAGAAGAGACAGTACTACCATTTGAATATTAAGGCTCTGAGAAATGGTCAAAGCATCTTATAATCAGAATGGAGGTGAAATGTCACATGGAAGAGAAAACAACAAGGTTGTGTGTGGGGGCAGTGCTGGGAGTTAGAATGTAGTTTTCAGACTCCAAAAAAAGCTGTGTTTAAAAGGATAGGTAAAGATATCTTTAGACCGTGTCTACACATGCAAAGTGAAATGAAGAACTAAGCAGTAATTAGGATGTTAGAATAGAAAAGTGAATCAAATATGATTTATTAAAATTAAAGAACATATTTTACTGTAATCATTAAGTAATGACTTTAATTTTCTGTCTCTCTGTCTCTATCTCTGTCTCTGTCTCTGTCTCTCTCTTACTGTCTCCATGCATACACACACACACACACACACACACACACACACATACACACACACACGAGTTATATGTTTGGTGACAGATAAGCCAACTTCTTGTTAAAGACAGCCTTCTTGCTATAATAGGGCAAACAATCTCCGGGTAAGTAAGTCAGCAGTTGCTACAAAAAACCCTATTAAGGATTGCATTTTTTTTTTATTTCTCTGAGCCTGTCTGTGGTGATTTTGTGAATGTAATGATAGGCCAGGCCCTAGGTTGACATCCTGGACTTAACAGTGTTACCGTAGAAATAAATGTTTAGAAGGAAGGAAAAGAGATCCAGATAAGACCTCTTTGTGGAGGATCAGTACACTATTTGGAGGAGTCTTTTTATTGAGATATGATTCTACTTGTAATTCTTTAGGTTATAATGTCCATGAAAAAATAGTCTATATTGGCATATAGTATGATTTGCTTGCATTTTCACATATAGCATTTATAAAGAAATCAGGTAGTGGTAATACTGTTTCTAATCAGTCTATTCTATCAGGTATAAATGTGTTAGAATTTATAGGATGTTGTCAATCACAGGATCCTAACATGAAACAAAAGCATACCATGAAGATACTCTCTTTAATCTTCCCCTACCAACACCCCTTTAATACTAGTGTTCCTCATAGATGCTGTATATGACTATATGAGCAGCTGTAAGAAATACAGGTGGGGGGGGGGGTTGTTTGGCTCATGGTATAGTGAGAGTAACTCACGATTAGCTTTAGATACTCAACTAACAGCCCTGGTCATTACTGCATGGATTTGTCATTGTTTCTTTACTCACACTGCAAGGACAATGACAGCAGATACTAGGCCAACGTACCTTCTCAACAAATATAGACTTTCTTTAATAGTATTTTATTTAATTTTTTTTTTAAATTTTGGGTGGGTGAGGGAAATCTACCATGGTTTGGTTAGATCATCTGATGGGAAACATGAGCCATCTGGAGAATTATCAAGATAAAGTAGGATTCTACTTTATTTCTATTATTCTATATTCTATATTTATATTCTATAAATTCTATTCATTTACAGGTATGACTCACACCCATTCGTGCCCACAGGCAACTTTTAGATGATAAAATTCTGATGTGGGTTAGTACCCTCTGGACAACTTGTCTTAGAAAATTGCTTAGAGCAAAGGTGTCACACACAAGGGTCAAGGGGGGAGGGAGGATGGACATGCAGCCCATTACATTTCGAATGATGCCTGAACCAGCACAAAATGGAAATATTTGACAAAATAAATAATAATGTAATATAACATGAATAATGTTAATGTATAGCTTCCTAAGTCAATATAAAGCCTGCAGGGAATATTTATACACAGTTTAGTGGGCCTTATTTTAATTTGTTTGCTGTCCCTGATCTTAAGTAACTTACCCAAGCTCAAACAGCCATTAAATACCAGAGGCAGGTCTGGAACCCAGTTCTATTGACTTCCAGGCAAGCTCTCTATCAACTGCAGCATAGTCAATGTTGTGTTTCATATATTTCATAAATATCAGTAATTTTTAGCCTCTGTAAATGAAGTTAATCAACAGAATCTCTTTTGGTGAGAAAAAGAAATTCCTGGAAGCATTCCAAAAGCATTCATGTAATATTTTTTAAAAATACTTAGCAGATAATCCTTGGTTAGATTGTAAACTATTTGAAACCATGGGCTGTTTCATATACATACACACATATATACACATACATATATATGTATATATATATATATGTATATATAAGTATACATGTACAGTGAATGGGACTTTTTATATTATTTACATTATGAATATTGAATGAATGAATGAACAGTCTTAATTGTTATGATTATATAGCTAAATGACCTACAGAAAAGTGACTACCTAGTGAGTACAACATAACATATGGTGTTTAAAGTCCTGGATTTGGTTTTAGGAAGAAGTAAGTTTAAGTTTTTGTCATAAAACTAGTTGTGTGACCATAGGCAAATTATTTGGCTTTCTAATTCTGAGTTTCCTCAATTATAAAATAGGGTTATTAATACCTATAAAACTAACATGGTTTTATTATAGGATATAGATTTATTATAGGGCAAAGATGACATAATATTTTTACCGGGCTTTACAGTTTTTAACTATATCATCATCATTATCATAATTAATGAATATTATTATTATAGATGTTCACTCAGGCTTTGTCCCAGAAAGATTATATCGATGCTCTAGAATAACAAGGGAACTCAGGGCCCATGTAACTGATGGGGTCAGCTACGAATTTTTGTATTATAAATGCATTTGTACTGGTTTAACCATTACCTATGCTTCTTATTTGGTCCCCTGGCTACCCTGAGACTGACAATATATCCTAACACAGAGTTATGAGAAAATATATGTAAGCCAAGACACAAGCTTGGAAAGTATATTGCTAAGGAAAGAGAACTTATCCATAGCATTCAAAATTTCTCCATTTCATTTAAATGATGGTTCCGTGTATGGATGTTATGATGCTGACTGATGGAAAAGCTGTTGTCTTGGTGTTAATTGTTAGCACAAAATTAGCACGAGTAGCAAAGAATGCATCCATTCTCTGTTTATCTCAGTCTCAGAGGCTGCATTGAGTGCATTATGACCTGAGAGCAAAAAGTTACGCATCAACTCTTCCTGCACTTTTGTTTTGGCTTGTAGCTTTTTTAAATTAAATAATTTACTGTCAGTACAGTAGTTCACCATGATGCCATTTTCATCTTCATTGAAGGCAACCAATAATATTTCTTGAAATATGGGGGGCGGAGCCAAGATGGCGGCATAGCAGCAGCAACACATCGCAGCTCTCACATAGCCACCCCAAAATACCCATAAAATAGGACTCTAAACCAATCCTGGAACTCCAAAACGCACACAAAGATACTTCCCACTAAAGTCAGCTCGGCTACGAGGAACCATATCAGCACTGCGAACCGAAACCAGCCTGGCCTGAAGC
>CM053582.1:187674545-187716503 GCA_028627135.1 Pseudochirops cupreus | reverse complement strand
TTCTATGTACATCCCTTTTAAATGTCACAATACTTATACAAATTTCAGTATTGACAGGTATCTGTTTCTCAAAAAGGTATGTATGCACTTTGCTCTTGTTGAGTTCCAAGTTATGTGCATCTGTGAGCATCAGTGTGTGTATGTGTCTGTGTGAGTGTATGTTTTCCTTGTTTACCTTTTCATGTCTCTCTTTGGTCTTGTAAGTGGAGATCGAATTTTCCATTGACCTCTGGCTTTTTCATAAGGAAAGTCTGGAAGTCCTTTATTTCATTAAATGACTATCTCCTTGACTGAAAGAATATGCTCAGTCTTGCTGGGTAGTTGATCCTTGGTTTCAGTCCTAGTTCTTTTGCTTTATGAAATATGGCATTCCAATCCCTACGATCTTTTAATGTAACCACCACTAAATCCTGTGTAATCCTCACTGTATTTCCACAATATTTGAATTGTTTCTTCTTGGCTACATTCAATATTTTCTCTTCGGCCTTGTAACTCTGGAATTTGGCTACTATATTTCTTGGAGTTTTCGATTTGGGGTCTCTTTCAGGAGGAGATTGGTGAATTCTTTCAAGAACTATTTCCCCTTCTGATTCTAAGACCTCAGGACAGATTTCTTTGACAATCTCTTGAAGGATGCTCTCCAGGTTGCTTCTTTCATCACGGCTTTCTGATATACTGATAATTCTTAGATTATCCCTCCTGGATCTGTTTTCCAGGTCAATTGTTTTTCCAGTGAGATATTTTGCACTTTCTTCTAATTTTTCAATCTTTGTGTTTTGTTTGACTGACTCCTGTTGCATCATAGAGTCCTTGCCTTCAATTTGACTGATTCTAATTTTTAGTGAATTATTTTCCTCTATTAGTTTTTTGTGCTCCTTTTGCATATGTTCATTTTTCATTTTTAGGGAGATATTTTCTCTGGTTAGATTTTGGACCTGCTCTCCTAGTTCTCCAATTTTACTTTTTAAAGATGTGTTTTCTTATGTGAATTTTTTTTCCAATTTGGTCACTGTAGATTTAAATTTATCTTCTACCTCTCTAATTTCATTTTTAAAATCCCTCTTGAGATTCTCCAAGAAATTCTCCAAAAATGCTTTTTTGGACTGGAGACCAATTCGCATTTCCTTCTGTGGTCTCCAGTGTGTTTGTAGAGTCTGTGTTGCCTTCTGAGTTTGGTGGTTCTTTCTCAGTATAGAATGATTTGATGGTTCTAGCCTTTGCAGTTTCCTTCTTTCCCATTGTGGTTGCCTATATCCTGTATTTTTAGAGTGGATATCTGCTTCCAGGGTGCAGGAGTACTGAGTTTCTCACTTCTCTAGACTGCTTCTCAGGCAGACTCACTGTAGTAGAAGGGCAGGGCTGTAGTTTGCTGATTGGCTAGGTGGTTCTAAAGCACACCTGGGGCTTTTGTTGTTAGAGCTTGCTGGCTCCACCCACCTTGGCTTAGGCTCCATATGGTACAATCTCCCTTCCCCCTTCCTCAGTGATTTCCAAGCCTGGGGCTTTTTATACTTATGCGAGAATGTACTCTAGGTGGGGCTTTTTCCTCTTGATTTTGTGTGTGTGGGGGCGGGGGGGAGGCTGAGAGCTCCTAGATTTCATTCCTCCATCCCCACTTCTGAAAGTCTGGGCATTTAGCTTCAAAAATCCAGGCCGTGGGTTGCTAGTCCCAGGAAAAACCGCTGACCCTGCTAAGTGCCCCGCGTTCCGTCCTACCCAGTTCCATTGGTCCTTGGCTCCACTGTGAGAGGGCTGCAGAAGCCTCTAGCTTGGTGAGTCTACTGGGTGGGGCTTCTCAGTCTGCCACACTCTGTTCTCAGGTCCACACTGGTGCCACTCCTGTGTGCTCTGCATTCTCCCTGCTCTGACCTGAGTAGGCACTTTTCTGTGCTGGGAATCTGTCACTCTCCACCTCTGGATGGGTTCTGTCACTCTTAAATCCACTCAAATTTACTTTTTAGCTTTTAAGGATGAAATTCTTGGGGAGCTTGGAGAAGTTACTGCTTACTCCCCGCCATCTTAGCTCTGACCCCAATTACACTCTCAAAAAGAATTTTCAAAATAAAGTAAGTGATATAGAGGAAAAATAGGGAAAAGAAAAAAAAGAAGGGGAAATAAGATGAAAAGATAGCAAACTGCTTGCTAAAAGAGGCACAAAAATACTGAAGAATATAATATCTTACAAAGGAGAATTGACAAAATGGTAAAAGAGGCACAAAAATACAAGAAAGAAAGAACTCATAGCAGAAATAGTCAAATTTTTAAAATGGTTAAAAAAAACTCACTGAGGCAAAGAACTCTTTAAAAAGTAGAATTGGTCAAATGGAAAAGGAAGTAGAAATGTTCACTGACAAAAATAATTTCTTAAAAATTATAACTCGGCCACCAAAAGCTAAAGACACGAGACATCGAGAAAAATAAAATCTAAAGAATAAAAACAGAAGGAAATGTGAAATGTCTCTTTGGAAAATAATTGATGAAGAAAATACATTGAGGCCAAGATGGCGGCGTAGCAGCAGCAATATATTGCAGCTCTCACATAGCCACCCCAAAATACCCGTAAAATAGGACTCTAAACCAGGCCTAGAACTCCAAAACGCACACAAAGATACTTCCCACTAAAGTCAGCTCGGTTATGAGGAACCATATCAACACTGTGAACTGAAACCAGCCTGGCCTGAAGCCGTGGCTGTGCCCTGGGGTCGGCTGCATGGGAGGAGCAGAGGAGCGGATTAATAGCAGCTGTCAGCAGCATTCAGAACTAGGTCAGTGTGCATTGTGGGGAGAAAAGTGTCCGGCTGAAAGGCCTCCAGAGCGGAAAAGCGAGAGGCAGAGGTTTTGCATCCGCCTCCATGTTGCAGCTTCCCGCTCGCGGCCTGCAGACAGCAGGGGGACTAAGCGATTGTTCTGAGGCCAAGAACTCTTGTGTTGAGTGGCCTGGATCTGGATTGCGGTCTTGGGCCTTGGTCCTGGGCTCTTCATTATCCAGTCAGCTGGAAGTAAATAGGAAGAGACCTAGCATCTTCCTGAGAGCTACAGCAGCCGGGGGGACCCCAGCAATTTGGGACAGAGCTTTCCCTTCTGGAAGCAGAGCCCCACAGAGATTTAAAAAAAAAATCACGGACTGAATAACCATGAGTAAGAATAAGCATAAGAAGCAAAGTAAGAACAGCTCCCAAACCCTAGATTCCTTCTTTGGGGAAAAGAAAGATCGTGGGAGAGAGAGGGAGGAGGAGAGTGCAGCCAGAGCACCCCCACCAGGGGCCTCCAATAAACATCAAGAATGCCTTAAAGCTAGAGATGAGCTGAAGAAAGATTTTCAAAACCAAATAAGGGAAGTGGAAGAAAAATTGGGAAGAGAAATAAGAATATTGCAGGAAAATCATGAAAAGAGAGTCAGCAGTATGACTGAAGAAATCAACACTGTAAAAAATAGATTAACTCAAATGACAAAAGAGGCCCAAAAAGCCAATGAGGAGAAGAATGCCTTAAAAAGTCGCCTTTGCCAGAAAATACATTGAGATGAAGTCATTTAAGAATTGTTAGACCACCTGAAACATATGATAAAGAAGAGGTTACATACGATATTTCAAGAAGGCATTAGGGATAACTCCCCTTACATTCTAGAGGCTGAGAGAAAAATAGAAATGTAAAGAATCCACCAATCCTTTCATGAGATTCCAAAGTGAAAACTCTTAGAAATAGTATGGATCAAATCCAGCACTCCTGGCCAAAGAGAAAATACTGCTTCTACCTTAAGTAATGGATGGCTTGGAATATGATCTTCTGGAAGTCAGAGGAGTTAGGATTACAACAAAGAATCACCTACAGAGCAAAACTGAGTATTATCCTTCAGGGGAAAATGGATACTTAAGGAAAGAGAGGAGATTGAAGCATGCCTGATGTGGGGGAAAAAAAAAAGAGATAAACAGAAAATTTGGTGTTCAAGTGCAAGACTTGAGAAACACATAAAAGGGTAAATATGAAAGAGAAATGATTAAGAATTCCCTATTGTTAAACTGTTTAATTCTAATATGGGAAAATGATAAAAATTTCATAATTATTAAGACAGGTAGGAATATGCATATACAGAGAGCAAGGTGTGAGTTGACTATGGTAGAGAGATTTCAAAAAAAAATTAAAGGGTGAGAAAAAAGGGGATTTACTTGGTGCAGTGCGGAAGGAGAAAAAAAAGTAGGGAAATTATCTCACATAAAAGAGGCACAAAGAGAAGAGATTTAGCCATTGAAAGGGAGATGATGGATGGTGGGAAGTGTTTAAAACTTACATCAAAATTGGCATAAAGAGGGAATATAACATATACACTCAGGTATAGAAATTTATTTTACTCGACATGGAAGTAGGAGGAGAAGAGCAATGTTAAAAGAAAGGAGAGTTTATTAAGGGAGGAAGAGGTCAGAAAGAAAATAGACTTGAGGAGGCACAGGGGAAAAAGGGAGAGAAGGATAATAAAAGAAAAAAAATAATTTGGAACAAAAGATATAACTAGCAGGAGTAACTGTGAATATGATGAGCTCACCCATGCAATTAGAATGGATAACAAAATGAATTAAACACCACAATCCAATAGCAAGTTGTTGTTGTTGTTGTTTTATGAGAAACACACTTGAAACAGAGGGGCACACAGAGAGTAAAAATACGGAATTGGAACAAAATATATCATGCTGTGGTTGAGGAAAAAATAAACAGGGTAGCCATAATGATCTCAGAAAAAGCAAACAAAAATCTAATTAAAGGAGATAATAAGGGAAACTGCATTTTGCTAAAAGATATCATAGACCAGCAGTTCTCAATCTGTGGGTCGGGCCCCCTTTGGGGGTCGAAAAATCCTTTCACAGGGGTCACCTAAGACCATTGGAAAATGCATATTTCTGATGGTATTAGGAACCAAGCACCACTCCCCTATCCATCTCCAGGCTGGTCTGCCCACATGCAGATACACCCACATACAAGTATTAAAGGGTCACGGCATTAGGAAAGTTGAGAACCACTGTCATAAATGATAAATTAATAACATCAATAGTTACCATATATGCACCAAATATCATAGCATCCAAATTCTTAAAGGAAAAGACAAATGAGTTCCACTAGAAAATAGACTCCCCCAAAACCCCTCACTATATTGGTAGCAGAGTTTAACTTTTCCCTCTCACAGCTTGTTAAAACTAACTGTACTATAAACAGAAAAGGAGATAAATAAAATTTTGAAAAGTTAGATGTGGGCAACCTTAGGGAAAGCTGAATAAATATAGAAAAGAATATAACTTTCCTTCAGTTTTACATGGCATCTGCAAAAACATTCATCTTAAGGCATAAAACCTCATAGCCAAATGCAGAAAAACAGAAATATTAAATTTATCCTTTGTAGACTGTAATGCAATAAAAATTACTATCAATAAAGGCTGTGGAAATATAGGTTAAAACTATTTGGAAATTAAATAATATAATACTAAATAATGAGTGAACCAAAGAACAAATCATAGAAACAATCAGTTTCCTTAGAGGAAGTGACAACAATGAGAAAATATAACAAAATTTGTGCAATGCAGCCATGGCACTATTTAGGGAAAATTTTATGTCTCTGAACATTTGCATCAATCAGATAGAGAAAGAACAGATCAGTTAATTGGACATGAATTGAAAAAGAAATTATGCAAAAATAAGAAAAGAAAATCCCCAATTAAACACCAAAGTTGAAATCTAGAATAGCAAAGGATAGATTAAAAATTGAAAGTAAGCAATTATTTAATAATATAAATTAAAAAAATAAATAGGTAAACCATTGACTAATTTGTTTAAAGAAGAAAGATGAAAACACAATTACCAGAATAAAGATGAAAAACATTAATTTAATTTCAATGAAGATGAAATTAATGGAATTATTACTAGATATTTTCCCCCATTACATGCCAAAAGTTTTGAAAGTCTAAGTGAAAATGGATGAATACTTACAAAAACATGTATTAGTCAGATTAACAAAAGAAAAAGAATACTTAAATAACTATCTTGGAAAAAAAAAATTGAACAAGGAATAAATGTGTTTCCTAAGAAACAAAAAATCTCCAGGACCAGATTGATTCAAAAGTAAATTAAATAACTATGGCAAAAAATTAAAAAAAAATTATTTTAATACTTTACAAACCATTTAGAGAAATTGACTGAGGAGTCTACCAATTCTTTCTTCAGCATATATATTGTGCTGATAATCTGAAACAGTGAGAGCAAAAGTAAAGAAAATAAATTATAGTCCAATTACCCTACAGATATTTTTTTTAATTTTTAAATTTGCTATATATTTTAAACATTCATTTCTTTTTAAATTTTGAGTTCCAAATTAGAAGGCAAACAATATATCAATTATACATGTGATCCAGAGAAAGAACTATGAACTCTTGAATGCTGATTGAAGCATCCTTTTTTTTTTCTTTCTTGTAGTTTTCCCTTTTGTTCTGATTCTTCTTTCATAATATGAGTAATATGGAAATATGTTTGATATGATTGTACATCCACAGCCTATATTAGATTTCATGCCATCTTGGGGAGGAGGGAAGTGAGAGATAGAAAAAAAATGGTACTTAAAATCTTATATAATTGAATATTGAAAATACTTTGCATATAATTGGAAAGAATAAAATACTATTAAGTGGGAAAATCATATATTTTAAATGAACATATTTCTTTAATATCCTACAGAAAATGTTTAAAGGACATTACAGCACTTTGTCACAAAAAATCATACATATTACCAGGAGGGATTTTTACTAGGAATTCAGAGGTGACCCATGATTGGAAAAACTATCAGCATAATTGACCAAATGTATTTGGACAAAATACAGAATTCATTCCTATTAAAAAAACTAGAAAGCATAAGAATCAATCGAGCATTCATTAAAATGTTAATGGTATCTACCTAAAACCAGCATCAAGTATTATCTATAACATGGACAAGCTAGAAGCTCCATTAATAAGATTGGGAGTGAAGCAAGGATGTTCATTATCAACACTCTTAGTCAATATTGTACTAGGAATGACAGCTATAACAATAGGAAAAGAAAAAGAAACTGAAGGAATTACAACAGGCAATAAGGAAAGAAAACTATCATTCTTTGTAGATGGTATGAATATTTACTTAAAGCATCCTAGAGAATCAACTAAAAACTAGTTGAAACAACTAACACCTTTAGAAAAGTTGAGGGTATAAAACAGACCCAAATAAAACATCAGAGTTTCTATATATGATCAACAAAATCAACCAGCAAGAGATAGAGAGAAATTTCATTTAAAATAACTTTCTACAATACCCAGGGGGTGGAGCCAAGATGGCAGCATAGAAGCAGGAAAACTCCATCAGCTCCCCACATAACCACCTCAAATACCTATAAAATATTACTCTAAACAAATTTTAGAGCTACAGAACCCACAAAGTGACAGAGAAAAACAAATCTCCCTCTGAAGGCAGCCTGGCAGGTGGACAGGAAGGGTCCAATTGCAGCCTACTGGGAGCCTAGCCCAGGCCCATGTGAGCCCACAGTTTTAGTTCCAGGGCAGCTCCAATCAGCAGCGGCTTCAGGGGCCTTCAGGAGAGTGGATCACCAGCAGCAGTGGGAGTTTCCAGAATTATCAACGCAAAAATGCCAAAGAAAAAGTGAGAGGTCAGTGTAGAACTCTGTTAAAACTGGGAGGGAGGGGATGGAGCAGCAGGTCCAACTCCTGTCCCCTGAGCTAGATGTGCTGGAGGTATGGTGTCCCTGTAGCCTTCAAGGTAGCAGCTTCAGAGCTCCTGCCGTACAGATCATGGGGGGATGTGGGAGCAAGGAAACATTCAGAGGGTAAGGGCTCTTGCTTTAACCTGCCTGTATCTGGATCTTGGTCTTGGGTGGTGGTCCTGAGGTATGTGACAAGCAAGTCAGAATTTGTGGGAGCTGGAGAGATGACGACATCCTAATAGCTCTGGCACCTGTAAAAACCCCAGCAATTTGGGAAAAAGCTCTCCACTGTAGAAGAAGAGTTCAACTGTGGCAAAGAGCTCAAAAGTCACGTTATTAAGTGGCAATATGAACAAGCAAAGGAAGAAAAGCAAGCACAGCAATCAAAAGTTAGATTCCTTCTTGGGGGACAAAAAGGATCAAAGCATGGAATGGGAGGAAGACAACACAGTAAGAATTCCTGCACCAAAAGCTTCCAAGAAAAATATTGTTGGTTATAGGCCATGGAGGAGCTCAAAAAGGATTTTGAAAATCAAGTAAGAGAAGTGAAGGAAAAATTTTGGAAGAGAAATGAGAATGATGCAATAAAATCATGAAAAGGGAGTCAACAATCTGGCTGAAGAAAATAACACCTTAAAAACAGCTCAACTCAAATGGCAAAAGAGGCCCAAAAAGCCAATGAGGAGAAGAATGCCTTAAAAAGCCAAAATTGACAGATGGAAAAAGAATTTCAAAAATTCACTGAAGAGAATAATTCCTTCAGAATTAGATTGAGGTAAATGGAATGTAATGACTTTATGAGAAATCAAGACACTATTAAACAGGTCCAAAAAAATGAAAAAAATTGAAGGCAATGTGAAATATCTCATTGAAAAAACCAGTGACCTGCAAAATAGATCCAGGAGAGATAATTTCAAAATTATTGGACTACCTGAAAGCTGGGATCAAGAAAAGAAGCTAGAAATCATCCTTCAAAAAGTTCTCAAGGAAAATTGCCCTAATATTTTAAAACCAGGAGCAAAATATAAATTGAAAGAATTCACTTATCACCTCTTGAAAAAGATCCCCACAAGAAAACTCCTAGGAATATTATAGCCAGGTTCTGTAATTCTGAGAACAAGGAGAAAATATTACAAGCAGCCAAGAAGAAAAAGCTTGAATATTGTGGAAACACACTCAGGATAACACAGGATCTAGAAGCATCTATATTAATGAATCAAAGGGCTTGAGATATAATATTCTGGAAGTTAATGGAGCTAGGATTAAAACCAAGAATCACCTACCTAGCAATACTGAGTATAAAGTTTCAGGCAAAAATATGGTCACTCAATGAAAGAGAGGACTTGGAAGCATTCTTGATGAAAAAAAAAACCAGTTGAATTGATATATATATATATATATATAGATAGATAGATAGATAGATAGATATAGATATATAGATAGATAGATAGATATAGATATAGATATAGATATATAGATATGTATATGTGTGTATGTATGTATGTCTATATAGGAGTGTATATATGCATATGAATACACATATGAATGTGTGTATATGTATGGGTACAGCTATACATATACAGAGAGCACAGGATCAGTTGAATAGGAAGTGATGATATTTAAACGGTGAAATTGAGAGGTGAGAGAGGAATATAATGAGAGGAGATGGGGAGAGACAGAATGGGACTAAATTATCTCATATAGAAGAGGCAAGGGATAATTTACAATGGAGGGGAATAACAGGAAGGCAGAAGGGAATGGATCAACCTCACTTTCATTGCATTTGGCTTAGGGAGGGAATGATATACATACTAAATTGGGTATCTTGCCCTACAGGAGAGTAGGGGGCAAAGGGATATGAGGGGGGGATGATGGAGGGGAGGGCAGATTGGGGGGGAGGGTAGTTCGAAGCACACACTTTGGAAAAGGGACAGGGTAGAAGTAAAGAATAGAACAAGTGGGGAGCAGGATAGGATGGAGGGAAATATAGTCAGTCTTTCACAATAAATCCACTTCAGAAATGTTTTTTGCATAACTTGTATGCACATGCACAGCCTATATTGAATTTCTTATCTTCCCAGTACAGGTAGGTGACAAGGCAGGAAGGGAAAGAATCTGGAATTCAAAGTTGTAAAATCAAATGTTTAAGATTATTTTTGTTGTTGTTGTTATTGTTTTACTTGCAACTGGAAAATAAGATATATAGGCACTGGAGTATGGAGTTCCATCTTGCCCTACCAGAAAGTCAGAGGGGGAATGGAGGAGGATATAGGAGAGAGCAGACTGGGGGAGAAGGTATAGAGTGGGATTGCTGTTTTGGGGTAGTGGGTAGGGGAAAGATGGGGAGAATATTTCTAACTCAAAATCTTGTGGAAATGAGTGATGTAAACTAAAAATAAACATAAAATTTAATTTAAAAAACTAATTAAGAGAAAAATAAAATAACTTCATACAATAACAAAAATATTTGAAGGTCTACCTGCTAAGAAAAACCCAGGGACTATATGAACACAGTAACAAAATATTTTCACACAAACAAAGTGAGATCTAATTGATTTGAGGACAATTAAGTACACATGGGTATGGAAGCCAATACTTTAAAAGTTACAATCCTACAGAAAATAATTTACTTTTTCTAGGCTTTAGAACCTACCCAAATTATTTTCTAGTTTTGGTAAAAATAATGACAAAATTCATCTGGTAGGAAAAATTTGCTAAGAATATCTATAATATCAATAAAAAAAATATATGGAGAATGAGCTAGCAATACCAGATCTCAAAGTGTATTACAAAATGATAAAAATCAAAAAAATCAAAACACTTGTGTATTGACTAAGAAATAGACTGGTGGATAACTGGAGTAGGTTATGTACACAATACACAGTAGGAAAAAAAATGGCCACATTAATCTAGTGTTTGATAGACTCAGAGATCTAAGCTTTTGGGACAAGAGCTCACTATTCGACAAAAATGTCCAAAAAAATGGATAACAATTAAGTGTAAACTAAGTATAGACCAACACCTCATAACATAAACTGAGATAAGGTCAAAATGGGCACATTATTTAGACATAAAAAGTAATGTCATAAAAAATAGTCAGTCATGGAAAATTTTACCTGTCAGATTTATGTATAAGGGAAAAATTGATGAGGTAGAGTATTAGAGGATGTAAAAATGGATAATTTTGATTACATCAAAATGAAAAGTATTGGAACAAACAAAACCAATTTTCCTAAGAGGAAAGAAGGAACTTGGGGAAAAATTTGTAGCAAGTTATATTTTTCTCAGATAAAAGAAGGAATTCTCTAATAACTAGACAACTGATCAAATCCCTAAGGTATGAGTCATTCCACAATTGATACATGGTCAAATTATATAAATAGCATTTTTCAGAAGAAGAAATCAAAGATATTTAGTGATATGAAAAAATGCTCTAAATCACTATCAATTAGAGGAATGCAAATTAAAGCAATCATCTGAGGTACCATCTGATACTATCAGATTCGCTAATATGACAGGATAGGAAAATTACAAATGTTGGGGTGGATGTACAAAAACTGGGATAATGCACTGCTTGTGGAGTCATGAATTGATCCAACAATTCTGGAGAGTAATTTTTTACTTTGCTTAAAGGTCTATAAATCTCTATATGTCTGTTGACCCAATAATAACTTTATTAAGTGTGTATCCCAAAGAAATCAAAGGAAAAGGAAAAGAAGACTCATATTTACAAAAAATTTTTGTAGCAGATCTGTTTGTGGGGGCAAAGATTTAGAGATTGAGGTGATACCCATCATTCTGGTACTGGATGAACAAGTTGTGGTACATGATGTTGATGGAATGCTATGTGCCATGCTCAGTGACAAGCAGAATCCTTTCAGAAAAATCTGAAAAGACTTACAGGACCTGATGATAAAAAGTGAAGTGAACAGAACCAGAAGAACATTCTAGACAGTAAGGACAGCATACTATGGTGATCAACTGTGAATGACTTAGCTATTCTCAGCAACACAATAATGCACAGCAATTATGAAAGGTTTAGTGATGGAAAATTCTGTCTACCTCCAAAGGAAAAAAAAATTGATGGCATCTGAATGCATATGAAAGTATAAGGTTTTTAACCTGTTTTTTCATTTTTCACCTGTGTTTTCCATTGCAACATGCTTAATATGGGAAGAAATTTTGCATGACTTTGCATTTATAATCTATCAAATCCCTTGCTTTCACATGGAGGTAAGATGCAGAATGAAGGAGTGAGAGAATTTTGAAGTCAAAGTAAAAAAAAAAAAGATCATCAAAATTGCTTCACATAAAATTTGTAAATAGCTAATGAAACAAATTAAAAACACTTTAAGTGTTTTAAAAATATATCTTATTTTTGTGCCTAAAGACATTTTTATTACTTTATTGGGTATGTTGTTTGATTAAGCATCTTTTTATAAAAACAAACAGTTTGTGCATGTGGTTTTGTCTCTTCTTATAAATCTAACAGTCCCTGAAGTTTATTTTACTTTCATCAGAACATACTTTACTCTCCTCACTTCCCCCTCTACTCCATGACCATATGCAAAACCTAACTAATAGGTACCTAACAAATGATTGATGATTCATTTATTGATTGAATTAATACTTTCAGTTCAGAAAAAGATTAATCTAACCATCTCTCACAGTCTATGTAATGCATTATTTTGTAACACACACCCCTTCCTAGATAAATCTTTTTTTTGTAAAATTTCTTCCCTACTTTCCTCTCACACTCCATGTTGGATTCTCTAGAAACTATTCAGTGGAATGACAATTGTTAGACACAATGGAAATCATTCTGCAGAACTGGTCCGTGGTTCCCAATCTGCTTCTTTGTTTCTCTGATTGATTATTCTTCTTTTTATGCAATACCATCCCTCATTTTAAAATCTATGATCTCCTGCTAAAGTCTATCTGAGGCATACTTTCCAATTATTCCAATGACTTCTACTCCTCATAATCTGAATTAGTACTGAGGAGCAGAAGACTATTTTGTTTAAGCTGATTTGTTAACTATCAAAATCTACTTTGCCTTCAAAAGTTCCGTGGAATATCCTGTTACTTTCTTCCCCCTCTCATTCTTCTACAATGAACATATCAAACACACAAACCACAGGTTGCATATAGCATATATAAAACTCTCAAGTGCTGCCTGAACAAGATTAAAATATAATTGGGCAATATTTAACTAAATAAAATGCAATAAAACAGAGATAACATTACATTTTAGAACTGTCAATAGTTGACACTATAAGGATTCCCCTTATATACAGATTTAGTGTCCCCTTTTCTATTTGAGTTTGATACTTCTACTCTGCCTTGCCACCTGAACATTCACTTTCTCCTGGGTATACCAAATTCACAATATTCCTCAGTCTCCCCTTTCCAAGGGGAATGACTTAGATATTCTCAGCAACCAAATGATCCAACAATTCTGAAGGCTTTAATGATGGAAAATTCTGTCTACCTCCAGAGGGGGGGGGGGGGGGGAAATTATGGCATCTAAATGCAGATTGAAATATACACTTTCAAAAGTTTATTTTTCTCATTTTTTGTCTGTTTTCCATTGTAATGTGACGAATATGGAAACATGTTTTGCATAACTTTGCATTTTTAATCACTATCAAATTCCTTGCTTTCACAAGGAAGCAAGAGGCAGAATGAAAGAGTTTGTTCTCTCAAAACTATACAATCACCTCCCAAGTAAAGGGAAGAAATTGAAAGACTCAGTTCGAATTCTTTCTAACATTGTCTGCCTCATCCTATCCTTTCTGACAGGGGTGAGGTAGGAAGAATCTTTCTTTTTCCTAGAACATCCTTAATTTTAGATTATTTCTTTACATATGTTTCACATTGATTATTTTTATTCTGAAAGAGATCCCTCCTGTATTTTCTAGTTGTTGTCATTGCTGTTTTAACATTGTTCCACTATTTTTCCTTATACTTCTGCATTTTCCCCTTTCAATTATTTTCTCTTATTTTTCATATAATCAGATGTTGTGGAGAGTTTCTCTGTTTTATGTATTCAATTCTTTAGTGTGTGGTCAATTTAGTCTGTAGTCAATTATTTAGACTTCTTAAATTCTTCCATAAATGTCCTAATCCCCTCTCTTATTTCTTTAATATGTCCAATCATTTCTTTCATTGTTTTTCTGAACCATTCTGTAGGTTTCAGGAGAATCTTAGGCTAGACAAGTGAAGGTATTTAAATAGTGTCTTACAGATAGTAAGCAGAAGAACTGGAATTGGAATCCAAGTCCTTCAAATCAAAGTCTAGTGTTGTTTCAACTGTATTCCATTCAATGTAATCAGAGTAAGCCTTGTACCCATTGCCCTTTTTTTAGGTCTTGAAATCATTGATGCCTTCCACCTTCTGCTGCTTCCTTGTGTTAAGTACGTGTATAGGGAGCTTTCAGAGGTACTTATTTACATCACACTGATCACAATGACTGAAAATATGCAATTGAGAAATTCTCCATTGGTGGGGATGCGAAGGTGAGTAGAGAGGATTTTTCTCTCCTCTCTGACTCCACAGAATATATGGTTCTATCTTATGGAGTCAGAATAAGATAATTAGGCAGGTTGAGAATGATTAAAGGTTTTACCATTCAGTTTTTATCAAGCTAAAATGAATATAAATGTCTGACATTCCTTGCCAGCACACCATAACTTTGTAGTATCATTGTTGTCATGAGACCATCAGGATGCAGATGAAAAGAGCCATCAGGAATACTTTGACATGGAACCTTCAGGATAAATTTTAGATGTTTGACGTAGACTAGAATTCAGCAGCCACACCTACAGAAATGTTTTAGTGGTTTCCTGTCACTGAGGGGTTAGATAAAATGGGGAATAGACTACGAGGTGGGCTAGTCCCCTATGGAAATCAGAGATAACGCCCTCCTTCCATCTATGTTTCTTTTCTATTCTTTTCTAGCAACTCTTCTTCTTCTTCTCCTTCTTCTCCGTCTTCTTCTTCTTCTTCTTCTTCTTCTTCTTCTTCTTCTTCTTCTTCTTCTTCTTCTTCTTCTGGAGGGAGGAAGGCAGGGCAATTGGGGTTAAGTGAGTTGCCCAAGGTCACATAACTAATATGTTAAGTGTCCAAGGGCAGATTTGAACTCAGGTCCTCTTGACTCCAAGGCTGGTGCTGTGTTTACTGTGCCACCTAGTTACCCTGAAACTCTTCCTTAAAGATATAAAAGCATTCTTAAGGATATAAAGGACTCTATTATAAATTCAATGGAAAAATATTTTTAAAATAGAAAGATTTACAACACTCCCATAAAAGAAAATGGAATTGTCTTTTAGTAACATCCCATAATCAGGTAAATTAACTACACAACATTTGTAAAAGATATCTAGACTGAATCAATCAAAAGTAAATAGGACCTTTGCTATGGGAAACTATTTATAAAACTGTAAGATGTTTTTCAGCAAGTGTGTCTCTTAGAATGCTAGGAATGGTGTGCAGAAATAGAATGCTGAATATCTATCTGTTCCCTTGCTGATTAAACACCACTTCCTGCACACCTCTCTCCAGAATTATGGTCTCTTCATTTGGATGAGAGCACCTCTTTCTGCCATTGCTTGTCACTGTGACAATCCTGTGAAGTCCCTCTGGTTTCAGGCTTTATTTTCTAAGTGGAAGTGGACACTCAGCGTCTTGCATAAAGTAAATCCATCCATCCTCCATGGGTTTTATTTGCTTCATAGGCAGAAGAGATGTGGTTTATTTCTTTCCCATTTTTGTCCCTCCTATATAACTAACATCATGTATTTTCTACACTGTGCGAATACATCTAATGATTCCCCTCCCTCCCCACCCCCGTACTAAACAGGGAGACTTTAAGCCAGGCCTTTTACTCCCCAAAAGCTGATGCCATATTGGAGGAAAAAATCTTGTTGTTGTTGTTGTTAATGAATGCCATTCAGACCCTTTAGCCTCTTGATGCCTGGTGCAAATGCTGCCCAGGTAAGTCGTCATTAAGAATGGTTACCATGGCTGCTTAGATACCTAATTGAGAAGAATCAGTGGGCTCCATTAGGGATTAGCAAATCAGGTCAGACAGAAAATAAGCCTTTCTTTTTGGCATACTCTAGCCATTATAGTTTCAGACTTGAATGAATTCTTTGAAGCATTCTAAAAGTGACAGCAAATGTCACATAATACATAAATTATGTAGATCACTCTTCTATATGTCTACCACAGACATACAGCATTATACAAACAGAAAAAAAAATCAATGTCATTTTATCCAATCCCCTGCCTCTAAATAAAAGTGCATTCAGCGTTTTGTCTAACTTTTTTTTTCTTCTAAAGTTTCATGCTTGTTTAGCTGCATTTTACATGATTCAAATGAGGTCATGGATTCAGTACTATATTGTCTAGTTCATCTTATTCTGTTTCAGAGTCTTAGAGAACTCAACTTGAGAGTATGCATAGCTCTATGCAAAGTCTTCACTGTAGCTGGAAAACAGCTCCAAATATTTCACCTGTTAATGGTCAGTCATTACAATCATCGTCATGCTTAAAGGAATACATTAAGCCTTTTTTTTTTTCAAAAACCACACACAGGGAATTTCAACCACTTACTTTTTATTTTGTTTCAGGATTCAAAATACTCAGACAAATCTTAGTATAATTCTTGACCTGGAAAATAAATCAAAAGGCTATTTAGTCAGATATCATGGATGAAATTGCTATTAATATGACTTTAAGTGATATAAGAAAATTCTGCCTTTTTATAAAACTTGAAACCAATATCTTTATACGTGAAAGAGTTATGCTAGAAAATGTTTCATGAAGAAAGTCAATGTGTCTTCAGACAGAACACTAGATGTGGTGTCAAGAGACCTGACAATTATTGTATTTTTTAAATTAAATTTTATTTTTGAAGGGTCAGTCTTCTTTCCTTATTTCCCTCCTCCCTACTTAAAAAACAACAACAACAACAACAACCGAAACAAGTTTAGTTGAGCAAAACATTTTTTTTCCCTTAAGCCATGTCTCAGTTTGCACTCTCAGTACATCAGAAATTTATCAATAAAGGGACAACAGTTCTGGTCACTTTGTTGATCAGAGTTGTGAAGTTTTCATACATGCGAACACATACACACATGGATACTAGCATAAATACATATATAATATATGTGTATATAAATGTAAATATATACATATGTTTATATTAATAATGCAAGTAACTAACTTTTGTTTATTCAGTCAATACCTGCTTTTTCACACACCCCCATCTACATACTCCTATTGAGAACAAAAGAAAAAAAATCCATACATGACTCCAATGAATAATAAATCAAATTTTTAAAAATTCATTCTGCATTCTGAGACTTTTACCTCACTGTCAGGATATGAGTATCGTGTACTAGTCCTCTGGAATCATAGTTGGTCATTATGCTGTTAGGAGTTTGGCATAGTAGTGTTCCATCACATTTATAAGTGATAACTTATTCATCCTTTCCCAATTTATAAATACCCCCTCAGATTCCCATTCTTTACCACTTCAAAAAAAGCTATGAATATTTTATACATTCCTAGAATTTGTCTTGCTTAGGATTATTCTCTCCTTTACTCTACCCTCCCTCTGATCCTCACTTCTGTTTTTTGCCCTTTTCCTTCCAATTTCACATTTGAATGAAATATATTTCTCTACTCAACTGTGTATAAGTGTTCTTTCTTCTTCGGAGCAGTGTAGATGAGAATGAGGTTCCAGTGTGAAATGTTTTCCCTACTCCCACCTTCTTGTTTGCATAAATATTTACTTGCACACCTTGATTGTGTGAGATAATTTATCCTAACTCTCCTTTGTATGCACTGCCCCACTCAATGATAGTCTTCTTCCCCTCTCTTTTCATTCTTTTCTTAGGATAATGAAAGTATAATAGAAAAGGCCTCATCTAACTAAACTCCTTATATGAACCCTGATGATGATAGGGCTCAGAGGGGAAATATCTATCATCTCCCAATACGTTAATGTATCAATCAATCTAGAAATCAAATATTTATTAAATGCCTACTATGTGCCAGGCCCTGTGAAACATATGGGAGTGGTCAGGGAGACCTATTATCTATGGTGTGAGGACTGCTAAGCCCTTCTGAGGGCTGCTCATCCACCTTTGGTGTCCATCTGCCACCCAATTCTGATTTGTGGATTCAAGAAACTATTATATGCACAATGACCACACTGGTAAATAAAACCATCTTGGCATATGGGCTAAACTGAGTTGAAGGGAACTGACAGGCTTCACACTTGTCAGTGACTTTTTTGGGTGTCTCTCCCAAGCATGTGAAGGCCTCCTTAGTTGATAGGCAGTGTAAAGCCAAGCATAAGCACATTTCCAGAGGACTGCTGCTCTGAACATCTTTCAAGGTTCTGATTACACAGTATAGTGAACTGTCCATTTATTCAATAACAAATAAAGGCAAAACATTCACAGAAATTTAAATACAGCATTTCAAATGTTGTGGCTTAACAACTTATCATTAAAATGGCCACATAGTTTTAACAAAAGTGGTCCCATAGTTTTAAACAAAGTACATTCATTTAGTAACTCAATAATTTTTGAGGCAAGCTTCCTTGATTGACAAAAAGTACAGAGGTCAAAAGTTTTCCACCCCAAGTCACACTGTCTTAATATCTTCAATCAAAAAGTATTCTTTCTTCTTAATTGGAGATTAGTTTCCAATCACCCTTAATTAGTAAATCCTTAACTCAATCATCTAAATGTAAAGGTCAATGTTCTCCACCCCTAGTAAATCATGACCTTCTCAGTTTGCATTAAATACCCAAGGGGAGGTCTTTTCATCTTGACTCAAGGCTGGCTCTCCACTTCCATGGTCCCAGCTCCTGCCAGCTCCTTGTTGTCCAGCTCCTTGTCCAGTTCATATTCTATACAGAAGCTCACAGTTTCTAGTCCACCTCAAATACTTCACAGTTTCTGTTATGGGAAAACAAAGATTAACAAAGCCACAATAACATTCATACACAATGCTGGCATCCTCATCAATTCACTTTCTGCCTGTGAGATGAACATAGACTCAACATCAAGGTCTGAGGAATCAACACAAACTGTCGATATAGTCCCTGGACCTATGAAATCATCAGCAAGACCCTCCTCCAGGATTTCTGTAAACATACAACAAGAAAATTCTCTTTCAGAGCTTCTGAATCAGCAGCAAGATCCCAGGGCTTCTGTAACAACAGCACAAATCTAACAAAGTAACATCAAAACAGATAAAGTACCAACACTACAGCCATGCCTCCTCCCATTTCTCCTCTCTTCTCATTTCTTAGTTCTTCTCAGTTCTCAGTTCAGTTCTCAGTTCTCTCCTCTCTCTTTAGCAGTAGCAGCCCAGGCTCCAGATGCTTACTCCCAGAAGTTCTGGCCTCTCTCAGCTGGGGCTTTTCCTTATGTACAATATTAACTCCTTCCTGTTCTGCCCCTTCCTGTTACATCAACAAGTCCATCCCACTGTGGGATTCACAAGTTCTGGGTATTAATACTTGACACAATTATGAACTTGAAACTATGTGCTAAGTACCCATTAGCTTGCCAATACAAGGGGCAGGGAAGATCTTCAAATTCCCATTACCATTACAGGTGGATGTGAAAAGATTCTTCCAACAGGCCATAAAGGTATGGGAAAGAGGTACTGTGGTGGACTTAAAATTTGGTCAGACATTGAAGATGCCAAGCTCATATACTATATACTGAGCCATCTCCAGTCATTTGACTTTAGTATTGACGTTGGACTCCAATGACTCTGGAAGAAAGAGTGAGGCTGATGGATTTGTGAAAGTCTGGATCACTTAATTCAGTTTATACATGAGTCAAAAAACATCACCCATAATATTTTACATATTATGATTTCATTATTGTATTTTTCAACTATTTTACTATATCATTATCTTGCCATCCATCTCTTCTACTATTTTATTATGTTTTAATTTTATCTACCTCAATGACCTGTAATGATGTGACAAAGCAGCAGGAGTGGAAACACTGGTAGTTGTCAAACAACCGTGAACACAGGTGGCCTGGGACCTAGATCTTCTCATTGGACTAAAGAAGCAATGCAATTCAGCAGCTCCCTTTTTAATGACTCTCCTGCTCACTTCCTGGCAAGAGAAAGAGCTGAAAAAAGATGACCTAAAATTCTCTGCTTCATCTAACTTTGGCCATTCTACTGTAGCAGTCAGGATCCTATTCTGCAGTCAAAACACAAAAAAGCACAAACACTCTTACTAAGGTGATTGCACGAACCATTGGTACATGAATGTATTTGTGCTTACAGACAACATGAAATGCAGCAGAACTGAGGGACAAATAAGACTTGTTGTGATAGAACTCAGTAGGTATCATATCCAAATAGGAGGACTGAGTAAAACAAGTCTGGCAAATGAAGGCCATGTTACTGAAGTCTTCAGTAGATACACATTTTTCTGGAGTAACAAATATTTTGAGGAACTTCATGAAGCTCGTGTTACGTTTCACAATCAAATCTAGTCAAGGAGATTGTATGGTTCACAAAAGGAGTGAACAACAGGTTCATGACAAGGCAGTTGCCACTTGAAGAAAATTGCCATATCACCATCATCAGTATGCATGCTCCCAGTATGACAAACTCTGATAAGATAAAAGAAAAATTTTGTGAAGACCTGGCGACCCTCATCATCAATGTTCCAAAAGAAAACAAGCTTGTAATTCTGGGTGACCAATGCCAGAGCAGGCACCGACTACCATACATGTCAGGAGTCCTTGGGAAAAATGTAATTGGAAACATCAATGGTCACTTGCTTCTGAAGACTTGGTCATCTCATGATCTTCTCATCATCAACTTTGTAATCTGTTTACCTAAACACAATGAAATGTCATGGATCCACTCTCACAGCAAACAATAACATTTAATAGACTATGTCAATGTAAGGAGAAAAGGTAGACAGGATGTGAGTGACAAAGGTGGTATGGTGTAGGCTGGTAGATAAATCATAAATTTATCCTTTCTAAGCTAAACATCCTCATTCAACAACAGCAGCAACCCCAAGGCAGGACTACTATCAGAACAATCAGCATCAACAGATTAGAATACTCCTCCAAGTGTTAACAGTTTGTTCTTAACTTGGAGGGAGAGCTGAGTCTACCAAAGTTGCCAACAGGGGAACAAAAAATTTAAAAAAAAAAAGGAGTGGGTAGCTTTCAGAGGTTTGGTGTACAGTTCCCACATTTACTTATCTGTGTCAAAATACTCACAAACATCAAAATAAGTTTAATTAAAATGAAGAAATTCAGAATGAAAATGTGAAGTCTATTGGATAGTTTGTCCATCTCTAAGAAGGAAACATTTAACTCCACTAAAGTTAAGAACAAGTGAAGCTTAGAGAAATGCAGTATTCTTGGATCAGTAAGAAGATAGAGGAAATTTAGTTTTACACTGAGAGTAACAATCCAAGGAACTCTAATGATTCCCTGAAGGGGATTTATGGGTCATGCCATCTATGTTGCACCTCAGCTACTCAATGCTCATAGAGCCACATTGATTAGTGATAAGGACGTGATCTGGGAAAGGTGTTGAACATTTTCATGGTATTTTCAGCAGATATTCATCAACCAATAGAGAAACCATTGACTGTGTTGTCAATGTATTGTCATCTCTAGCTGAAATTCCAACTAAAGAAAATATTTTCAGTCTTTCCATGTTTTTCTCAAATCTACCTGTTCATCATTTCTTATAGAAAAATAATATTCCATTATTTACATAGACCACAACTTCTTCAACTATTCCCCAATTAATGGACATCCCCTCAATTTCCAATTTTTGAAAGCACAGAACTGGTACAAATAATTTGTACATGTAGTTCCTTTTCCCATTTTTATGATTACTTTGTGAAACAGACCTGGTGGTGGTATTCCTGGATCAAAGGATATTCGTAGTTTTATGGCATTTTAAGAATAGTTCCAAATTGCTCCCAAGAATGGTTGGATCAGTTCACAACTCCACCGATAATTCAATTAGTGTTCCAATTTCCCCATATGGTCTAAAACCTTAATCTTTTTACTTCGTTATCATATTAGTTAATCTGATAAATGTGAGATGGTATCTCAGAGTTGTTTTAATTTGCATTTCTCTAATCAATAAACTTACTTAGGCATTTTTCATATGAATATAGATAGCTTTAATTTCTTCATCTGAAAACTGCCTTTTTATATCCTTTGACCATTTATCATTTGGGGAATGACTTGAATTCTTATAAATTTGAAATTGTTCTACAGTTTTCTTATCCAGTTGGCTCTTCACAGTTAAGGTAACTACCACATTTGTGTCATAAAAATAATTTGGTAAGACTCCTTCTTCACTGATTTTCTTAAATAGTTCACAAAGTATTTTTAGGGATTGGTCTTTAAATGTTTGATAAAATTCATATGTAAATCTTTCTGATTGTGGAGGTTTTTTTTTTTTCCCTTAGGGAGCTCATTGATGGATTATTCAATTTCTTTTTTCTAAAATCATGTTTAGTATTTTATTTCCTCTTCTGTTGATTTGGGCAATTTACATTTTTTGTAAATATTCATCTATTTCACTTAGATTGTCAGATTTATTGGCATAGAGTGGAACTAAAGAGCTGCTAAATATTGCTTTAATTTTCTCTTCATTGGTGTTGAAGTCAATCTTTTCATCTTTTACACTTACTTTTTAACATTTGGTTTTCTTCTTTCTTTCTTTTTCTTTTTCTTTTTTAACAAATTAGCCCAACATCTACTATTTTATTATGTTTTTTCCATAAGAACAGCTCTTAGTTTTATTTATTAGTTCAATCATTTTCATACTTTCAGTTCTACTGATCTCCCCTTTGATTTTCAGAATTCCCAATTTACTTTTTAATTAGAGATCTTTCATTTGTTCATTTTCTAGCTTTTTCAATTACATGCTTAATTCATCAATCTCTTTTTTTTCCTCTATTTTATTCATGTAAGGCTTGAGACATAAAATTACCCCCTAAAAACTGCTGTGGATGTATCCCATAAGTTTTGTTATGTTGTCTCTTTATTGTTCTCTTTGATGAAATTATTGATTGTTTCTAAGATTTGTTGTTTGAACAACTCATATGTTAGTATTAGAGTATTTATTTTCCAATTAATTTGCAGCCTCACTTTCCATGGTCCTTTATTATACATAATCTGTATTTGCATCATAAACTGAAAAGGATGCATTTACTCTTTCTGCCTTCCTTCATTTGATTGTGAGGACTGTATGTCCAAATACATAGTCAGATTTTGTGTAGGTGCCTTATTCTGCTGAGAAAAAAGCATATCATTTTCTATGCCCATTCAATTTTCTTTTTTCCCCCCTTTTATTCAATTTATTTATTTATTTTTAGTTTTCAACATTCACTTTGATAAGTTTTAAATTTTCTCCCCCTTTCTTCCTCTCTCTCCCCAAGACAGCATGCAACCCAATATAGGCTCTAAAAATACACTTCTATTAAACACATTTTCACATTTGTGCTACTGCATAGAAGAATTATAATGAATGGAAGAAACCAAGGGTAAAAAAGCAAAAAAAAAAAAAGGCAGTCTGCTTCACTCTACATTCCGACTCCATAGTCCTTTCTCTGGATGTGTATAGCATTTTGCATCATGAGTCCCTTGGAAATGTTTTAGGTCCTAGCATTTCGGAGAAGGGCTAAGTCTATCAAAAATCAGTTGTCATACAGTGGCTGTTACTATGTTCAAGGTTCTCCTGATTCTACTCACTTCACTCAGTATCATATCATATCATTACTCAGTTCATATAAGTTTTTCCAGGTTTTTCTGAAGTCCAACAGTTCATCATTTCATTGCATTCATATGCCACAACTTGTTTACCCATTCCCTAATGATGGCCATCGCCTTGATTTCCAGTTCTTGGCCACTACAGGAAAAAAAAAAGGTGCTACAAATATTTTTATACATGTGGGTCCTTGTCCCATGTTTATGATCTCTTAGGGATATAGCTCTAGAAGTGTTACTGCTGAGTCAAAGACATACGTTTTTATGGCCTTTTCAACATACTTCCAAATTGCTCTCTAGAATAATTGGATCAGTTCACAGTTCCACCAACAATGATTTAGTGTTCCAACTTTCCCACATATTCTCCAACCATTATCATTTTTCTGTTTTGTCTCATTAGCCAATCTGATAGATGTGATGTGGTACCTCAGAACTGTTTTTATTTTCATGTCTCTAATTAATAGTAATGTAGAATATTTTTTCATATGACTATAGATAGCTTTAATTTCTTCCTCTGAAAACTGCCTGTTAATATCTTTTTATCATTTATCACTGGGGAAATGACTTATATTCTCTTAAATTTGACTCAGTTCACTATATATTTTAGAAATGAGGCTTTTATCAGAGACACTGGTTGTAAAAATTCTTTCCCAGTTTCTTGCTTCCCTTCTAATTTTAGTTGCATTTGCTTCGTTTGAAGAAACAAATTTCAATTTAATGTAATCAAAATTATCCATCTTGCATTCTATAATGTTCTTTATGTCTCATTTGGTCAAAAATTCCTCCATTCTCCATAAATCTGACAGATAAATTATTTTTTTTTTCATTGACTTGTTTATTTACTTTTAGTTTACAAGATTCACTTCCACAATACTGTGAGTTTCAAATTTTCTCCCCTTCTCCCCCCCCATGGTGGGTTGCAATCAAGTATAGGATCTGCAAATACTTTCAGATTATACAATAGTCTGGTTGTATGGAAGGGTTGTAACAAATGGAGTGAACGATGGGAAAAAAGAAAGAAAACCAAATATGAAAAAGAACGATAGCATGTAGATTGCTTCAGTCTCCATTTAAACTCTGGTCTTTCTAGATCTTTCTCTGAAAGTAGATATCTCCTTCCATCCTGAGATTGTATAGTTGTCTTATACCTGTGTGTTGCTGAGAAGAGTCCAGTTTATCAAAGTTGGTCATCACACATACGAAGTGTCTGTGATTGTGTACAAATTTTTCCAGGTTCTGCTCTTCTCACTCAGCATCACTTTGTATAAGCCTCTCCAGGTAAATATGAAGTCCATCTCCTCCCCATTTCTTATAGCACAATAGTATTCCATTACATTCATATGCCACAACTTGTTTACCCGTTCTCCAATTGATGGGCATCCCGTTAATTTCCAATTTTTTTCCACCACAAAGGGAGCTACAATAAATATTTTTGTACATATGGATCTTCCTCCCACTTCTATGATCTCTTTAGGATACCATCCCAGAAGTGGTATTACTGGGTCAAAGATTATGCAATTATTTATAGCCCTTTGGGCATAGTTCCAGATTGCTCTCCAGAATGGTTGTATCAGTTCACAAGTCCACCAACAACGCATTAGTGTTCCAATTTTTCCACATCCTCTCCAGCATTTGTCATTTTCCTATTTTGTCGTCTTAGCCAATCTGGCTGGTGAGATGTGGTACCTCAAAGTTGTTTTGATTTGCATTTCTCGAATTAATAGTCATTTAGTGCATTTTTTCATATGCTTAGAGATATCTTTAATTTCTACCTCTGAAAATCCCTGTTCATATCCTTTGACAATTTCAGACAAATTATTTCTTGCTCCCCTAATTTGTTTATAGTATCAACCTTTATACCTAGAATGTGTGTGCATTTGGACTTTATTTTGGTATATACTATCACACGTTGGTCTATACCCAGTTTCTGCCACAAATTTTTCCAGTTTTCCCAGTAGGGTTTGTCAAATAGTGAGTTCTTATCCCTGAAGTTTGGGTCTTTGGGTTTATCAAATTCTAGATGTCTATAATCATTGACTACTGCGTCTTGTGTTCCTAATCTATTTTACTGATCCACCCTTGTATTTCTTTTCCAGTATCAAGTAGTACTGATGATTGCTGCTTTATAATACAATTTAATATCTGGTATAGCTAGGCCACCTGCCTTGGCTTTTCTTTCTCATTAATGCCCTTGATATTCTGGACATTTTGTTGTTACATATAAATTTGGATATCATTTTTCTACCTCTGTAAAATATTTTTTGGTAGTTTGATTGGTATGGCACTGGTATGATATGAGAGGTTATAGTACGGCATTAAGTAGGTAAATTAATTTAGGTACAATTGTCATTTTTATTATGTTAGCTCGGCCAACCCATGAGCAACTGATGTTTTTCCAATTATTTACATCTGAGTTTATTTGTGTGAAAAGTGTTTTATAGCTATGTTCATATAGGCCCTGGGTTTGTTTTGGCAGGTAGACCCACAAATAGTTTTAATGCCTACAGTAGCTCTATTTAAAAAAAAATGGTTATTTAATTTTTAGTTTTCAACATTCATTTCCACAAGATTTTGAGTTACAAATTTTATACCAGTCTTTCCCCTAACCCCACCCTAAAATAGTAAGCCTACTGAATATCCCTTCCTCCAATCTGGTCTCTCTTACATCCTATCCCATACCCCCTCTAACTTTCTAATAGGACAAGGTGGATTTTTATACCCCAGTGCCTTATATACTATTTCCCAGTTGCATGTCCAGAATAATTTTTTTTAACATTTATTTTTTAAAACTTTGATTTCAAGATTCTTTCCCTTCTTCCCTCCTCACCCACCCACACTGGGAAGCTAAGCAATTCAATATCAGTTGTACATGTGTAATTACACAAACTGTTTCATAGTAAATATATTGTGAAAAACTAAATATATTTCCTTCCGTCCTATGCTGTAACTCACTTATTCTATTTTCTCCTTTGACCCTGTCTCTTTTCAAAAGTGTTTGTTTCTAACTACCCTCTCCTCCAATCTGCCCTCCCTTCTGTCATACCCCCTCTTATCCCCCTTTCCCCCCTACTTTCCTGTAAGTGTAAGATACCCACCAGAGTGTGTATGTCATTCCCTCCTTAAGCCAAATTTAATGAGAGTATAGGTGACCCACACCCTTTCACCTTCCTGTCCTTCCCCTACATTGCAACAGTTGTTCCTTGCTTCTTTTACATGAGATAGGATTTACCCTATTCTATTTGTCCCTATCTCCTTCTCTCATTATATTCTTCTGTCACATCTTAATTTATTTTTTTAGATAACAACCCTTCCTATTCAACTGATCCTGTGCCCTCTGTCTATGTATACATGTACACATATATACACACCTTGACATATTTATTTTTACACGCATTCATCCTCATATATAAATGTATACATGCATGTATATATACACACATATACACATATGTACATGCATATACATACATATACATATATGTATATATTTTATATATACATATATATGTGTGTGTGTGTGTGTGTGTGTGTGTGTAATTATACACACACATATATTCCCTCCAACAATTCCTCATGCTGAGAAAAGTCTCATGAGTTACAATTATTGTTTTTCCATATAGGAACATGAATAGTTCAATTTTAGTAAGTTCCTTGTGATTTCCTATTCCTGTTTACCTTCTCATGATTCTCTTGCTTCTTGTATTAGAAAGTCAAGTTTTCTGTTCAGTACTGGTTTTTTCATAAACAGTGCTTGAAAGTCCTTTTTTTCATTGAATGACCATATTTTTCTCTAAAGCATTATACTCAGTTTTGCTGGGTAGATGATTCTTGGTTTTAATCCTAGCTCCTTTGACTTCCAGAATATCAAACACCAAGATCTTCAATAACTTAATGTAGAAGCTGCAAGATTTTGTGTTATCCTGATTGTGTTTCCACAATATTAGATTGTTTCTTCTTGGCTGCTTGTAATATTTTCTCTTTGATCCGGGAACTCTGGAACCTGGCTATAATATTCCTAGGAGTTTTCTTTTAGGAATCTTTTTCAAGAAGTTATTGGTGAATTATTTCAATTTCTATTTTGCCCTCTGGTTCTAGAATATCTGGGCAATTTTGCTTGAACATTTCTTGAAAGATTGTGTCTAGGCTGTTTTTGATCATGGCTTTCAGGTTAGCCAATAATTTTTAAATTATCTCTCCTGGATCTATTTTCCAGGTCAGTAGTTTTTCCAACGAGATATTTCACATTGCCTTCTTTTTTTCATTTACTTGGATCTGTTTTATTGTATCTTGATTCCTCATAAAGTTTTTAGCTTCTATTTGCTCCAATCTAATTTTTAAGGAGTTATTCTCTTCAGTGAGTTCTTGACATTCCTTTTCCAGTCTGGCAAATTCAGCTTTTTGGGTCTCTTTTGCCATTAGAGTGTTTTTATTTTTTGTTACTATTTTTTAAGGTGTTATTTTCTTCAATGTATTTTGGGGTCTCTTTTAGCAAGCTATTGACTCATTTTTCATGATTTTCTTGCATAACTCTCATTTTTCTTCCCAGTATTTCCTCTACTTCTCTTAGTTGATTTTCAAAATCCTTCTTGAGCTCCTCCACGGCCTGTAACTAGTTCATATTTTTCTTGGAGGATTTTGTTGCAGGAGTGCTGACTTCACCATCTTCCTCCTGCTCCATACCTTGATCCTTTTTGTCCTTAAAAAAGGTATTATACGGTCTGTTTGTGTTTGCTCATATTGCCAGCCAAATGCTTTGCTTTTGAGCTCTTATCCATGGAAGAACTCTGCTTCCCAAATGGAGAGAGACATGTCCCAAATCACTGAGGTTTTTGCAGGTCTTGGAGCTATTAATTAGGCACCCTTTCTAAAGCCCCCACAAGCTCTGGCTCTCTGGTCACCCACCCTAGGACCACCACCCAAGACCACAATCCAGATCCAAGCAGGTGTATGCAAGCACAATTATCCTTTGAATGGTAGCTTGGTCCTTCTACAATCTGCCAGACTCCTGAGGCATCCAGGGTGAGGCCCCTGGAGCCACCCCACCTCTGCTGCTTCTTGCCCTGGGGGCAGATTGGCCAGACCATGCTCTTCAGTTCCCCTCCTGTTCCGAAAGAGTGCTGTGCTGACCTTTTACTTTGTTGTTGGTGTTTATGGGTTGAGAAGTCTGGAAACCACCAAAGCTACTGATGATTGATTCACTCTCCTGAAGTTTGCTCCAGTGGCCACTGGTCAGGGCTGCTTTGGGGCTGGAACAACACAGCTCACACTGGATTGTGCTTGGCTTCAAGCTAGATGCAACAGACCCTTCCAGTTGGCCTGTGAAGCTTGATTCAGAGGGAGATTTGTTTCTCTCTGTCCCTTTGTGAATTCTGTAGCTCTGAAGTTTGTTTAGACTCATTTTTTACGTGTATTGGAAGTGATTGGACCATGACCCCATGCCGAGTTTGTGCTTCTACTCTGTCATCTTTGTTCTGCCTGTAATCGCTCTTACCTGATTTTCAAAATTCTTCTTGAGCTCCTCCATGGACTGTAACCAATTCATATTTTTCTTCAAATTTTTTGATGCAGGAGTTTTGCCTTTCTTGACTTCTTCTGGTTCCATGTTTTGATCCTTTTTATCCCCAAAAAAGTCTTCTGTGGTCTGATTGTGCTTCCTTTGCTTGCTCATCTTGCCAGCAAATTACTGGACTTACCCTCTGAATGGTTGCTTGGTCTCCCTACAGTCTCTAGGCCAGGAGCTCCAGAGGCAGCCATATGGCAGCAGCTGGAGCCACTATGCCTCCACTACCTCTCAATCCAGGGGCAAGGATGGACCATGATCTTCTGGCACCCAGTTCCAACAGAGTTCCTAACAGACAATTTGTTTTCTCTTTGGAGATTATGGGTTGAGAAATCTGAAAACCACCACAGCTGCTGGTTATTCACTCTCCTGAAGTCTGCCCCAGATGGACTGGGCTGATGGTTGGGGCCACCTGTGGCTCACCACAGCTAATGCAGCACTGTGCTTAGCTCCAAGCTAGGTGCATTAGACACTTCTTGTCTGCCTGCCAAGCTGGCTGCAGTGGGAGATTTGTTTCTCTCTGTCACTTTGTGGGTGCTGTAGCTGTAAAGCTTGTTTAGAGTCATATTTTACAGGTATTGGAGGTAGTTGTGCTAGGAGCTCACAAAATTTCCTGCATCCTCTCCACCATATTGGCTCTGCCCTTACAGTAACTTTAAATGGAACTTGTCTTTCTATCTTTTACTGTTGGACTTTGTTAGTAATGTATAAAAATGCAGATGATTTATGTGGGTTTATTTTATATCCTGCAACTTTGATAAAATTATTTATTATTTCAAGTGTTTTTTTTAAGTGATTCTCCAGGATTCTCTAAGTATGTTATTATACCATCTACAAAGATTAATAACTTAGTTTCTTCTATATCTATTTTAATTCCTTCAGTTTTTTTCTTCTTTTATTGCTAAAGTTAATATTTCTAGTACCATATTGAATAACAGTAGTTGTAAATGTCCTTGTTTCACCTCTGATCTTATTGGAAATGCATTTAGCTTATCCTCATTACATATCTATAGATAGATAGATAGATAGATAGATAGATAGATAGATAGATAGATAAAGAGATAGATATAGATACTGCTTCCTGGGAGGGTCCCATTCATTCCTTTGCTCTCTAGTGTTTCTAAGAGGAATGGATGTTGTATTTTGTCAAAAGTTTTTTCTGCATCAATTGAGATAATTATATGGTTTCTGTTACTTTTTTGTTGATATGATCAATTATCCTGATGACTTTCCTAATATTGAACCAACTCTGCATTCCTGGTATAAACCCTACCTGATCAAAGTATGTTATTCTCATGATAAGTTATAAACTTTTTGCTAATATTTTCTTTATTATTTTTGTATCTATATCCAGAAGCGTAATTGGCCTATAACTTCTTTTCACTCTTTGGCTCTTCATAATTTAGGTATTAATACCATATTTGTATCATAAATAGAATTTGGTAAGATTCCTTTTTCATGAGGTGTGGATCCAAGATGGTGAAGTAAAAGCAGGAACTTACTTAAGCTCCTGCACCAATTGTCTCCAATGCGTTACTCTAAACAAATTTTAGAGCTACAAAACCCATAATGTGAAAGAGAGAACCAAATCTGCTGAAGGCAGCCTGGCAGGGTGACAGGAAATTAATATTGCACCAGGCTGGAAACCAAGCAGTCCTTAGTGAGTTGCATCAGTCCACACCCAGGGCACCCCAATCAGTGGCACTGACTGGCCAGAGCAGACTTCATGAGAGTGAATCACTGGCAGGAGTGATGGTTTCAAGACTTCTCAACTCATAAAAACCAAAGAGAAAGTAAAAGGTCAGTAAGGAACTCTGTTGGAACCAGGTGACAGAATAGTATAGTCTGCCCAGGAGGCAAGAGGTGAGTCAGCTCAGTGGCTACAGTTACTGCCATGTCGCCTTCTCCAGAGATCCTGGCCTGCACTTCGTAGGGGGACCAAGTATCCCTTTATAGGGTAAAAGCTCTTGTTTTGACCTGCTTGGATCTGGGTCACACTCTTGGTTTTGGTCCTGGGGTGAAGATCTCTGGTTTGCCAGAGCTTGAGGTGGCTGTAGAGAAGGCACCGTTCTCAGACCTCTGACAACATTTGCAAAAACCCCAGCAATCTGAGACACAGCTCTCTCCACTCTGAAAGCAGAGTTCTACAGTGGCAAAGATTCAAAAAAGGCAAAAGTCCTGTATCAAAAGCCTCTAAATAAAATATGAACAGGCCATGGAGGAGCTCAAGAAGGATTTTGTAAATCAAATAAGTGAAGTGGAGAAAAAATTGGGTGGGAAAATGAGAATAATGCAAGAAAATCAAGAACAGAGAATCAACATCCTAACTGAAGAAAATAACACCTTACCAGTAGAATAACTTGCGGGGGGGGCAGAGCCAAGATGGCACCTGAGAAGCATCAAGGTTCCACAGTTCCCACATAGCCACCTCAAATACCCATAAAATATCTCTCTAAACAAATTTTAGGGCTCCAACACTCACAAAAATACAGAAAAACATATTTCCTGCTAAAGGCAGCTTGGCAGATAGAGCTCATTACAGCACACTGGGAGCCAAAATCAGCCCAGCCTGAAATGGTATCTTAGCCCCAAGGCTGCCAGGAGGAGCCACAGCTGGAGCCTTTAGGAGAGTTGATCGCTGGCAGCTGTGGTGATTTCTAGAATTATCAAGCCATAAGAAACAACAACAGAGTGAAAGGTCAGTGGAACCCAGCTAAATTTGGGAGAGAAAAGTGGTCCAGTCAAACTGCCTCCAGGGTAAGGAAGTGGCAGAAGCAGTGGCCCTGCAACAGCCTCCATGTGGCTGCTTCACTGCTCCTGGCCTGCAGACTGCAGGGGAGGCAAGCTATCATTCAGAGGCTAAATGCTCTTGTGTTGAGCAGCCTAGATCCAAATTGTGGTCTAGGGTGGTGGTCCTGGGGTGTGTTTTCAGTGAGCCAGAACTGGTGGAGACTGCAAAAAAAAAACCCAGGAGCGTCCTAATAGCTCCAGCAGCTGTGAAAACCCCAGCAATTTCAGACAGAGCTTTCCCCTCTGGAAGCAGAGTTTCACAGAGCTAAAAATGCAAGTAATTTACTGGCAATATGAGCAAGCAAAGGAAGCAAAATAAGAACAGCAATCAAATTCTAGAATCCTTTTTGGGGGACAAAGAGGATCAAAGCATGGAATGAGAGGAAGACAACACAGTCAGAACTCCCAAACCAAAAGCTTCCAAGAAACATGAAGAGTGCCTAAAAGCCATATATCAGCTTAAGAAGGATTTTGAAAACCAAATAAGAGAAGTAAAGGAAAAATTGGGAAGAGAAATAAGAATGATGCAAGAAAATCATGAAAAGAAAGTCAACAACCTGATTGAAGAAAATAACACCTTAAAAAATAGATTAATTCTAATGGCAAAAGAGGCCCAAAAAGCCAATGAGGAGAAGAATGCCTTAAAAGGTCAAATTTACCAGATGGAAAAAGAATGTCAAAAGCTTTGTGAGGAGAGTAATTCCTTCAGAATTATAGTGGAGCAAATGGAAGCAAATGACTTTATGAGAAATCAAGATACTATTAAACAGATATAAGGAAATGAAAAAATAGAAGGCAATGTGAAATATTTCCTTGAAAAAAACCACTGACCTGGAAAATTGATCTAGGAGAGACAATTTAAAAATTATTAGACTACCTGATAGCAATGATCAAACAAAGAACTTCAAAAGCATCCTTCAAGATATTCTCAAGGAAAATTGTCCTGATATTTTAGAGCCAGAGGGCAAAATAGAACTTGAAAGAATTCACTGATCCTGTCTTGTAGAAGATCCCCAAAAGGAAACTCGTAGGAATGTTATAGCAAGGTTCCAGAGTCCCCAGATCAAGGAGAAAATATTACAAGCTGCCAAGAAGAAACAATTTGAATACTGTGGAAACACAATTAGCATAACCCAGGATCTAGCAGCTTCTACATTAAAGGATCAAAGGGTCTGGAATATGATATTCCAGAGATCAAGGGAGCTAGGATTAAAACCAAGAATCACTTCCCCAACAAAATTGAGTATAATGTTCCAGGGGAAAATATGTTCATTCAGTGAGATGGAGGACTTTAAAACATTCTTGCTCAAAAAAACAGAGCTCAAAAGAAAATTTGATACTCAAATACAAGAAGCATGAGAAGGTAAACATGGAAAAGAAATCATAAGGAACTTACCAAAGTTGAACTATTTACATGCCAACATGGAAAACGATAAATGTAACTTATGAAACTTTTCTCAGTATGAGGATAGGTGAAGGGAATACAAACGTGTATATATGTATACATACACATGTATCAATATAGGAGGGTTCATATATGTGTATGCACACATATCTGAGTATGTGTATATATGAGTACATAGAGGGCACAGGATCAAATGAATAGAAAGGGACAATACTCTAAAAGGTGAAATTCTGAGGTGGGAAAGGATTAGAATGAGAGGAGTCAGGGAGAGACAGAATGGGGTTGATCATCTCTTATAGAAGAGGCAAGGGATAACTGTTACACTGGAGAGGAAGAACAGGAAGGCAAAAGGGAAAGGGTCAACCTTACTCTCATTGAATTTAGCTTAGGGAAGGAATGACATAAACTCTAACCTGGGTATCATGCCACACAGGAGAGTAGGGGGAATGGGGATGAGAGGTGGGATTATGGAGGGGAGGACAGGGTTGGGGCAGAAGGTTGGTGGAAGTACACACTTTTGTAAAGGGACAGGGACAGGGACTGGATAGAGAATAGAAGAAGGGGAGTGCAGGATAGGAAAGAGGGACATATAATCTGTCTCTCACAATATGCCCGCTGTGGAGATGTTCAGAATAATTACACATATACAGCCTGTATTTAATTGCTTGTCCTTCAAGTGGGGGTGTGTGATCAGGGAGGAAGGGAAAGAATCTGGAATTTAAAGTTCTATAATCAAATATTGTATGTATATATATATATATATATATATATATATACATATATATATATACATATATATCTGTTTGTTTGTATTATTATTATTATTATTTTTATTAACTACATCTAGCTGGGAATTAAGATATACAGGCACTGGGGTCGGGAGATCTATCCTGCCCTACCAGAACGTCAGAGAGGTGAGGGGGAGGACATAGGAGAGAGCAGATTGGGGGAGGTGTTATACAATGAGATGGCTCTCTTGAGGTGCTGGGTCAGGGAAAGATGGGGAGAAAATTTGTTACTCAAAATCTCATGGAAATGAAAGATGTAAATAAGAAAATAAATAAATAAATTATTTTTAAAAAGATACACTAACTCAAATGGCAAAAAAGGCCCAAAAAGATAATGAGGAGAAGAATATCTTGAAAAGCCAAATTGGTCAGATGGAAAAGGCGTTTCAAAAATTCATTGAAGAGAATAATTCCTTCACGTGGAAGCTAACGATTTTATGAGAAATTAAGATGCTATAAAACATATCTAAACGAATGTAAAAATAGAAAGTAATGTGAAATATATCATTGGAAAAACCACTGACCTGGAAAATAGGTCCAGGATAGATAATTTAAAAAGTATTGGACTACCTGAAAGCCAAGATCAAAAAAGGAGCTTAGACATCATCCTTCAAGAACTTATTAAGCAAAATTGACCTGATATTATAGAAACAGAGGGACAAATAAAAATGGAAATAATTTACCAATCACCTGTTGAAAAAATTCCCCAAAATAAACTCCTAGGAACATTTTAGCCAAATTCCAGATTTCTCAGGTCAAGGAGAAAATCTTACAAGCTGTCAGGAAGAAACAATTTGATATGATATTCCAGAGATCAAAGGAGCTAGGATTAAAACCAAGAATCACCTACCCAGCAAAACTAAGTATAATACTTCAGGGATAAATATGATAATTCAGTGAAATAGAAGATATTCAAGTATTCTTGATGAGAAAACCAGAGCTAAACAGAAAATTTGGCTTCCAAATACAAGAAGCAAAAAAACAGTAGAAGGTAAATAGGAAAAAGAAATCATAAGGAACTTATTAAAGTTGAACTGTTTACATTCCTACATGGGAAAAAAATGATAATTTTAACTCATGAGACTTTTCTCAGTATGAGAATAGATGAAGGGAATATATGTGTATATATTTGTATACATACATACATATACATATACATTATGTGCACACACACACATCTGTGTGTAGAGGAGGATATAGGTATGTATAAATATATATGGGTGTGTGTATGCATGTACATGTATACATAGCCAGAGGACACAGAATAAGTTGAATATGCAGGGATGTCATCTAAAAAATAAAATTAATGAGTAAGAGAGGAATATATTGGGAGAAGGAAAAAGAAAGAGATTTAAATTATGTCATATTAAAGAGGCAAGAGAAAACTGTTACCAGTGGAGGGGAAGAGCAGGAAGGTGAAAGGGAATGGGTGAATCTTACTCTCATTGGATTTGGCTTAAGGAGGGAATAACATATACATTAAATTGGGTATCTTATCCTACAGGAAAGCAGGAGGGAGGAGGATAAGAGGGAGGATGAGAGAAGTGAGGGCAGAGTGGGTGAGAGAGTAGTTAGAAGCAAACAATTTTCAAAAGGGACAGTGTCAAAGTAGAAAATAGAATAAGTGGGGGGGTGGGATAGAATGAAGGGAAATATAGTTAGTCTTTCACAATATAAATAATACAGAAATGTTTTGAGTAACTACATGTGTAGAATATATATTGAATTGCTTGTCTACCCATTGGGGGTCAGTGAGGAGGGAAGAAGGGAAAGAATCTAGAAATCAAAGTTTTAAAAATAAAAGTAAAAAATTATTGTTTTTTACATGCAACTGGGAAATACTGGGCTATAGAAACCCATCTTGCCCTACTAGAAACTTACGGGGGAATCAGGGAGGATATGAGAGAAAATAGGTTGGGGGAAAGGGTCTTCAGCAGGCTTGCTGTTTTGGAATAGGGGTTTTGGGGAAAGAAGGGGAGAAAATTTGTGTCAAAATCTTGTGGAAATGAATTTTGAAAACTACAAATGAATGAATGAATGAATGAATTAATTAATTGGGGGGGGGAAGATTACTTCTTCATCAATTTTACCAAATAATCTATTTAGTATTGGAATTCATTGTGCATTAAATGTTTGATAGAATTCACTTTTAAGTTCATCTCACATTGTAAGTTTTTTTCCAAGGGAGTTCATGGATGAATTCTCCATTTTCTTTTTCTGAGATGTGGCTACTAATGTATTTCACTTCCTCTCCTGTTAATCTGTGCAATTTATATTTTGGTAAATATTTATTAATTTCACTAAGACTGTCAAATTTATGGGCATACAGTGAGGTAAAATAATTCCTAATTATCGCTTTAATTTCCTTTTCATTGGCGGTGAATTCACTCCTTTGATTTTTTTTTGGGGGGGGGGCTTTTTGGAGGGCAATTGGGGTTAAGTAACTTACTTAAAGTCACATGGCTAGTAAATGTGTCAAGTGTCTGTGGGCAGATTTGAACTCAGGTCCTCCTGACTCCAGGGCCAGTGCTCTATTCACGGCGACACTTAGCCACCCCTAATTTTTGATACTGGTAATTTGATTTTCTTCTTTCTTTTTCTATACCAAATTAATCAAAAATTTATCAATTTTATTTTTTTCATAAAACCAGCTCCTAGTTTTATTTATTAGTTCAATAGTTTCCTTAATTTCAATTTTTGCTAATTTCCTCTGGTTCGCAGTGCTTCTAATTTGGTATTTAATTGAGAATTTTTATTTTTTTCTTTTTCTAACTTTTTCAGTTGCATACCCAATTCATTGATCTCCTCTTTCTCTATTTTTGTCATGCAACCATTTGGAGATATAAAATTTCCCCTGAGAACTGTTTTTGCTGTATCCCATAAATTCTGATATATTTTCTAATTCTTGTCATTCTCTTGAATGAAGTTATTGACAGTTTGTATGATTTGTTGTTTGAACAACTCATTCTTCATGATTAAACTATTTAGTTTACTAATAATTTTATCCTATCTTTCAATGATCCTTTATTACACAAAATTTTATTGCGTCATGATCTGAAAAGGATACATTTAATATTTCTGCCTTTCTGCACTGAGTTGTAAGGTTTTCATGCCCTGGTACATGGTCAAATTTTGTGTATGTGCCATGAACCACTGAGGACAAGGTGCAGTCCTTTCTATCCCCATTCAGTTTTCTCCAGAGTTCTATCATATATAACTTTTCTAAAATACTATGCACCTCCTTAATTTCATTCTTATTTATTTTTTATTTAAATTTGTATAGTTCTGAGAAGGGGAGGTTGAGATTTTTTGCTGTCTATTTCTTCCTGTAAATTACTTAACTCCTCCCCTAAGAATTGGATTGCTATACCAATTGGTGCATATGGATTTAGTATTGGTATTACTTCATTGTCCATGGTACCTTTTAACAAGATGTAGTTTCCTTCCTTATCTCTTAATTATTCTATTTTTCCTTTTGCCTTTTCTGAAATCAGGAATGCTACCTCTTTTTTAAAAAATTCAGTTGAAACATACCATATCCTGCTCCATTCTTTTATCTTATTCTTTGGTTACCTTTCTGCTTCAAATGTGTTTCTTTTAAAGAATATATTGTTACATTAAGGTTTTTAATCCACTCTGCTATCAGCTTTCGTTTTATTGGAGGGTTCATCCCATTCACATTCACAGTTATGATTATTATGTATTTTCCTCCACCTACTTCTCCCCTTACTCATTTAGACTTTTCTCTCTCCTTTCATCCTTTCTCTCATCCCCAATGTTTTGCTTCTGACCACCAGCTTTCTCTGTCTGCCCTCCTTTTCTTCCTCCTCCTCCCTTTTCTTGCCCATTTCTCCTCCTACTTCCCTATAGGGATGATAATCACCAAATGACTGTGTCTTATGCCCTCTTTGATCCAAATACAATGCGATTAAGGTTCAAACAATGTTCACTCCTCCTCCTTTCCTTATGACGTAATAGTCCATTTTTGCCTCTAAATGTGATGTTATTTAGCATATTTTGTCTCCTCTTTTCTCTCTTTCCTATACAATCCTTTTTGTTGCCTTCTAATTTTTCTTATATCATCACATCAAAACCAACTTATACCCACATCCTCTGTCTAAGTATACCCCTTCCAACTGCCCTAATAAAGGTACAGTTCTCAAGAGTTAAAAGTATCATCTTCTCATATGGAGATGGAAACAATTTAACATTATTGAATAACATGGGTTTGGGGGTTTGGGTTTTTTTTGTTTTGTTTTGTTTTGTTTTTCTCTTTTTGGAGAGGGAATCGTAGGGCAATTGGGGTTAAGTGACTTGCCCAAGGAGTCACACAGCTACTTTTGGGTGTTAAGTGTCTGAGGCCAGATTTGAACTCAGGTCCTCCTGACTCCAGGGCCAGTGCTCTATTCCCTGTGCCACCTAGCCATCCCATAACAACATTTTTTTAGTTTATCTTTTTATGCTTATCTTGAGTCTTGTATTTGAAGACTGAGTTTTCTGTTCAGCTCTGTATTCATCAGGAATGATCTAAAGCCCCATATTTCATCAAATTTCCATCTTTTCCTCTAAAAGAATATGTTCAGTTTTGCTTGGTAGTTGATTCTTGGTTGGAATCTGAGTTCCTTTGCCTTCCCGAATATCATATTCCAAGTCTCCACACCATTAATGAAGAAGCTCAAAATTTTGTGTAATCCTGGGAATGGCTTCATGATATTTCAATTATTTTTTTTTTTCTGTCTGTTTGCAGTATTTTCTCCTTGACTTGACAATTCTAGAATTTGTCTACAATATTCATTTTACTTTTCATTTTGGGATCTCTTCTAGGAGGTGATTGGTGAATTCTTTCAATCACTATTTTACCCCCTAGTTCTAGAATATCAAAGCACTTTTCCTTGATAATTTCTTGAAAGATGATGTCCAAGCTTCTTTTTAAATTATGGCATTCATATTGTCCAATAATTCTGAAGTTCTCTCTCCTGGATCTGTATTTGAGGTCAGGAGGAGAACTTAAGTCTGTATACAATGTTCATTGACATGGCCAAGGCCCTTGCTATTGTCAGTCATGAGGCCTTGGAGATCATGGAGAAATTTGGTTGCCCAGGTAAGTTTATTGACATGACAGCACACTTTCATGTATTACAGATAAGGGATGGTACTCTCACAGTTTCCCTACCACCATCCCCATGCTTTTTAGCATGTATTTAATGCAATGTTGTCAGATGCCTTCAACAAGGACAAAAACTGCATCAAGGTCAGTTACTGCACTGAAAATAAACTATTTAATTTTAAAATGCTCCAAGCCAATACTAAAGTGGAGGGAAATTTGTTGTTAGATTTGTTTGCAGATGATTGTGCACTCTGCAGCATCTGAGGCTGACATAATAGAATTTGGAAGTTTTCTCTGCTGTCTATACTAATTTTGGTCTGACCAAGAAAACAGAGGTTATCCACCAGCTAGCACCACACTATCCATATGTGAAGCCATTGCTTATGGCAATAAGTTTTCGTATCTTGGCAGTATAATTTCCAGGGAAGTACACATAGATGATGAGTTTGATGTACATTTTGCCAGAGGCTGCTCAATGTTTGGGAGTATCTTAAGGAAAGTGTGGGAGAGAAGAGGTATTAGACTCCCCACTGAACTGAAAGTCTACAGAGCCATTGTGCTGACGTCATTATGTTATATTTATGAAATCTGAAGAGTATTCCAGCTGCCATGCCAGGAAACTGATCCACTTCCATTTGAATAGTTTAAGGAAGATTATGATGATCACCTGGCAAAAGGTACTGGACATGGAGATCTTTTCTTAAACTGAACTATGAAGCATTCAAACTCTGCTGCAGGGAGTGTTTCTCTGATATACTATTCACATTGTTCATATGACAAATGTATGTTTGCCTAGAAATCCATTTTATAGAGAACTGACACAAGGTAAGTGCTTGCAGAGAGAATAAAAGAACTGATACAAGGACACCTTTAAAATGTCTCTGAAAAATTTTGAAATTATTTTTGAGAAGTAGAAGACACTAGCACAGTACTATCCAACATGTCATGTCCACATCAAAAATGGTGCTATTCTTTATGAGCAAAGCAGAATTGTAGTAGCTCAAAAGAAGCATGATATATGTAAATTAAGAGATATCTCTTTCCCAAGTGTTAATATGTGGTATTTCTGCCTGTCCTTTGCCTTTTGCCTGTCTTCTGAGCTCATATTGGTCTGATGTGCCATAGTCAAACATGTGTGTGTATCCCAACATCATAAAGTCAAGGTTCCCTCTTCATTTATGAGGGACAACAATGAATAAACCAGACAATGTGCTAAATTCTGGAGATTAAAAATGAGGCAATAGATCTTCCTGCCCTGAAGAAGCTCACAATCTAATGAGAGAAAATCAAATATATAAAGACAAATACACATAAATATATAGAAACAAGCTATATATAGGACAAGTAGGAAATAACACAAAGAAGGCATTCAAATAAAGAAGGATTCATAGGGGTGCCTAGGTGGTGAAGTGCATAGAGCACTAACCCTTGAGTTAGGAGGACCTGAGTTCAAATGTGACCTCAAACACCTAACACAAAACTAGCCATGTGACCTAGTGCAAGTCACTTAACCCCAATTGCCCTACCGTCCCCTCTACAAAAAAAAAAAAGAAGGATTCATGAAGGTTGAAAATTGTATTTTCATTTGAACTTAAAGAAAACTAGGAGGCAGAGCTAAGATGGCAGGAAGTAAACATTAGCTTCTCCAAGCTCCTCAAGAACTTCATCGTTCAAAGCTAAAAAGTAAACTTGAGTGGATTCAAAAGTGACAAAACCAGGGCAGAGCCAAGATGGTGGCATAGGAGCAGCAACATATCACAGCTCTCACATAGCCACCCCAAAATACCCATAAAATATAAGTCCAAACTAATCCTAGAAATCCAAAACTCACACAAATATACTTTCCACTAAAGTCAGCTCAGCTATGAGGAACCATATCAGCACTGCAAACTGAAACCAGCCTGGCCTGCAGCATTCAGAACTAGGTCAGTGGAGCTTGTGAGGTCTTGGGAGAAAAGTGGTCCGCCAAAATGCCTGCAGGGTGGGAAAGCAAAAGGCAGAGGTTCTGCACCCACCTCCACATTGCAGCTTCTGTGCCCTTGGCCAGGAGACAGCAGGGTGACTAAGTGATTGTTCAGAGGCCAAGAGCTCTCATGTTGAGCAACCTGGATCTGAATCATGGTCTTGGGTTTTGGCCCTGTGACTCTTCATTAACCAGTGAGCCAGAAGTAAGTAGGAAAGGGACCCAGCACCTTCCTGAGAGGTACAGCAGCCAGGAGGACCCCAGTGATTTGAGACAGAGCTTTCCCTTCTGGAAGAAGAGCCCCACAGAGATTTAAAAAAAAATCATGGAATGATCAACTATGAGTAAGAATAAGCATAAGAAGCAAAGTAAGAACAGCAACCAAACGCTAGATTCCTTCTTTGGCGAAAAGAAAGATCATGGCAAAGAGAGAGAGGAGGAGAATGCAGCCAGAGCTCCCCACCAGGGGCTTCCAATAAACATGAAGAATGCCTTAAAGTTAGAGATGAGCTGAAGAAGGATTTTGAAAATCAAATAAGAGAAGTTGAAGAAAAATTGGGAAGAGAAATAAGAATGTTGCAAGAAAATCATGAAAGAGAGTCAGCAATCTGACTGAAGAAATCAACACCCTAAAAAATACATTAACTCAAATGACAAAAGAACCCCAAAAAGCCAATGAGGAGAAGAATGCCTTAAAAATTCAACTTTGCCAGATGGAGAAAGAATCTCAAAAGGACTCTGAAGAAAATAATTCCATCAAAATTAGAGTGGAGGAAATGGAAGCAAATGACTTCATGAGAAATCAAGATAT